>MEHQ01002857.1:73162-88093 GCA_008828725.1 Saccharina japonica | reverse complement strand
TACGGTCATGCATGAAAATGAAGTACACCCCCCCCCACTACGGTACGGGCCTTGCGTTCGTATCGCAAGCAAGGTTGAGCAGATGGACAATGCCGTGCCGCCCGCGACAAAAAAAAAACGAAAATAACGGTGAATTCGCGCTGGGGAGGGTGCGATCGTTTTTCTCAGCGCTCGTTTTCACTGAAGAAACGGTAATGAGGGTGCTGTCGAAAAGTTGTAAACATGTTCTATTTTTTTCGGAAGGCTCTCTCTCGTCGACCAAAATATTTCTGAAAACACCTTGTTCGGTATTGGCACACCTTAACCTTATTCGTCCCGTTTACTGGAAAAAAAGAACGAAAAGAACGAGAACGCTGAAAAAACGATCGCACCCCTCCCTGCTCGAACTCAACGGCTCTTTTGCAGTAGTAGAGCTCGGCAAGAAAAAGTCCTGCCGGCTGAGCGCATATTTTGTTTTTGTTTTTTCTCTGAGTCTTGCGCTTTTGAACGCAGCTCTTACCTCGTGAAGCGAAGCCAGTAGTTGCTGCCCTTCGCAGCCGCCGTTCTCCAGAAAGGGGTAGCAGGCACAGAGCACCTTTTCCAGCCCGCAGCGGACGGTGGCCACCGCGATGGGCAACAGCACCAGCCTTGCCCGGAGAGACGTTCCCAGAGAAGACCTACGTACGCACCACCGTTTTTGTTTTAGTGGGTTTGTGGTTTTTAACGAGCGACCAACGCAAGCACCGATTTTTGTCGGTGTCTTGGTTTTTAACGAGCGACATACGCACCACAGTTTTGTTTTTGTGTGTTTGTGGTTTTTAACGAGCTGGTTTCGTTTTGTTGGTGCTTGGAAGCACGAACGTATTTGGTTGACGAGAGAGGTCTTACTGCTGCTGCTGCTGCCATGGTGCCGAAGGGCGAGGTCACCAAACACCGCCTTCTCCGCTCAAGTATCACGTGTGTGATCTCGCTGCAACCATTGCGATGTTGAGCTGAAATTCGATGAAATTCATTCAGCAAGCATTTCTAATTCATTCAGCAAGCACTTCCATGTTGAGCTGAAATTCGATGAAATTCGTTTAGCAAGCACTTCTACTAAATCGGCATCTAAAATGATCCCCGGCCTCTGGCGGCATGAAAACATTTTGTTTTTTGGTGACCGGAGCGCTATTTGGTCGCCCAGCCGGAGCCTAAAACTACGATTTCTTTGTGGACGGTTTTTCTGCACCGTGGGCGTACACCCCCTTCGTTGGAAACGTCTGCAAACTTGGACAAAGAAAAACTTTCGGTCACTAGCTGATGAGAGAGGGGCGTTGAAAATAGAAAGAAGGATAAGAGCTTGTATGCCGACCAGACACAAGGAAAGCATTGATGCTTTTCGGACTGTACAGTTGTGAAAACAGCAGCAAGCAGTGTATTATCAGTCTGATCGTAACCATACGGGACATCTAGATGGCCACAAAAGGTCCAAACTATATATATATATGCGTGAGTTCGACTCTGGGTGAACATGGGGTTTTTGTTTTTCAGGGTGGAAAAATGGGGGAAGGTGGATCCCTCTGTTCTGAACAGTACGAGCGCGTGGCGAAGGATGCGCTCCGGAGATCAATGCCCGAGACCGAGTCGAGAACCCAATCACGCAGTAGCGGGTGTTTTAATCGTCACTTTTTTTCCGTGGTCATCCCCCCCCCCCCCTGTAAAGGCCCAAGAGGGTTTCATCAATACGATAGAGGTGGAGGTATACCTTTTTTTGGCTGGAACGTTTTCTGAATGACCTATTTAAGGCTCCTTAACCCCAAATCGTCGGACTTTTTTTTATTATTGTGTTGCAATATTTTTCGCTGTATAGTTAGGCCATGGGGTGTTCTTCAGCGGGTATCGTAACACTTTTAGTTTCGTTCACAAATCAGTTTTTGGGGTGGTGGGGGGTTAGAGCTCCTCAAGTGACCGCGCTCAGGAAAAAACATGGCGCACCTCCGTCGTAGCATGCATCCATAGAAGAAATGTTACTGCCATACGGTAGATGAAAGGCGTGAGATATATACGTGCTGTAGTACGCAGGAGCGAGAAATCAACGTCAATTGTTTTTTCGCGGGGGGGGGGGGCGTACTTCATTTGTTGCTTGCCTTAGTCATTTGACCATTGACCACGCATCCCTTTCGAGACGGAGCATGGGGGGGGGGAAGCGAGTCTTGCCGCCGCGAGACTCGCCTCCATGCCTGTACCACGCCTCGACAACCGAAGAAGCGCGAGAGCCTCCTCCGCCTCTCTCGCCCGGCGTCAACCCCGCCCGAGAAACACTCGCCCCGATATGTGAATTTGTATTTCTGGCAGAAAATTTCCGGCTTATTCAAACCACTAGGAAAAGTAGGACCGTTGTGTACGTAGTCATGTTTTTTCCCCCCATTAAGTCTCATTTTCGTCCAGAATGTATTAGCAGTTGTTATGCCTCTAAAAACGGCATTTCCTCTTCTTTTACTTTCGGGGGGAGGCGGGAGAGGGAAAACAAACTGCTTGGAATGCCGTACCTAAATACCGTGGGATATTGTTTTGACAGTAGTAATAAACTTGGTCAAAATGGGAAAATGTTATACCCGGTAAGTTACAGCAGCGCGCATTAAAAACACTTTTGCTGGGGGGTTGCAGAACAACGAGGCTTTTTGCTGCGCAACGTATATACATATCATATATACATATATATAAATGTATATACTCAAGTATATATATAAATATGTGATACCTCATGCTTGACCACGCCTCCACCACCGAAACCACGAGAGCCTCCGCCTCATCCGGCGTCAACCCCGCCCGGGAATGCCTTGCCTCCGGCGATGCCCTTGGCGAAGCCCCTGGTGATGACTCGAGCGATTCCTCCGGCAATGTCTCCGGCGACGACCCACCCCTCCCACTTTCCCGAAGCCCTTGCCCCCTTCCCCACCCACATTGTCCCTCTTCCCGTCTACCCGGTGATAGCGGGGTTTCCGGCCCGTGCTTCCCGTCGAGGGAGGAGGCGTACCTCGGTGGGCTCTGGGACTCCGGTCCCGCGTTCTCGGGCTCAAGCCCTCCCCTCACCCACGCTCTTGGTGTTGTCGGCGACGGCAGCACTGGCGAGGCGGAGGTGTCACGGAGTGACGCGCTGCTGCTCTTCAGACGAGCCTGCGTGGGGGGGGAAATTCAGGGAGCCGTCGTCGAGGGGGTGGAGGGAGGTGTCACTCCTCTAGCAAGCGGGTGGGTGGGTGGGTGGGTGAGTGGGTGGGGAGGTGAGGGGGGGCGGGTACTTCATTTCCATGCATGGCCGTAGTCGTATGACCACAGACCCTCGCATCCCTACAATGCCGGGACGGAGCACGTTGGGTTTTCACCAACCAGGCAGACATTGCTTGCACCAAGCGCGAAGCGCCGGGCAGGCGGCAGGCGATGCAAGTACATCATAACATAGTAAGCTAATCCACACACCTCTCTGACATATAGATGATCTATCTGTACAGTACAGATGATCTAGTTCCTCACCTGCCGTTGCGAGAGGTTGCGCAGGATCTGCACTATCAATAGTACAGATCAAACCCAGGAAACGTGTCCTAAGATGATGCAGATTTTAACGGGTCCCACCCGGTAACATGAGCTAGATCATGCAATATCTGCCTTGAAAGGCCTACTGCTTATATATCATGGGAGTGGGAATCGATGATCTATCCGATGTGTGAAACTACCGGTATCCGTTTGCACGCCGCACCCCGGGTGTATTTCCCCGCCCACCAGCTCGTAGGCGGAACTTGTCATGCAACCCACAGCCCCAGACCCGAACCTAGGAGAACAAAAAAGCGCGCAAGCTAATGAAAGCTGACGCGCTGAAACAGCACGCGGCGGGGCCACTTCGGCAAGACTTTAAGTAGATTTCCTTTCCTCAACCACACAACGACCCCGCTACACACCCAACAGCATTCCACGCTTTTTGTACGTACGTAGGGCTGCCCAATTAGGAAAAAGCAGGTCCAAAAACTCGTAAGCCGCGAGTCCAACCTAGTTCAGAACTCCAAAGGGAAAGATCACCGACCGATTATTTAACGGGTTTTTACCTACGATTTAGTGTAAAATAGCACAACACGTACATACTCTCCATAATGACAATGGTTCCATAACTGCAGTGTGGACGATCTGCTAAAAATCCAAAGTATGGTCGACCCACCATTGGGACGGAGAGGACCGTTCTAGTCCCTAGTAACTCGCCCTGGCATATGCCCTTGCATATCCCCATTTTTTTTTTCCATCCCATTTATTATCTTCGCCCTTCCTTTCTCTCTCCTCCCTAGACGTAACTCAGATCCGGGGTCACAAAGTAGGCTCCTCTCCCTCCTCTCCCACCACGGCTCTCGCCTTGCATTTTTATCGCGAGAAGACTTCAGCTTTTTCTTCCCTCGTCGACTCGCATCGAATAGTGCCTACCCGCGCTACTAGGCGCTCTCAGCAGTTGATTCGGTTTTACATTTATTTTTGCAAATAAACTCAAAAGTCCGACCCACGTGAGATTCGAACTCTAGACATCAACGTTTAGAAGCGTTCGAGGTTACCACTATTAGACCATCGGGGCGATCAAATCAACAAATTCCCGTCTCCAAGGTAAGCGGGTGTCCTCGCCAGCTACAATTCAGCTCCCCCACCCCCACCTTTCTTATTGTTTCGCTTGACCCGCCACGACTGTCGAGGTGGTGGTGGTGAAGCAGCAGCGACTCGTCCCGGTCCTCGTGCATCCTCGCGAAGGGCAGCAAAACCATCCAGAACAGGTAGTGGGACAGCAGCCTTCTCTTCCCCCCCCCGCCCCCCAGGCAAGAAAGTGAGGCACCATAGAAGCAAGCGATCAAGTGGCGTCGGTAAGGGCTGTGCTGTTAACGCAAGAGTATATATGTATAGCCCGAGTGACTCGAAGGACACAACGAGGGGGGAAGGAGAAGCGTTGTAGTCCTACTTCGACGAGCCGCCGCGCTTACGTACGTACGGGTAGTAAAAAGCCTCTTTTTTTTTTCAAATGCCGTTCGAAACCAAGCATTTTATCATTGACGCGGCGGGGCTCTTCAACCATTTTAGCTGAGGGGCTTAACTACCCGATATATGATATGCTGATACCTGATATATGATAATGTTGATCCGATGTTGTGTCTTTTACGATATTTTTCGGTGCACTGCGTACTGTATGTAACCCTTGTCGATGGAGTTGGGCGGGTGAGGAATATACCAGGCATAAAAAGTTTATCAAGTGTGGAGCCTCAGAATTTTCCCAGAATTTTTCGGAGCAACCCCTCTACCGCGGCACGTGCCTCTCGAGGTATCCTCATCGAGATCCCGTTGACACGAGTGAGAGAGGGAGGAGATCAGCGGCGAAGGTCGTCCGTTTTTTTTTGTTTTATGTATTATAGGTTGTTCGAGGAAAGTACGAAATTACGATGCACAATTTTCAAGAGCCTGGCCACACCACTCAACTACCCGATATATGACATGCTGACCCCCCCCCCCCCCCCCCCCCCCCCCCCGCATTTTTCTCCCTCTTCCACTTGCTCACCCGATGAGCCTCGCGGGACCGTCAGATACCATCAAGTCCTTGAGCGACGATCGCACGGAAGTTTCTGCGAATTTTCTGCCGTGTTTTTGGAACGGAAAGCCGCGCGCGAAGGCGGTTTGGACCGCAGAAATCGCCGCCATGTCCACCTGTGTAGGCCGAAACATTTGCATTTTGCAGGCGAGAGCGCCCGTGACAAGATAAAAAAAAAAAACAGACCACGGACGGCGAGATGCGACAGGTCAACTTTTCCGGAGTAGAAAGGATATATTGTTACATTAATATGATTCTTGCCACCCGATATGGTGTATGTAGCATGATCTTCAACGTTGATCACTCAGATATCATTCCACCCCGAAAGAAGAAAATCACCGAACAAAAAGTATGAGCCCTGTTGGGTGGGAAGTTTGTTCCTGTTGCCGTATTTTTTGCCGCCCTGTACTGTTTTTCGTGGTAGGTATATATATATATATATATATATATCCAGTGGGGGTATGTAGGTAGGTCAGTGTTGTGGTTATGGTTGGGGTTTTGCCGCCCGGTAAAACGGCGACACTAATGTCTGTGGTGTTGCCCGTCAAAAACAAACTTATTTTGCCTGACGAGGCTGGCTCCTTATTCGAATGAACTACTCAGTATCGTTAGAAACCCATTATCACGGAAGAGCCATAGAAAGTAAGGACCAATACACCGTACACACCGATCGGAATGGAACAGTGTGATCAAAGAGTCGACCATATTGATGGAACAAGGCCTCGAAGAAGACCTGCACGAAAGTGTCGCAGTTGATGTCTGCTGCGGTAAAACCCCTATTCGAGGCGGGAACTACGGCGCTGGAGGGTGGTGTGACGGGCAGGGCCGATTGACCCTGCTAACACAGCCGGCGGGCAGGTTGCATCTTACGCTGAACAAGTAAGCGAGAAACAAAAATATTGACCTATCGTACGTACGAGCCGCTCAAGAATGTTTTTCGTGAAAAAACACTGTTAGAAAAGCAAGCGAAACTTGAAAAACAAAAATGATAGACCTATTTAACTCGTACGTACACCAATAGTAGTGAAGTTTCCCACCCACAAAAAAAGGGGATGTAACAAAACGCACATGCGGGGGGTCGAGCAGTTCCCTCCTAGCTTCCGCCAGGGCAATTTCCGCCTCATCCTCCGCCCTCAACCGATCCCGATAATCCTCTTCTCCATCGTCGCTGCCGTCAACAAAAGCGTCGCCACGAGGGACAGGACAATGCCCATCCCCTACAGACACCGCCGAATTATCCGCAAACCCCCGCGCGCGCGAACCGGGGGCCCACGGCCCAGCGGGGAGACGCGCTTGACGCTTCACCCAACCTCGACCGTTGTTGCTGTTGCTGCTACTGCAAGCCCTGTTAGCTCTAATCCCCCTACTGCTACCTCGGCTGCTGCCGCCCTTGGGCCCGGCGCCGTCGCGGCCAGCGGGGCGGCCAGGCCCCGTAGCTGGATGGGGCGCCGAAGCTCGACCCCCCGTTATGGACGGGCCTATCGAGGCCGAGACGGTGTCCACGAAAACGCTGACCTGGCCGAAAAAAAGGAATGAACGTGGGTGGCGGCAGAGACGATGGTAGTCGCGACGGCGATGATTTTTCTATGTTTTCCTTGTTTTTCACATGGCCTAACCGTGAGACTCGACGTGCTACTTGCTTCTAGAGTCGATGGCCACTGCCAATGCCCCCGGGGGGGGGTTCTATATAGTTGGTAGTCATACACACGGTATGTAAGCGGAATACGGGCGCACGCGGACTCGAGGTTTTTGCCTTTCTGTGTGATCACTCTTACGACTGGTATGCAATGTTGTGCACCGAAAACGAAAACAATTCGGTCGGTTTTTCGAGAACAGAACGAGTGGGTTCCCGGTTTCGGTTGGGTTTTGGCAACCGAAAAACCGACCCAAAAAATGGTCGATTTCGGTCGGCAAAACCCTACCGAAAAAACGACCAAAACAACGACCGAAAAAACGACCGAAAAACGTTTGTTCGGTTTTCGGTTCACAATACTGCTGGTACGTGACCCTGTGTGCGCAACCACACCGGGTAGTTTTTGTCCACCGGTGGCGATGCGACAAGGGTTAGGGATACCGCAAATGTGAAGAGACGCAGCCCAATCTACGTACAGCAGTAGCAGCACACGGAATGGGCAGTATGGGACAAGCCCGACTACTCTGGTTACTCTTGATGATCACGCACAAGTGTTGATATCATACTACTACGGAGGACCATAATAAATAGAACCAAATATTTATTAGTAAAAACAGGAAAATATATAGATTTTTGTGTATACCGTAGGTCCTATTTACTAGTATTTACTATGGTCCTCCGCAACAGCAGTTCCCTGCCTCTCCAGAGCTTCTGAGTAGGAAGGCGAGTATTTCCTCTTCTCGGAGGAATAATACATAGTAACGCCTTCACGACAATAGAGGGGAAACCGGGATACCATGACAGTGGGGTGCACAAGCAACCGGCTTGAGTACCTGCAAGGGCACAAGGTGCTGACTGACCTCGTGGAGATGCACGAAAGAAAATTCCGCATTCTACGCCCACCGAGTCAATGTATAAGGCGGTTTCTACTCAGGACAATGGCATTTAGTACGCAAAAATGGTATTCAAGTAAGGTTCCTCCCAAATGAACGCAAAAAAAAAACACGATTCGTGACACTTGAAAAAAATGCCGTTCTGTCACGTTGTGAAAAAAAACAAAAAAAATGGGGTTTGTCATGATCTTGGCAGCAGTACTATCACCTTTTTTTTTATTAGTTTCAACTCTTTTCCAATGCCATACTTCATGAATGACAAAACATCGTGACTCACGAAAACGTCACCTGTTTTGTGCCCCCATGATTCGTGTGTCATCATTTTTGCATCGTGACTCACGAAAATATCACATGGTTTTCCCATGATCCGTGTGTCATCGTTCTTGTTAGTTAACCCCTTAAGAACTGGTCCCCCGTTTTGGGGAACAAAATACTTGGAATTAGTGTGGAATCATTTTTTTTCCGGCCTGAATAGGTTAAGAGCGACCCCTAAGAAGAGGAAGAGAATCCAGTCTTCAGGCACGAGATTTTTACAAGAAATTTCCTCCATTACGGGGGAACATCGTATTCAGAACCAAAAGCCGTGTGTAAACACTAGGGGGATACCTGGGTTTTCGGGTCCATCGTGGGTTCTGGCTACGCTTCTTATAACAATAGCCCCCCCTGTAATAGTAGGGCGTCCTAGTGCAACAGAAACGCCTACTTGAAACGGCCGTCCGCTCGGAGTTCACAGCGATAGTATCGGCGTACCTTGTGCGGATCCGCCCTCCCCATGCCTGATGCCGGCTGGGTCGGCGAGGTGCGAATCGCGGGCGGGGGTGTTCCGGCCCGTTTCTCTGTGAATGCGCCATCGAAGGCTTCTGGGTCGACCTGCTTGCGGCGTGAACAAAAAAGCCGCCGTCGACGGGGCGTGATCAAAAACAAAAACATCGGTGTCAGAGAGGAGGTACGTACTCTGAAAGCGTGCGTAGTCGGCGAGAGAAACCTGGTGCACACGTTGTGGCATTTGTTTTCGCCAACATCGCTTGCGGACTTTCCCAGGACAAAAAAATGGAGCAACAAGGGAAAGACTTGATGTCAAGAACAAGGCACATTTTTTCTTCGCGTGCAGCAATCAGAGGCCGCGATTGCCGCCCGCAGCACGTTTCGGGGGTACAGCAGTAGTACCGACCAAGACGATCATAGGCAAAAACACGTACTGCTGTAGCTTTACATGATAGGTGTGTTTTTTTTTTTCGCTACTCGTAGGTTGTAACGAGTTATTGCATCCACATATAAACCCCTGAGAGGCGCATGCTACGCTAGAGGTGCACCATGTTTTTTCATGGGACCCCTCACTTGATGCTAGTGTAGAAGCTCCATACCTCGCCCGAAAAAAAACTGATGATGTTTTAGAAAAACGAAAGCGCAGCCCGATGAACCAGGTATACAAAAAAAAAATACTCCAAAAACGAACGAGTTTGGGTTAAGGGCCCGTTTTAACGAAGAAGAAAAAAAATCAATTTTGAATTTTTTTTATTCAAATCCGCTTTTCATTGGTCAACACACGCACCAGCACCAAAGATTAGGATCTTGGGGCATAAAAATTGGTGCTGGTGCGTGTGTTGACCAATGAAAAGCGAATTTTTATTTTTATTTTTCCAAATTGAAATTATTTTATACTCGTTAATACGGGCCCTATAAGCAGCCCAGCGATTCAGAAAACGTTATAGCCTAAAAGTGCCGCCCCTATCATAGCACGCCTCGAGATGAAAATCATACCGCACTCCAGGACAAGACGAACGCTTCGTAGCGGGTGTTTTGCGTTGATGGGTGTGGGGAGAACGGTGTCGGGGGGGGGGGGTGGCCGAGAGAGCTTTTGTGCAGATCAAGGCAGAGGGGGGGGGGAAATGTAGAAAAAGAAGGAGGACCTAGAACGAGCCTTTTTCGCTACGATAGAGGTGCGCCATATTCTTTCTAGAGGGTGGTGCACAACTCCAGGAGCTCTCGTAAACCTCACCCAAAAACTGATTTACAAATGAACAATTAAAAATCCCCCATGGCTCAAGTAGTAAGGGCCCGTTTTAACGAAGAAGAAAAAAAAATCAATTTTGGAAAAAAATATATTCAAATCCGCTTTTCATTGGTCAACACACGCACCAGCACCAAAGATTAGGATCTTGGGGCATAATATTTGGTGCTGGTGCGTTTGTTGACCAATGAAAAGCGAATTTGAATTTTATTTTTTCAAAAATTGAATTTATTTTATACTCGTTAAAATTCGGGCCCTAAGCTACGATTTTTTTTTGCCAACACCACCACAAGAATGAAATTCCGACGAATTTGGATTTTCAGCCGATTTTGGTAATTCCGCCCATTTTGGGTCATGAGGAGCCCTCCCCCGTCATTCAGAGATCGTTTGAGCCAGAAAACGGTATACCTTTATCCCTATCGTAGCGCGCGTTGCAAAGAAATAGGGTATTACGGGGGGGGGGGCATAGTAAATAGAACCTACGTTCCATACAAAAACCTATATATTTCTCCATTTTTACCAAAAAAAAAAAGGGTTTTTTCGGGGGGGGGGGGCATAGTAAATAGAACCTACGTTCCATACAAAAACCTATATATTTCTCCATTTTTACCAAAAAAAAAAATGGTTCTGTTTACTAGGGTCCCGCGTGATGGTCACACTTGGCCGAGGGGCCCTGAGCGGCTGCCAAAAAAAAACAGCTAAAAGTAACCCCACCCCGCTACCGCGTCGTACGTGGCAGTACTCCGCCATCGAACCGACTCCCTCCCTCCATTTCACGAATGGACGTCTCGGGGGGGGGAGATTTCATCGAGAGTTGCAGTAGTTTCAGCATCAACTCGGGGTAAACGAAATAAAAGAGGTTCCCCTACGTGCGTTCCTCAACTGGCGGTGGCAGCTACCGACGAAAACGATGGGGAACTATGCGTAGGAGCTTTCCTTGCATACACAAGATCGGACGAATTTCCAAGCTGGTTTTTCTCGTGAACAAAAATGGGTGGGTGACGTTTGCTATGTTACGATAAAGGTGCCACCATGCATTTTCTTAGGGTGTTCACTTGAGAAGCTCTATAGTTCACCCGAAAAAAAGATTTCGGAGCAACGTAAAAGTTGCTACCCGATTAACCCCTTAAGAATTGGTCCCCCGTTTTTGGGGACAAACCACTTGGAATCAGTGTGGGATACTTTTTTTCCAGTTCTGAATGGGTTAACAATCCCATGGCTTAATTAAAAGTACACAACGAAACATATTGCAACTACCACCAAAAATGAAATTTCCGACGACTTTAAGAACTGGTCCCCCGAATTTGGGGACAAACTACTTAGAATCAGTGTAGGACACTTTTTTCAGTTCTGAATGGGCCCATCATGCAGAAAATGTTTACGTAGCTCATTCAGAACTAAAAACATGATCCCACACTAACTCCAAGTCGTTTGTCCACAAATGCGTGGGAACAGTTCTTAAGGGGCTAGGGTCGTTCTTATCGAGCAACTTTTTTTTCCAAAATTTCCAATGTTTGTTTTCGCGCAATTTTTTTGGATTTCCATATTTTCAAAAAAATAGTTTCCAAATATTGGAATGCGAAGCCTTCCAAATATTTCGCCCTCTGTTAACATTCCAAACTTTCCTCCAAATAAAACCTGTTTTGCCTGCTTTTCCTGTATTAATTTGGAAACAAATACTGGAAATTTTGGGGGGGAAAATGCTCGATAAAAACGACCCTTGAGCCAAAAAGCGTTATCTCTAACGTAGCACGCGTCGGGTGCAAACGCCGGGTGATATGTCTTATGGAGAAGTATCTCGACGAGATCTTCCCAACCCCGTCATTTTCGTTGTGCGTGTGCGTGTTTCCCTCCCTAGTTTTGGGAAAGCTCGTCTCGGGTAATCTGTCCCAGAAGGTATGGATTATCTTGCGTGATATGCGGTTATAAACAGCAGTACGCGACAGGTGATGAGAATCTGGTAATAACTAAGAATTTGAGAGTGAAATTTTGTGAAAAAATCAAGAATGCGACCTCTTTGTACTGTAAATAGTGTGGAACACACCCAGTCTTACATGATAATTTTCAGTCTGGCCAAAAATAAAGGGTTATTAACCCCTTGAGAACCGGTCCCCCGTTTTTGGGGGACAAAGTACTTGGAATTAGTGTGGGATAAGTTTTTCAGTTCTGAATGTCGAGTACTGTAGTGCACCCCCACGGTCTGTTTTTTTTGCATGCCTATATGTTTACGGGTTTTTTTCACCTCTGGCACGTCTTCGCCACCCTCATCTGCCGCCGAGGCGTGTCTCACAGGCGATTCAGCGGAAGGGGGCGGGAGAGCCTCTTCAATGCGTTGCGCACGACGACCCCCGCCCCCCTTCTCTCCGCTCCCCCTCCCGCCCGGCCCCCCATACCGACGTTTCCCCGCCGTGGTACCTCGGCTACCACCGCCGCGTGTCTCGCTGGGCTGAATGATGATGGCGTCGGTTAGGCAACCCCTGCATCGCCAGGCGGCGGTAACGGAGCAAGATTCCAGCGGCATTTTTTTCAGCATCGCTCTGCAGTTTTCCACCGAGGGCGTGGCTCCGATCTGCAAGAAGGGTAACATAACAACCCCCGAAAGGAAATGGAGATGGGGAGAGGAGAGGAGAGGGAGGGAGGGAGGGACATGCTCGTTACTCGGCGCGGCGGTGTCCTGTGTCCGATACCGTCCTTTTTTTCATGGGCTGATGCGCCTTATTTTGTTTTCTTAACCCCTTTTTTCATTGTCTTCGCCCTTCCTTCTTCTCTCTCCTTCCTAGTCGTAACTCAGATCCGGGGTCACAAAGTAGGCGCTTCTCCCTCCTCCCCCACTACGGTTCTTGCCTTGGTTTTTTATCACGAGAATACTTCAGCCCTTTGTTCCCTCGTCGACTCGCATGGCATTACGCCTACCCATGCGTTACTACGCGCTCTCAGCAGTTAGTTTATTTCATTTTTTTCTTCTTGTTTGCAAAGTGCAAATACGCTCAAAAGTCCGACCCACGTCAGATTCGAACCCCGGAAACCAACTCTTAGTAGCATTCGTGGGTACCACTATTAATAGACGATGGGGGCATTGTAGGTCGGTATTTCATTTGTGGAACGCTGGCGGTGTGGGACGCCAAAACTGACCACTCTGGCACTGAGTATTTCCCGTGGGCGAAAATTGAAGCATTGCAAGAGGTTATGATCCCAAGATAACTGAAGCAGGTACACACGTCGTTGATGCTCGGTAGTGTCTGCGAGCGGGGTGTTGTGTGTGCGAAAATGCAGTAGTATGATAGCAGCATTGCAAATGATGGCGATCAAAGATAACCGAGAAACTAATACAGAGGTACGCACGTCGCCGGTTTTCGGTGGCGGGCTCAGTGAAGAAGCTCTCGGGGCTCCAGGAAATACGTACCGACTAGTGCTACGGTAGAGGTACGAGTAGCACTTTTTGGCTGAATCGTTTTCTGAAAAATCGGGCTCCTTAACCCAAATTCGTCGTTTTTTTTTCATTTTTGTGACGAATAATGTTTCAGAGTATACTTCGGTCATGAGATTTCGCATCCGGCTTCACTTTTATTTTCCTCCAAAATCATTTTTTCGGTGAGGTATGACGCTCCTTAAGTGAGGAGCTCAGAAAAAACAAGGTGCGCCTCTATCGTAGCATGCGTCTACCGTAGCGTGTATCTAAGCTGCGCGTACGAGACGAACCAGTCCGTCTCTCGGCATGCTAATGTCTTTGATTACGACAATACTCATAGGTGGGTACGACATGGCAAACATGTGGTTGGTACGTACGTTCATATCGATTATCACGTCGTGCGACCGCGACGTCCTTCAAGCGCTTCTGCTATACAGTAGTACCATGGGTACAAGCCGGGACAACACCCAGCTCTAGGGGGTGTTTCAAAACGTTAGGCTCTAGGTACTGTTGCACCACACCGACCAGTGCTTGCTTCACCCCCCCCCCCGCCTCACGGCGCTTCGCGCTTGGTGCTAGGATGTCTGCCTGGTCGGTGAAAACCCGACATGCTCATCCGTCCCGGCATTGTAGGGATGCGAGGGTTTACGGTCATACGACTACGGCCATGCATGAGAATGAAGTATCCCCCCCCCCCCCCTCCCCGCTTGTATCGAACTTGGGGGCGATATACGTATACTTTGAAGTAGGAATACCTTCACAGGCAGTCGTGCTCTTGCGAAGGATAAAAAGTCGCTGCTTGCAGTGATGTGTATATGTTCTCCACCATGCATCATGCCCATTTCGAAAGGGCATACAGTATACTGCTGTAGCCTCAGACAGATAGTTTATACGTATATTACGTAATAATCGATTCCCACTTGATGATCCAGACTTTTCAGGGCAGATACTGCTGTAGATCCTTGATACGTACGTACTCGTGGAGCTTATTTATTCCCGATCTCGATCTTGCATTATCTACAAGCAGTACTGCTGTACGTCGTAGCTCATGTTGTAATGGTGGGACCCGCATCATCCGCACGATCTACAGCCAGTACGAGTGCATGTTTGCTGGGTTGGATCTGCATGGTACAGATCACGCACAACCTCTCACAGCGGCAGGTAAGGAACTATATGATATACGACTGTACGTAGGTCACGACCTGTCCGATATGTGCAAGCTTTCCTCCCCCCACGGTTTTGTTGCCGTACTGGCACTGCTGTATATAGTAGTTCGTGAGCGATTTTGAATGCGTTTGTTACTGTAGTCACGGCGGACGTTAATCGACCAATCTCGAGCACCGCACCGAAACAACGTCAATCAAGGTTATCACCCTCATCTATACAGCAGAGAGAACCCCATATGAATAGTGTCAGAGTGGC
>MEHQ01002857.1:50384-73083 GCA_008828725.1 Saccharina japonica | reverse complement strand
TGCCGCGACACCTGCCGCGACACCTGCCGCGACACCTGCCGCGACGAGCGTGACGAGGTTCACGTAGATCATCTTTTTAGGAGGGGACGTGTAGTCTCCAGGTTTACTGGCCGGTATTACTGTGGGATCAGGGTAGACCTTGCGCTTCGCGCCTGCACCAGTATAGGGTGGTTCGTCGCTTCGCTCCTCACGGTTTTTAACCAGAAGGCTCTTATGGGATCATATCCTGATGGGACCTGTCTTTTTGGCAGGGGCGCTGGTGTAGTGGTTATTCTTCACAACAATGTCGCGACACGCCGCGACACGTAACGCGACACAGGTCGCGACACGTGTCGCGAAAAAGACAAATAATGTAGATCCGTGCACGGATTCGTCATACTGCTGTACACGTCGTGCTGTAGTGTCACAAGGGGAATCCCACGGATGACTCTGCCTCTCGAGCTGCATGTAAGAGTTGAGTCTGGCCGCCTTTCGTCTCAAGGAAAACCCATTGACTCGGTACGTAGTCCAATCGCTTCATACATTTGAGTACATGAGTATCATAGTGCGTCCGGCTCTATTGCACTTCAGGTTCTACGCAGTCACGGAACCCCCCCCTCTCTCTCTCCCTCTTGGGCCGTATCATACCTCGCATAGGTACCGCATGGCAAACTCGAGGGCGATGTGTTTCCGAAAGTCGGCAGGAAACGCCACCGGCTTTGACGCTGCTTTCAAGGGGATGGAGAAAGACATTGCTGCTGGTGATGGGGCCGCATTTGCCGCCGCCACAGCAGCAGCAGCAGCAGCAGCAGTAGCAGAAGCAGTAGAAGAAGCAGCAGTAGTCGGCTTGCTCCCTCCACCCTGCATGGTGGTTGTCTCGTGAACGCGCCCTCGCGACCGCGATAGTCAAAGGGGGATGAGGTCGGCCTTCAGCTACCTGTGTGCGTACGGGGCAAGCACACTGCTGTCGAGTGTCGAGAGGTCGTGTCGAGACGTCGAGGAAGCTATTAATAGCTAGGGAATGAGCAACATGTGTGTGTGTGTGTTTTCTCGAAACTGCAAAATATGTGCGGTGCAATATGTGCCGGTTCGTCCGATGTCTTTGATTTTTTAGCTTTGAGCTTTGAGCTTTGATGCTGCTGTGTGATCTCTGTGTGCTGTTGCGTTGTTTGCTGGGAGCTGTGAGGGTAGGAGTGTTGACAGCATAGGCTTGTTATTCTCAGTGATGTTGGTGTTGCTGTTGTTGTGTTTTGTGTGGTGTGTTTTTCGTAACCAAAACGACGTAAAAACGTAAAACCTGGTACAGCAAGCAGTGTGTCCCCACGGCTGAGAGACCAGATCACTGCTGTTTCACACATCAGATAATTTGCATGGATCTGAATGATCTATTTATCTTTCCGCAGGCTGCAGTAGTAGTTGTCTATACGTAGAGTGTGGTCTTGCTTTCATGCGCGCGCGTGTCCGGGTTTGTGATCTGTCTGGCTCGATCTGTCTTTCTGTGTGATCCGTATATACATACGTACGACGTGCAGTAGTATCAGGTACTCACGTGATGATCTGCAGGACGCGCATGATCTATGCGTACACTTCGTGTATGTCATAAACCATCCATCTGTACGATCTATAGAGACCACAGGCAGATCACTATCACCCGACGTCCGTGAAGCTCTCAAACGTTACTTTACTGTTGCTGAAGCTAAACCTCAGAAAGTCAAAGTTTACAGTAAACTGCTCGTGGTACAGCAGTACTCGTAGTGCTCGACTGGTATTGATCTGCCATACGTACCAGGTACCAGGTATATGACAAGAAAAATCTTGACGACAATCTGCGAGAAGACCAACGGTCAAAGATGTACCAACTGGACCACGGGCAGGCGGGCTCGTAGGTTGCTGCATGGGCTATGGGCGAGTACACGCATTATACCATGCATACATGCGATAACAACAGCATCATTGTGAACGAGTGAACGCGCATGTATGTGAACAACACTACAACAGCAACGACAACAACAAAACCACCACCAACAAGCAACGACAACAACATACAAAACAACCAGGAAAGCACGAAACGAGTGGGTATTTCCTGTGAGTTTATATCGTATGCTCTTCTTGTTTTACTGCTGCCGAATGGAGAGAGGAGGGGGGGGGAGAACGAGGAGGCCAAGGCAAGGAAAGAGGTAATAATGCGGGAACCTGAGAAGATGAGAGGAAGGAAGGGGAGATACGAAACAACACTATTAATACAGTATATGCACAGTACTCGTATAGAAGAAGAAGAGGAGAGTTGTTGACACAGCATCCCAAAAGGTAGAAATTCGCCATTTTTTTTCGGAGGCTCCTCAATTTGTTGAGGAGCTCTCTTGAGAGCGCTTGTTTTGGCTTGCCACGGAGAGCGCTCTTGAATTGGGGTACCCACTGATGTACCCCTTTCGTAGCACGGGTCTGTTAAACCCTTTTACGCGTAGTACTGCACCGTACGAGTACATGCACCTAAACCTGACTCTAATCCCCAAGTGTTTCGTCCCCACAGCGGGAGCGCGGTCTTACTTTAAACTATGTACTACCGAACCTTACACTATTACGGTGAAACATAGTAAATCAGGACCAAACATGATTAGTAAAAACACTGGAAGATATAGGATTTTGTGTGCGTGTGGGATGGGTCTCCTGATCACTATGGTCCCCCTTAATACTACTACTACTACTACTACTACCACTACTACTACTACTACTGCTACTACTGCTACTACTGCTACTACTACTACTACTACTACTACTACTACTACTACTACTACTACTACTACTACTACTACTACTACTACTACTGCTACTACTACTACTACTGTAGTACTATTACTACCCTTCAAACCTACCCTACTGTAGGTATATCATTTGTCGCCTACCGCAGGGTCCTGTTACTATAAGACTTACCCGAGAGTGGGTAATCGATCCATCATTTTTACCGTGGTAGCTCAGTGTAGTTAAGACCTTCACAGTTGATGACGTCGTCGAGGACACCGGTTCAAATCTCACTTCGAACTACGAACTTCAAACGTTTCTTTTACAGAAACGTTCGCGCGTGTGCCCCTAAAACTATGTCCTCCCTGGTCCCCCAGGCGTTGAAACGAAGCGGATAGGAGATCACGCACGGCCGTATACGGTAACGTTACGTCCCCAAAAAAAGCCCCGCCGTTCACCGGGGGGGGCGGGGGGGGGAGGGTACTCATTTGTTGCGTGCCCTAGTCATTTGACCATTGACCACGCATCCCTTTCGAGACGGAGCACCGTTCCTACTGCTAATAGAGACACTTCCAACATTTGGGCGCTCATCACGGTGTTTCCATGTATTATAAGTACACTTTTTTTCTGGGGGGGGGTAATTTAGTGTTGCAAGGCTCACCCTGGGCGGACTTATTGATCGATATTATACCCCGGTATAGCTCAGTAGGTACTTTCTGTAAGACCTTCACGATCCACAAATAACTCCGATCCTAGACGCTTTTCTACGCTTTTACGGAGGGCCATAGTAAATAGGACCAAATAGTATTAGAAACAATACAAAATACACTAGATATTTGTGTATACCGTAGGTCCTATGTACTATGGTTCCCCGTAACACGGCTAGCACCTGTTTGACAGTACCAGGTAGAAGTATATTTTCTGAGGCCACTCACTAAATTAAGGAGCTCCATACTATTTCGAAGTCGCCCAAAGTCTGATTTTTTCGGTGGGATTGTGGCGGCATTTTCGACGAATTACATCCGTTTTTTTTTCATTTTGAATGAACAGCAGCAGTGCCTTGCACATAGTCCGAAGGCAAATTAAATAGAAACACGTATATATGTACACGGTATGTATGCCTTCCCCGATGAATTACTAATACGTATTATAGGTATTTAACGAATGACGCGCGGTACGGTACGAAAGAGGTAGGACAGAGGTATACGTAGCACTTTTCGACTGAAACGTTTTCTGAATGGCCTATTTGAAGGCTCCTTAACCCATTCAGGATCTGAAAAAAAATGTCCCACACTAATTCCAAGTAGTTTGTCCCCAAATTCGTGGGACCAGTTCTTAAGGGGTTAAACTAAAAATCGTCCAAATGTCATGCATTCTTGTGTTCCAAACTCTTTTTCGTCGTATGTATGCTTTATGCCATGGGGACTGTTCATCAGGTAGCCCTCTGTTTTCCTCCCTTAAGACACGTGCTACGGTAGGGGTACGAGCACTTTTTGGCTGAAACGTTTTCTGAACGATCGGGCTGCTCGGCCCAAATTCGTCGGACTTTCATTTTTTGAGGCGAATAATGTGTCAGAGTATACTTCGGTCATGAGATTTCTCATCCGGCGGCACTTTTATTTTCCTCCCAGATCCTTTTTTTCGGTGAGGTATTCTATGACGCTCCTTAAGTGAGGAGCTCAGAAAAATCATGGTGCACCTCTATTATCGTAGCATGCGTCCCAAAATCAGTTTTTGGGTGAAGTTGAAAAAATAATCTCCAAGTCACCGCTCTCAGAAAAAACATGGGGCACCTCTATCGTAGCAAGAGTCGAACACGAAAACACGAAAACACAGGACACACACGGGATTCCAACGATATTGTGTACGTAGTTGGGAAGGAGTCCATTACATAGCAGTAAATTTTTCCGCCACAAAGTCCTCGTACCCCTACTTGTCGTCCTCGCCATTCGAGAGTGTGTACGAGTAGCATGAATGGGCTTCAACATTGATCACTCATAAGCACTCCGAAAATAAGAAAAGAAAAACACAGAAGAATTAGAAAAGAGCCCTCGTGCACAAAGTCTACTTGAAGTCTCTTCTGGGCCTACTTTCGGCCTAAGCTTTGTTGACATTACTATTCTTTCGTTTAGCATCTGACAATGTCTGACAGATGTGTAACATTAGTGTCCATAACCGAAAGCATGTACCGCATGAAAGAACAGATACTCCGGACAACCGAAAGCAGAAAAAGCGTGAGTGAGGAGATGTTGCCAACAACCAAAAACTACGAAAGCTACTGTAAATGTAACTCCCTGTTCTCTTGGCCCTATTACCCCCTCCATCCGCAATAGCTTGTTATTTATTGTTCTTTTCATCCTCAACAATGTGTGTAACATGAATGAGCTTCAACGTTCATAACTCAGAAGCACTCCAAAAGAAGAGAAGAAAGCCATGGATAAAACAGAAACAAAAGGAGCCCTATTGCATAAAGTCTACTGACTCCCTTCTGTGCATACTTGCTTCCATCTTAATTGAGAGCTCTATCTACTCCGTTTGCTATCCTTGCTCCTTCCCTCTCAATACCAACTCTTGTTTTCTATTCTAAATCTTGAGCGCTACCCCTGCCGTAGCACGCGTCCCCACGCCGCACTACAGCGGCACTATAGCGGCACTATAGCGGCACTATAGCCGCACTATAGCCGCACTATAGCCGCACTATAGCGGCACTATAGCGGCACTATAGCGGCACTATATCCGCACTATAGCCGCACTATATCCGCACTATAGCGGCACTATAGCGGCACTATAGTGGCACTATAGCGGCACTATAGCGGCACTATAGCCGCACTATAGCGGCACTATAGCCGCATTATAACGGCACTATAGCCGCACTATAGCCGCACTATAGCGGCACTATAGCCGCACTATAGACGCACTATAGCCGCACTATAGCCGCACTATATCCGAACTATAGCGGCACTATAAGCCGCACTATAGCCGCCCTATAGCGGCACTATAGCGGCACTACTCCGCGCACTGCCCCACTGGTTAACCCCACATCTGTGCCAAGCGATTTCACCGGCACTATGGCTGGCAACCGGAACTACTCAACCGGCACCATAGCGGGCAACCGGCACTAATCGAACGGCACTATAGCAGGCAACCGGCACTAATCGAACGGCACTATATAGAGGGACCACTACTGGACCCCAATCGTAGCACGCGTCCCCACGCAGAGCCCTGACTGACGTCGGTTTCATCCACCCAGATTGAGGATCACACATAGCCACACAGGACCAGGTCGGCCCTTAAAGATAGGCGCGCCCCTTTTCCGCATTTCTAGGGTATTATAGAAGTACACCATGATCACTGAGTATAAACGTACTGATACCCTGGGAAAATTATGCGGTATGGGGCTAACCCTTCTACAGGAAGCAGGATGAGACAAGACGCGAGTCTCAAGTCACTCACAAGATTTATTATTATATGATTTGCATTTCGACAATGCGCAGGGCAATTTCATTCAGAATGAAAAAGCTGACACAATTCGTCGAATACCACCAATCTCATCCAACCAATTCTCCTCCCCTGGGTCTACTCAATTGAATACGCACTACCACCCTTTACCCAAATATTGCACCTGCTATATAGCTATTCGCCGTGCTTCCTACTCCGCATCTACGTTCCACCCCCACGCCATGGGAAGTCTGATGTTTTATTGATGTTTTATTATATCGCCGCTGATTCCCGGTCAGAGAGATTTCCGAGAAGTGGTTCAAGCAAGGAGCATTATTATTTTCTCTGCGTGATTCATCAGAAACACGCCACCTCAGCAATAGAGGGCCCTGAATACCATGACATGATGATCTATTAATAGTAGCAGTCAGCCGCTGACTGCTACGACCATCGGTGGTTACTACGGTGTAAATACCTGGTATATATGCCACGTGGTGCGATTCGAGGTAGCACGTTTGGTTTGAATTATTTCTGCCTTCCGGGGCTGGCTCCTTATTAACCGAGGAACTTTCCAATAATAATATCGTTGGGGTTTCCATTTGTGTCTTACAAGTGTTTCCTTTTTTTTGTGGACATCGATCGGATTGTCAAATTTTCTCAAAAAATAGTTTTTTGGCTTATGTATTGTATGGAGCTCCTCAAGCACAGGAAACCTCAGAAAATTCAGGTGCTAACCCTGTAAGGCAAACCCTACCGTAAGCATGCGTCGTATCTCCAACAAAACCACAATATGGGGACTATGTATGGCACGGTAAGCCTGGACCTCAGAAACTATACAAATGGTTGTAATTTCTTGCAGAGATATCACCGTACGTAACAACCGATGTATATAGATAGCCGTCACAGCGCTGACTGCTTATCCTAGCCCACACAGCGTTTGTGGTGTATCTCTTGATATCCTAATAAGCCTTTTCGGACCTCCCAGAGCAACAGTACGTAGCATCATGCCACGCTACAACTACTGCTACTACTACTACTACTACTATTCGCCCATCCCAATGCTCCGAAACAATAAAATAATATGCAGAGAAAAAAGGAAGATTCGGGGAAACACCGGTTCCACGATTTTAGAACATTATTAATCGATTAATCGAAGATGCGGATCCTGACGCCTACTACGATAGAGGTATAACACTTTTTGGCTGTTTTTTTTTTTTCTGAATGACCTATTTAAGGCTTCTTAACCCAAAATCGTCGAAACTTTCTTTCATTCTTGTGTTGCAATATTGTTCATTGTGTACTTCGGCCATGGTCTTTTTCATCGGGTATATACTCGTAGCACTTTTATTTTCCTCCACAAAACAGTTTTTGACTTGCTATTAGTATAGAGCTCCTCAAGTGACCACCCTCAGACAAAAAAAAAACATGGAGCACCTGCATGCAGGCTACCCCGTAGCACGTGTCTCACTCAGAACCAACACTCCAGCACTCCCACACCTCTACCCTGCGAGGCTTCGAATAGCCCGGAAGTATTGTATGCGCCACTGCGTAGTGCAATACGCACCACCCATGAACTTATAATACTACGAAGTATTACTATACGTGGCCGAATCACCCTATCACGGGGGGCCGTAGTAAATAGGACCTACGGTACATACAAAAACCTATATATTTACCTATTTTTACTAAACATATTTGGTCCTGTTTACTACGGTCTTCCGTACTAGAGTCTCTTGCCAAGCACAGCATCCAAGACGGCCCGATCAACCTATCAATAGAGTCTTACCAAGCACAGCATCCAATCACTGATCAGTGGCATAGGGATCGGGTTCGGGTTAGGGTTCGGGATCGGGTCGGTGGATCGGCTTTAGGCGCCAGGCCTGCAGTAGCAGCAGTAGCATATAGTAATAGTAGTATAAAAAAGGTAGGTTATGGAGGTCGCCTCCTCAGATGATGTCGGCCGTGTCGGGGTCTTGAGCAGGGTTGGCCGAGGCCTTGACGCGCACTTTTCTTTCTTATATGTGGCAAGGAGGTGCCTCCACAAAACCTCCCTCGCATCTCGACATAAGAAATCTCAACGAGAGTATGTTGAAAAGCCGAGGTCATCTCCCAAGCGGTCCGGTCAATTACGTGCATTGTTGAATGTGCACGTTATGAAGGTTGCATAGAGTAATATACGCCACCGGTGGCGCATATATATATATATATGTGCTAGTATACTTGTATATATACATATATATATTTCACTATGAAGCCTTTTGAGAGAACGTCAAAGCAAAGGGCAAACAGAAATAAATTCCACCCGTAAGGGGCTCGAAACACGTCAGACCAGACATCGAAGGTATACCGCCACATCCCGAGCGAGAAGGGGGGGGTGTGCTCATGTCACGCATGGCCGTCGTAGCCGTATGACCATAGACCCTCGCAACCTCGCAATACCGGGGCGGAACGCATCGGTTTGCCCCTGACCACATAGGCAGGCAGACATTGATTTCTTGCAAACCAATAAGCGCGAAGCGCCGTGAGGTTCGAAGGTGTTCGGCGAGTCGCAGGAACGGTGAGCTGCACATCCTACCACATAAGAACCGCCTGTGAGGCGGACTTTCTTGCCTATGGATGACAGCATCGGGTTAATTATATTATTGTCGTTATTTCCATCCGACAATGTGTGGCATGATGAGCTTCAACGTTGATCACTCATAATTTTTCCCCCTGAATAAGAAAAGAACCACATTTTTTTTTTTTCTGGTGCTGGCGGGGGGGGGAGGGGAGGTTTGGGGGGGGGTGCTTGCCTGTGGCAGCATTCCACCGAGTATGACGACGCATCACCAGAGCGTGGATGGAGAGGGGGGGGGGGGGGGGGGGGGGGTGTACTCATGTTGTGCAGGCCGTAGTCTATGACCATAGACCCTTGCATCCCTACAATGCCGGGACGGAGCGACTGGGTTTTCACCAACCAGGCAGACATTGCTTGCACCAAGCCGAAGCCCGTGAGGTAATCGAGAGGCAATACTAGTACTAAAAGCGCAGGAGAAGAACCCACTACGCCATATACCCTCACTTCCCCAGTGCACGGGGGAGGGGGTGCATCAGGAAAACGGAAGACCACTAAAAAATACAGCGTAATAGTCCTGTGCCTCGATATAAACAGCCACATTTTGTTACCCGAATCACCCCCGGTGATGAACGGAGGGCGGGTGTATTACTCATCATCATGCATGGCCGTAGTCTTATGACCATAATAGACCATCGCATGCCTACAATGCCGGGACGAAGCACGTCGGGATTTCACCGACCAGGCAGACATTGCTAGCACCAGAGGGGGGCGGGGGGGGGCGGGGGGCGTACTCATTTGGTGCTTGCCTTAGTCATTTGACCATTGACCACGCATCCCCTTTCGAGACGGGGCAGGCGAGGGGGGGGGGAGAGAGACGAAATGAAAAAAACACTCGTGTGACTAGACATATAAGTATAATACGAGACGATAAATGGCGAAAGCGCTGTGGATCAACACTTTAGGCACAGTCAAAAACCGGGTAAAAAACCAACAGAGCGGCCTCATAGCGCCCCGGCACACTGCAAAGACACTACTACACTACCTGGTGCCCGATATGGGTGTACATACAGAACGTAGTTACCTGTGTATGGGAATTGCCACACGAAATCGGAGTGGACGCACGCTCGTACTACAGCAGTATACTATTAATACCACCACTACTATTGTCGGGGACAGAAGCAATCAGGATCCATGGCATACACTAAAACCTATATATTGACGCGTGCTATACGATAGAGGTATAAGGTATACCTTATTTTGGCTGAAACGTTTTATGAATGACGGGGCTCCTTAACCCGTTAAGGACTGAAAAAAACATCCCACTCTAATTCCAAGTAGTTTGTCCCCATATTCGTGGGACCAGTTCTTAAGGGGTTAACCAGCCCAAAATCGTCGGAATCTCATATTTTTGTCTTGCAGAATGTTTCGTTTTACACTTGGGCCGTGGGATTGGTCATCGAGTAGCGCACTTTCTTTCCCTCCAAAATCAGTTTTCGTGTGAAATATAGGGTTCCTCAAGTGACCACCCTCAAAAGGCTAAATAAAGCATGGTGCACCTCTGCCGCAGCATGCGTCTAATTCCATTATCTTTGACTGAGCATATTTGGTCCGGATTACTACGTACGTTACCCCGTAATCCTACTTATAGCTACTACGTATTATACGTACCTACACCTACTACTGCTAAAAGCAAATTTTTGTTTTCTGTCTGTTTCGTTTTTTTTTTCTCTCCTGTAAAAAAAATGTGTCTTGTTTTGCTGTGACTTGTTGATGTCTGTTTCGTTTTTTTGCTCTCCTGTAAAAAAAGTGTCTTGTTTTGCTGACTCGTGGATGCTTGTGATGTAATAAGCCTGCTTCGTAGTTTGTGACCACAGAGAGAGAGCTTGTTTGTACGTGTTGTAATAAGGCTTATAGTTTTAGTTTGGGTACGTACGTAGTAGGCGATTGGTTAACCTGTTACCAGTATAGTGTAACGGGGTCGCATCTCCTATTTATGGTTAACCTGTCGCCAGTATAGTGTAACGGGGTCCCCATCTCCTATTTATGAGCAATAATAGCTCACCTGTAAAGCCGGTCATGCTGCAGTAGATATGGCTTCCCTCCCCCACATCCCCCCACCCCCACCACACTCTCTCAGCTTCGCCCTTCAAGCTCTCTCTCACATGACTAACACGATAACATCTATCTTCCATGGACGGGTCCTGATCCTGATCAATCAAGCTTTAGATATACCTTAGGTGCCCTCCTCTCTCTCAGCAAGGCACTCATCATGTCATAGTGGTATCCCCGTTGGCGTATCTTCACACTCATGGTACAAGGCTTAGATTGGGTGTAGGTGGTTAACCGTTCACCAGTAGTATAGCCCAACGGACTAATGCCTTAACACTTCACTCGTCCTTGCTATTCATATTAATAGTATCCCAACAGACTGTGTGTAAATACCCTAACATGCTTATTATGCGTATATCTCTTAACGACTAAAAATCAGCACGGAACACTGATTGGGGGTACTGATGTTGGGTAGAAAGAACGGGATAATGTGAAGAGCACGACGACGCATGGTACTATACGGTACAGGCGCACCATGTGTTTCCAGAGAGTGGTCACTTAACCCATTCAGAACTGAAAAAAATGTCCCACACTAATTCCAAGTAGTTTGTCCCCAAAAAAGGGGGACCAGTGCTTATGTGGTTGAGGAGCTCCATAACCTCACCCGAAACGTATTTTGGAGGGAAGCGAAAGTGCTATTATCTAATACCCAAAAAATATGTCGGTTGACGGAATTTGCATCCCATGACAGACAGCCCTGACAAGAAAAAGCAGGGGACATAAAAAAAAAATCCCCGGTTTTCAAAAACGCCTTACAAAATCACTGAAAACTTCAATGTTTTTATTTTTTGTACACAACACTGCAGGTCAATGTGGTTTCTTCTAGAAAAACGAGGGGTTTCCACATGAGTTCTGAGGAATATTATACCGGGGATATGGGATATTTTGGCTTGACAACGCCAAAGGCCTTGACAGACAACCTTGACGCTTGGCAAACTTGACACTTGACCGGCAACCGACATCTTTTAATTATACCCGATGCGCAATCCAATCGCCCAAGTATAAAATGAAAAACATCGCAACACAAAAATGAAATTCAGACGATTTTGGGTTAAGGAGTGCGAGAAAAAAATAATAAAATAATAATATAAAATAATAATAATAATAATAATAATAATGTTTCAGCCTAAAAGTGCCACCTCTATTACCCGCGGGCCTCTTCTTTCTCCCTTCACCCCTTCCTTATTTCCACCATTTTTATTTTTGCCCGCTTTTAATTAACCCGGTTTAAACACAAAAAAAAAAAATACGACGACGAACGAAATTACTGAAGTAGTACCAGAATGAATTGGCGCCGCAATTAATGGGTAGTGAAAAATCGAGGTAATTATAGTTAGTAGTGTGAACGGTGCCGCCCTCGAACGGCACAAGAAAAACGTAAACACCTTGAAAGGCATTATGGTTCAGGGATGGACCACTTTCATCCCCTTGGAAAATTAGGGTTTCGCCTCTAGAAGGCGCTATTATTGTGTTCTATTTATTGTTAGCCTAACCCGAACCCTATCTATGCCAGTGGTCAGTGCTGGGATGCTAAGACTCTACGAAGGTTGACTCAGCCGGCGTGGATGCTGAGCAGGCTGAGCTTGGAAAGACTCCAGGGTGACTCGGGATGCTGTTGCGGGAAAGACTCCAAGTTGGTTGAATGCCGCGTAAAACGTACCGTTAGCCAATCAGAGTGCCTAAATAGCTACCTTAGGCAGATCTACTAGCTACCTTAGGTAGAATTCCGCGAATGACAAGAATTTTGCGAACGGCGCGTGGTTCAACGTGTACATAATAATAAAACGCGTGTGCTATGATATATCATATGTGATATGTGATACCCTGATATGGAACATGCATCATGCCTGATGGTTGGGAAAATTCGACACATGGGACAGATCATCGATTCCCATCACTAATACTATTGATATTTTTAGTAAGTACTTTTACTTCGTGATCGTATAATGGATACTTTTACTACAGGCACACAGGCGCAGACAGGCACATAGATTAATTCCTGGTTCTGGGTTTGAGTGGCATTCGTTCGATTGGATTAACTTTCCTCCCTCACAGCATCACCCGCGCTTTTCGAGTTGCTTTTTGGAGTCCCGACTCGTCCGAATAGTCCGTTCTTCCAGAGATTCTTCGCCCGATTCTTCGTTCTGCGGAATTCTCCGGTTTCCGTTTCCCGTATCGTACGACCCAGAAAAATTCGAAATTCGTGCGGAAAAAAACGAAAAAACGGAGAAACGAAAAGATAATTCCACAGGTATTCTCGGCCTCCGCAGGCGAGTCGCAGGTAGGTGCGGTGTGGTTCTCGGGCCATCGGCGAGTATAATGGGACAAAAAAATAAACCGCTTCGGATACTGTATACCTCTCTCTGCTCTTCTTGTGTCTCGAGATCCTTCTTGCGTGCGAGTACGAGTACTCTTCTTGTGTTGGNGCGGCTCAATCAACTTGCTTGGAGTCTTTCCCAGCGACAGCATGCCGTGTCAACCTAGAGCCTTACCAAGCACAGCACCCAATCACCAACCACTGCCATAATAGATAGGGGTTGATTTCGGGTCAGGGTTCGGGTTTGGGTCGGAGGGTAGGCTGCAGGCGCCAAGTACAAAATCTACGTAAATATTCACTATCAATGCTTGTCTACGTACCCCTCTCGAAAAAAAGCAGGTTACCCCGTACTGACTGTACAACAAGTATACGCACGTAGCAGCCAAACGGGCCAGAGTTACTTACCTTGTTGTGCATTTAAGTGGCAATTACGGCACGTGCTATTGTTTTGTACTACACACTGCTATTATACTGTACAGTCATACCGGTGGCGAACAAGAATAATAATAATAATAATAATAATAATAATAATAATAATAATAATAATAATAATAATAATAATAATAATAATAATAATAATAATAATAATAAGAAGAAGAAGAATGTTTCAGCCTAAAAGTGCCACCTCTATTACCCGCGGGCCTCTTCTTTCTCCCTTCACCCCTTCCTTATTTCCACCATTTTTATTTTTGCCCGCTTTTAATTAACCCGGTTTAACACAAAAAAAAAAATACGACGACGAACGAAATTACTGAAGTAGTACCAGAATGAATTGGCGCCGCAATTAATGGGTAGTGAAAAATCGAGGTAATTATAGTTAGTAGTGTGAACGGTGCCGCCCTCGAACGGCACAAGAAAAACGTAAACACCTTGAAAGGCATTATGGTTCAGGGATGGACCACTTTCATCCCCTTGGAAAATTAGGGTTTCGCCTCTAGAAGGCGCTATTATTGTGTTCTATTTATTGTTAGCCTAACCCGAACCCTATCTATGCCAGTGGTCAGTGCTGGGATGCTAAGACTCTACGAAGGTTGACTCAGCCGGCGTGGATGCTGAGCAGGCTGAGCTTGGAAAGACTCCAGGGTGACTCGGGATGCTGTTGCGGGAAAGACTCCAAGTTGGTTGAATGCCGCGTAAAACGTACCGTTAGCCAATCAGAGTGCCTAAATAGCTACCTTAGGCAGATCTACTATAATAATAGCTACCTTGGGTAGAATTCCGCGAATGACAAGAATTTTGCGAACGGCGCGTGGTTCAACGTGTACATAATAATAAAACGCGTGTGCTATCATATGTGATATGTGATACCCTGATATGGAACATGCATCATGCCTGATGGTTGGGAAAATTCGACACATGGGACAGATCATCGATTCCCATCACTACTACTATTGATATTTTTAGTAAGTACTTTTACTTCGTGATCGTATAATGGATACTTTTACTACAGGCACACAGGCGCAGACAGGCACATAGATTAATTCCTGGTTCTGGGTTTGAGTGGCATTCGTTCGATTGGATTAACTTTCCTCCCTCACAGCATCACCCGCGCTTTTCGAGTTGCTTTTTGGAGTCCCGACTCGTCCGAATAGTCCGTTCTTCCAGAGATTCTTCGCCCGATTCTTCGTTCTGCGGAATTCTCCGGTTTCCGTTTCCCGTATCGTACGACCCAGAAAAATTCGAAATTCGTGCGGAAAAAAACGAAAAAACGGAGAAACGAAAAGATAATTCCACAGGTATTCTCGGCCTCCGCAGGCGAGTCGCAGGTAGGTGCGGTGTGGTTCTCGGGCCATCGGCGAGTATAATGGGACAAAAAAATAAACCGCTTCGGATATACCTCTCTCTGCTCTTCTTGTGTCTCGAGATCCTTCTTGCGTGCGAGTACGGGTACTCTTCTTGTGTTGGATGGCGGATGGCAGGTATCAGGTATCTCGTGTATTATGATCTCGTCGTTCATCACGCTGCACTATACTACTGCTGTGCTGCTGCTACTGCTGCTGCTGCTGCTGCTGCTGCTGCTGTTGCTGTTGCTGTTGATGCTGTTGCTGTTGCTGCTGTTCCTGCTGCCTGATGCTGCTGCTGCTGCCTGATACTGCTGCCTGATGCTGCTGCTGCTGCCTGATGCTGCACTCGCCGGAGTTGCTTGTGCCATGCAATGCCAGCGCAGGCAGCATGTCCGCCGTACGACAGAGTTCAGAGTACAGAGTGGTATGATATCTCGCAGACCTCCTAGCAGAACCAGTTAGAACCAGTGATCATTTCTGAGAACCCGAAAAAGGTTCTGATCGAGAACCCGGCGGCCCACTACGAAAATTGTTTTTAATTTTCTGTAAAAATGAAAATTTTCATGAAATTATCGCGCGGCGACAACGTTCGACCTGTTTTATACCAGTTTTTGTGTACGGCGTATATAGTTTCGGCGAGATGCAACATCCAATTTTAATAACATACGAGAATTCGTGCGCATTTCAACATTTTCCCCCCGCCAGACCGATATCTGTCAAAACCGCCGTCCGTTTTTCTCATCACACAACGCTAAACGGAGAGCAGAGGACGAAGGAAGCTAGCTATACTCCTGGGGTGCCGTGCAGAAAACCTTGCCAACAATGGACCACAAGAACGGTGGGTGGCATTGCCTGTTTCCGGCCGGGTGTTGCCGTCGAGAGTTTTGTTTTCGTCTACGTGCTGCGTATATACGGCTCCTCTGGCGTGTGCTTTCCATTTTCCCTTCTGTATGCACGAAGAACGTCCGAAACAACAAATCAAGTCATTGTTTGTGTGTGCATTTTATGCCTACGTAAAAAAAACGTTTATTTTTCTAGCGCAAAATTCTTCAATTCGAGGCGCGTGCGAGCTACGAGGGGGCTGGCGCGCCGCGGCTCTGTCGTGCAGCATGCCAGACCGGGTGCCGTTGAGGCTCCTATGCCCTGTTGGGGTAGGGTGCGTAGCTGCTGTGCTCCCTGCTCTCTCGGCGCCCTTCGCATGTGCGGTCGGTCTTCCGCCGACTGACCTGTCTGCGGCTGTTTCTTCACTGCAACACGGGTCCCCCGCTGCGCTTTGTTTTTAGTCATCAACCCACAAATTGCCATCAGTTCATCAAACGTACCATTTAATGTAGTAATAGTGTGCGGAGGACTTCCATGTCATTTTGTATAAATTGCCATCAGCCGTCAAACGTACTACTATTAGTGTGCGGAGGACCTCCATCTCAATTGTCCACCCCCTGTTGATTGGTATGATACCGGTACGTACCTGTACTCGTACCGGTACTCCTGCGTTTTTGAGAAAGGGTTAAGAGCGCCCCAAGATAAGAGCATTCGGGATTTAAGAGCGGTCACATCGGCATGTCCCGTCTATACTAAAAGCTATATATTGCCCACTTCAGAGGAGCAATAAGTGTGTGTTTTGGCTTGTCACAAGACGCTCTTAAATCGGAGTACCTACGAGTACCCACTGCTGTATATACCAGTATGCTACTGCTGTATCTGCTACATACCACTCTGTCCAGAAATATAAGAACCTTTATTATTGAATATTTATGTACAAACGGTTCTTATATTTCTGGACAGAGTGGTACCAAACTGCTGTTATAGTCTAGACTGCTGTTGTACATGGAGCGAAACGGAGAACGAGGGTCGGAGGAGAGAGGATAGAACAATTGCGTTCTTGGCTACGAGTACAAGTGAGTAAAACTCATGGACACACGGTTTGATCACAAGGCGGAGGAGGTCCGGTTGGACTGCTGTAAAATACCGGTATTATACAGCAGCAGCTGTTGTACTGCTTGCTGTATAATACCCTGCCTGCGCTACTACTGCAATAGTACTCGTAGTTGCGTGTTGCAAACCTGGTCGTAGAGAGACCAGCATGCTTACATGCTTACGTATATAGCTCGTTCTTCCGACTGCTACGTACGAGTACACATACTGCCAGTTCACGGCGGGCGTGTACTCCCTGGCCAACGCTGGTGCCCAATGCTGCCGTGTATCTCGATCGGTAGCCCCCCCCAGCAGCAGCAGCAGCAGCAGCACAACTGAATATATCCAGCACTAATTCCAAGTATACCGTATGTTTAGAACTGCAGTCCCGTTTTTGGGACAAATTACTTGGAATTTGAGTGGTTTGTCCCCAAAACGGGACTGCAGTTCTATAAGGGTTAAAGTACAGCTGCACATAAACTCCGTCTGTCTCTGAATTTCAGCGTACGAAGACAGCAGCAGTAGTACACAGCAAAAGAACGTTTTTACAACCAGGTGCCCGCCGGAGATCCGTTCCATGTACGAGTGTCATGAGGAGTCCATAGGTTGAAAAATACGGGCGATCGGCTGAAAAAAAAACATTTTCAGCTACGTACTGCTTGTCAATACTATACTCAAGTAAACTACGAATAAGCAATAACCAAATAAGAACGTTAGGTCGACGCTTTCATGCACCTGGATTGCTAGCAGGGTAGGTTTTGCCTGTCGTATATGGCATTCCGTTGTCTGCTCTGCTTACTGCACTGAGCGTAGGATCTCTGTGTCGTAGTTTTGTGACCACAGAACTGGTACCTTTTTAGGATGAAGAATCGGCACGGACACTGGGTGTGCTGGATGTCGACGGGTAGAAAGGAAGGTTTAATGTGAAGAACACACACACAGCACGAAGATCGAAATTGGATTATGATATCGTGGTACTTCCCACGGGATGCCCACGGGCATTCATAAAAAAGTAATATAATGTCAAGTCGTCGGGCTGCCCGTGGTCTGTCCATGGGCTACCCGCGGACCGTCTTCGGCCTGTGGCTACCCATGGGCTCCCCATGGTCTGCCCGTAGGCTGACCATGCATGGACTGCCCGCGGACTGTCTTCGGTCTGTCGATGGGCTGTCCGTGGGCTGGGCATGGGCTGGCTTTGGGCTGTGCATGGACTGCCCGCGGGCTGTCTTCGGTCTGTCCATGGTCCATAGGCTATGGCTGCCCATGGCTGCCCGTGGGCTGTCCGTGGGCTGCCCGCGGGCTGAATTCGGTCTGTCCATGGGCTGGCTACCCATGGGCTGCCCGTGGGCTGGCTACCCATGGGCTGCCCGTGGGCTGTCTGTGGGCTGCCCACGGGCTGTCCCATGGGTTATCCGTGGGCAGCCCATGGACAGCCCACGACCAGGCTGTATCGGTATGTCCATGAGCTACCCATGGGCTGCCTGTGGACTGCCCACGGGCTGTCCCATATGTTATCCGTGGGCTGTCCATGGGCTGCCCGCGGACGCTACCCGTGGGCTGTCTGTGGGCTGCCCACGGGCTGTCATGGGTGCCCGCGGACGGTCCATGGGCTGCCCGTGGGCTGCCCGTGGGCTGCCCGTGGGCTTACCGCGGGGGGATCGCGGGCTGTCCGCCGATTGCCCGTTGCCCCGTTGCCCATGGCTGTCCATACGTGGGCAGCCCATGGGCTGTCCGCCTACCTAACTGACCCTAAGCCAATGGTTGGTGGTACGGTACTTTCCACGGGACGCCCACGGGCAATCATCTTCCAAAAAGTAATATCATGTCAATCGTCGGTCCGGGGTCCGGGGTCTGCCCGGGGGCTTTCTGGGGATGTCCGTGGGCTGTGCGTGGACTGCCCGTGGGCTATTTATTTATTTATTTGTGGGCAGCGGCCAAAAACAGGTACACCTGGTCCGTTCGGGGCCAAAAACAGGTACATCTGGGTACATCCTAAAATCAAGTTTAAAACGCACCCCATGTACCTGCCGTTCCTTGCAACGCAAAGTAGAGTTTTTTCATGTTCTTCGTGCTCGCCCGGTGGCTACGTATACGAATAGCTGCTATTAACAGTACGAGGAACGAACGCCTGCTGCTGTATTCTCCCTTCTCAGCTTGCGACACCCCTGGTATTCCAAGTCAACCACAATCCCGAAGGGGAGCCTTCTATCTCGTATTATTTCGGCGGAGGTGTGCAGGCAGATATGTGTGTCGTTCGAGTGGCGTGTGGTGCGAGGTGTAGCGAGGTGCGAAGGGAGGAGGGGGTCTCCGCGTACGTCGGCATTTGTATAGGGGGCATAGGGTGGAACTATGAAGGGCCTCTGATTGGCTTAAAAACGACAAAAAAAGGTGAAAGTCAAGCAGAGTAGACAAAATCAGGTATACCTGGGTTTTAAAGAGGCAAAAACAGGTACAACGAGTTTTGGACCAATGGCAGGGCACGTGGAGTGCGTTTTTGACTTGATTTTAAGTACGTACCTGTTTTTGGCCGCTGCCCTTTATTTTTTGTCCATCCCTTTCATTATCTTCGCCCTTCTTTTCTCTCTCCCTCTATATCAAGAGTCATCGGTCGCCCCGGTAGGCTAGCAGGTAACCACGAAGCCTGTGGCAGTCGAGATCGCGAGGTCGAGCCCCCCCGAGTGCCTGCTCGTAGGGACTTTTTCTCGCAAAAAAAAACAAATTAAAAAATAATATATCTTGACTAGCGTAAAGCGCGAGAGCGTGAGTAAGCAAAATTCAAAATTCGATGAAAATCGACGAGCGTTGGGAAGGCTGAACCCTCTGCGCGATAAAAACCAAGGCAAGAACCGTAGTGGGGGAGGAGGGAGAGGAGCCTACTTTGTGACCCCGGATCTGAGTTACGACTAAGGAGGGAAAGAGACGGAAGTGCGAAGATAATAAATGGGATGGAAAAAAAACAAAAAAACAAAAAAAGTCGTAACTCAGATCCGGGGTCACTAAGTAGACTCTTCTCCCCCCTCATGCTTCATATGGGATGCCCATAAACATCGATACACATCCAACCGTACAGCTACGAAGCAAAGATGAGTTTCAACCAAATCCTCGAGCTCACAGCTGTTTATTTTTATTTTTATTTTTTAAATATTGTATGGCGACCAGCACTGGCTGCTGCTGCTGAACAGCAGTATGACGGCAGAAGGTATAATATGACGATATGTATAACGATACTGCTGTCAGGCTGTCAGCGGTGTGACGAATGACGACACGAGGACACACATTCCACCGAGGACACACATTCGACATTCGACCAATGACCATCGCCCCGGTGGGCTACCAGGTAACCACGAAGCCTGTAAGCGTCAAGAAAGCGAGTTCGAGCCCCGCCGAGTGCATGCTTTTAGGCACTTTTTCTCGCAAAAAATTACTTGACTAGCAGAAAGCGCGAGAGCGTGAGTTAGCAAAATTCGATGAAAGTCGACGAGCGTTGGGAAGGCTGCGCGATAAAAATCAAGGCAAGAACCGTAGTGGGGGAGGAGGGAGGGGAGCCTAATTTGTGACCCCGGATCTGAGTTACGACTAGGGAGGGAAAGACGGAAGTGCGAAGATAATAAATGGGATGGGGAAAAAAAAAAAAAAAAAAAAAAAAAAATGACTGGTTACCCGTGCCTGTTCAATTTTCCAATACGTGTACGAACTCGTATATATGATACGAGGTTTTCAAAACGTACGTACTGCGAGTTTCGGTGAAACCGGAAAATGATCAAATTGCCCAGGTTACGGCTCATAGATTATACACAAAACCCCTTAAGAATCGGTCCGACGTTTTTGGGGACAAATTACTTGGAATTAGTGTGGGATATTTTTTTTCTGTTCTGAAAGGGTTGAGGCTCAGGGAAACCTTTTTAGGGTTGCACTCCAGTTGTGGGAACAAAACACTTGGAATTTGTATCAGATTTACCACAGGTAGGTTTCTGTTCAGTGCATCAGTAAAGTAACTCACCTGTGAATCGAAAATAAATGAATAAAAATGAAGGAATGAATTGCAGATATTATGACGCCAGCAGGCTATATGTGAAATTCGCGATGATTGGTGCGTGGTCGAGCTATAAATAAGACACGTAAGGGACAAAACAGCGTCTAAGACAAGCCCCTGCTTAAAAAGGGCTCTAAGACATTCTTTAAGACATATCTTAGCCGCCCCGGACCCCGTTATTAAGGATTTCGTATCTAACGGCGTTATTTTGGTGCTAAAAAAATGCCTTATTGCCCCTTTTCGAGCGCAGGGACGTTGCCTTACGAAAATAAGACACTCAAGGGACGAAACAGCGTCTAAGACAACCCCCCTGCTGAGAAGGAGCTCTAAGACATTATTTAAGACATGTCTTAGCCGCTAGAGCTTAAGGGTAGGGTCGGGTAGGGTCGGGTAGGGTCGGATCGGGTCGGGTCGGGTCGTGTCAGGAGGATTTGACTTCTGGTGCTACTTAAAGCAGTACAAAGTACCGTGTAATAAATATATGATAAAATGGAGTACCGAAGACTGCCCTGATAATTTTACTTGAAAATTGTTTACAAATATGTAAGCAGGTATGCTGTATAATATCGTGTTGCTTGATGGCGATTTTTGGTCGTGATTTGCACGTTTTTACGCAAACCGAGCGTATCTTTCAAACCTTTTTCTCGGTGCGATAAATGATTCGACTATGATATGATACGTATTACAGTAACTCCAAGTGTGGAAGATTGAACGAAGGAAATCTGGGGTTTGTGGAGAGGTATTGAATCGTTGGCATGATTGAAAGAGGGGATCGGGAAAGGTTTATTAAGTACGTATCATGGCGGTGCAGTTGGTTGAGCTGGAGGGACAGAGGTTGGGAAGGCTTGAGGCAGGAAGGAAGAAGACCATCTATTAATAGTACGGGGCTCTACTCGTGGTGTTGACGAGCAAGGGTTTGGCACTGGGTGGAAGGTCGGGCAGTTGAAAGAAGAACCCGCCCGCCCTTCCCTGGGGGGTTGAAGTATGGCAGGGTTTTGCAGTAGAAAGTAGTAGTCTATATCGGGTGTGTTTTTATATGTGCTAGTTTAAGTGTGGATCATATCCCGCACTTATACTATTAATAATCATAATTCCAGATTCGTAAGCAAAACAAAGTGGTTTTGTCTCCGAAAACATGGATGCAGCCTTGATGCAGCTCTAAATTTTATAGCATGGGTTTACGTACGTACTGCGATACTGCTTGTTAAGTTTTTGGATTTTTTTACAAAAGGTCGGCAGTTTTTGTTTTTGTTTTGTTTTGCTGCTGCTGCTGTGGCCTGCTGACGTGCTAAGTATTATAGCATTATAGCAAGCACTCGTACTCCTGTTGTACTGCTATAATGCGATACTGGCACGTATCAGTAAGTATTTCGGGAAAACCACCAACCATCAGGTATATGATAACACCATACGCCATGGATCATACTGCTGTACGGCAGAAGCAACACTATCACGGAGGACCATAGTAAATAGGACCAAATATTGTTAGTAGAAATAAAGAAATATACAAGATTTTGTCTGTGCCGTAGGTCGTATTTACTAGTATTTTCTGTGGTCCCCCGTAGTACGAGTGCAGCGAGCGGTAGTAGCTGCAACAGAACGATATGATAAATGTATGCTATTACGGGTGACCACGAGTGTATGTGCGGATCTGAATCCCAGATACCCCACCCCCCACCCCCCCCTATATTGGAGGGAAGAAACCGGACCGTTGTGATCCCAGAAAACAATAAGTCAAGTTTTTTTTTAATTACCGCATTGTAGGGATGCGAGGGTCTATGGTCATATGACTACGGCCGTGCACAACATGAGTACACCCCCCCCCCCCC
>MEHQ01002857.1:25060-50013 GCA_008828725.1 Saccharina japonica | reverse complement strand
CCCCCCCCCCCCCCCCCCACCAGCGAAAAAAAAATAGGGGGGTGGGGGGTGGGGGGTGTACTCATGTCGTGCACGGCCGTAGTCATATGAACATAGAAAAACAAATAGGGGGGGGTCTCTAAAACCAAGTTAAAAAAAGGGAACAAAAAACGGGGAAAAAAATGGTTTTCGCTCATTTCGTCCTGTGATCACAGCGATCCGGTTTGTTTTTCATTCTGACCTTCCTACGTGTGTGGTGTCGTTTTCTCTCTCTTTTTTACGCCCCTGGGGACCATCGTAAATACTAGTAAATAGGACCTACGGCACACAGTAAAACCGACCAGTATGTATTTCCCTGTTTTTACTATTAATAACACTATTTGGTCCTATTTACTATGGTCCTCCGGACTAACCCCTTACGAACTGGTCCCATATATTTGGGGACAAACTACTTGGATTTTTTTTTTTTTTTTTCAGTTCTGAATGGTCAAGGCTTGTCGCTAGGGATTCGTGTTCGCGTAGATCTGCTAGGGATTCGTGTTCGCGTAGATCTGCTAGGGATTCGTGTTCGCGTAGATCTGCTAGGGATTCGTGTTCGCGTAGATCTGCTAGGGATTCGTGTTCGCGTAGATCTGCTAGGGATTCGTGTTCGCGTAGATCTGCTAGGGATTCGTGTTCGCGTAGATCTGCTAGGGATTCGTGTTCGCGTAGATCTGCTAGGGATTCGTGTTCGCGTAGATCTGCTAGGGATTCGTGTTCGCGTAGATCTGCCCGCGCAGGCGAACTTCCTTAGATGTGCCCGCACTAAAAATAGAGCCTTTTCCAAGCACAACGACCAGGTGACACACCAACCAGGCGGCATGCCTCTCGTTAGGGTTGGGGTTAGGGTTAGAGTTCCGGGTCGGGGTGGTGGTCGCCGCTAGCCGAAGCGAAAAATACAAGGCTTATCACGGTACTCGATAATCGAGACGGGACGGGACGGTACTGTTTTTACTTGTTTGGCGGAAAAAAAAATGAAGACGGGACGGGACGGTAAATATAATTTTTCACGGCGGGACGGGACGGTAAATATAATTTTTCACGGCGGGACGGGACGGTAAATATAATTTTTCACGGCGGGACGGGACGGTAAATATAATTTTTCACGGCGGGACGGGACGGTAAATATAATTTTTCACGGCGGGACGGGACGGTAAATATAATTTTTCACGGCGGGACGGGACGGTAAATATAATTTTTCACGGCGGGACGGGACGGTAAATATAATTTTTCACGGCGGGACGGGACGGTAAATATAATTTTTCACGGCGGGACGGGACGGTAAATATAATTTTTCACGGCGGGACGGGACGGTAAATATAATTTTTCACGGCGGGACGGGACGGTAAAGTTCAACGGTTGGATATTTGTCGGCGGGGCGGGACGGGATTTGACGGGACGACGGGAACAGTTTAACGACGGTTTAACCGTCCCGTCCCGCCGTTACCGTCGTTACCGTCCCGCCAAAATACCGTGATAAGCCTTGGAAAAATAAGCTCATCGTCGGGAACGAACGCCTTACAGCTTCGTGACAAAACCCTACATCATTAGAAACAACATCATTTTATGCGGGCACGTCTGAGAAGTTCGCCTGCGCGGGCAGGTTTACGCCTGCTACGCCGTAGTCGTATGACCATAGACCCTCGCATCCCTACAATACCGGGACGGAGCATGTCGGGTTTTTCACCGACCAGGCAGACATTGCTTGCACCAAGCGCGAAGCGCCGTGGGGTGTTCGGCGAGTCGCATGAAGGGTGAGCTGCATCCTGCTAAGAACCGCTTGTGAGGCGAACTTGCTTGCATATGGATGGAAGCTTCAATGAGTTAATTTAATTTCCGGTGGGCCATCCCAGAGAGCGGGGGGGGGGGGGGGGGGTAGATTATCTCTGTAGACGATTTGTCGGAGATGTGTAAACTCGTACGTACACCCCTCCTCCCTCCCCGGCCGGTCGGTCAGTCGATCACCTCAACCATCTAAAAAAAGAGGTCCCTACGTCCCTACGTCCCTCCCGCCCTACCAACTAACTAACGTCCATGTTAACCCATTCAGAACTGAAAAAAATGTCCCACACTAGTTCCAAGTGTTTTGTCCCCAAATTCGTGGGACCAGTTCTTAACCCATTTAGGACTGCAGTCCCGATGTGGGGACAAAACACTTGGAATTAGTACTGAAATAGTTAATTCAAGACAGTGCAGTTCTAAAAGGGTTAAGGTGTTAAGCGTCCCCTTCGGGCAAAAACATAAAGAGCACCATGAGAGCACTGCAGTTTTTTTTTTTTTCAGTTGCAATACTATTTCTGGTATAATTTCAACCTTTCATGACAGACAGCCGGTCGCCCCCCGGGTGGTCCAACTGGTAGCCACGAAGCCAGTTAGGTTGGAAGTCGAGGGTTCGAGTCTCCGTATGGAGATTTTTCTTCTCAAATGACACCAACTGCTGTCGAGAGCGCATAGTATAGCTTGGGTAAGCACAATTCGACGAGAGTTGACGAGAGAAGCAATTTCTGAAATCTTCTCGCGATAAAAGAACAAGGCAAGAACCGTAGTGGGGGAGGAAGGAGAAGAGCCTACTTCGTGACCCCGGATCTGAGTTACGACCAGGAAGGAGAGAGAAAGGAAGGGCGAAGATAGTAAATGGGATCCCTACCGAAAGTGACATTTCTCCGGTTATAATGCCTTAGACCTACCCTGTGAGCAGTTTTAGAGAGCGTAAGTCATGGGCCGCAGTTTTGTCTCAGGAGCCGGATCGATTCGATGCCTTTTTTCATCACGAAAGGTGCTTCTTACTTAAAAACGACTCCCGATACCTCTGGCACCCAACGATGAATTTGAACAGTGGCAGTTTATCCGGCTTGCTGATACTGTTTTTAACTCAGATTTTCGACGAGGACGCCGAGCACTATTAGTAGTAGGCGAACCTACCTGGGCCTCTAGTTCGACCGCCCGTAGCGTCCTACGCGGCCACAGCGGAGTGTAGATACCAAACAGGAGCTCCGAAACGATCACAACTCTTGCTGCTGAGCGTTTTCGATTCGTGATGCAAACACAGCAATGCCTGCCCTTCCTTGCAGGCCCAAGAGCCCCAATACCTCCTAGAGACTTTAACGAACAAGCTATACGTTGGTCGGGAGCAGGTATGAGCATTAGAGCTGGAGCTATGCCACATTCGGTAAGGAGCAATGTCATGGTGTTATTGTACCAGAAATAGTATTGCTGGTGTAAAACAGACGAGCAATATATGTTTTTTTCAAAAGACTCACGTACCCTTTTTTTCATGACCGAAGGGGCCCCTTGAAGCGTGGGTAAGCACAATATTTCGACCCGAATCGATGAGGGAAGAAAATGCCGAACCCTTCTCGCGATAAACTTGCGAGGCGTGTACCGTAGTGGGGGGGGGGGGGGGGGGGGGGAGGGGGGGGGGGGGGGGGGGGGGGGGGTGGTGGGCGTACTCATTTATTGCTTGCCTTATTCGTTTGACCATTAACCACGCATCCCTTTCGAGACGTAGTTGGGGGGGGGAAGGGTGCACTCATGCCGTGCATGGCCGTAGTCGTATGCCAATAGACCCTCACATCCCTACAATGCCGGGGCAGGGCACGTCGGGTTTTCACCAACCAGGCAGGCATTGCTTGCATCAAGTGCGAAGCGCCGTGAGGTGTTGGGGCGAGTCGCGTGAAGGGTTAGAGCTGCATCCTACTAAGAGCCGCTTGTGAGGCGGACTTGCATATGGACGACAGCCTCCAATGAATTGATTTAATCTCTGGTGTGGCCTGGCCACTTCCAGAGACAATCAATGGGTATTGGGGGAGGGGACCCCTACTGCTGTGTTGATTGTGAGACAATGGCGTTACAGGTAAAACGAAGGTTTCAATCCAAACAAGTGAGGCGGAAATAAGAGGTGGGTTTTGAGAGTGTAGTTACAGGGATTACAGAGTATCGCACTTTATCGAAACGTATCGTACCTCTGGTGTCATAAATACGTGTCTTAAGTCTCATTTCTGAGGAATTTTCCCTGAAAAGGAGGTGCAGCAAAACCTCCAACCACTTATTATGTACCAGGTATGTGCTATCACAGCCCTTTCATCACACCCCTACCTGCTTAGAAGTGTTGCAGCCAAGCTCCCCTGCAACCACTGCTTTCACCCTGCCCGCTTACGAGCGTAGCGCGGCAGCCAAGCTCCTCTGCAACCACTACCTTCACCCCACCTGCTTACGAGGGTGGCAGCCAAATTCCTTTGCAACCACTGCTTTCACGCCCTTTTTATATATATATATCACACCCATTTTATCACACCCCCTGAAGTATACCGCCCCGTTGATCGTACGCTTTTTTTCGAATCCCACCACCCACTTTATCGCGGGGTACGCTCGCTGTATATGAAACTACCCGGAGTATATCACACCGGGTGATAAGATTTTTAGAGCCTCAAATGTTATCAGTGGGGGTGTGGTATACATCCCCGTATACACCCCCCCCCCCCCCCCCCCCTTGTCCCTAGAATTTTGCGATGATATCAGATTGCAAGAGGCAGTGTCGTGAACCTCATCGCGAAGAGAGGGGTGGACACACTTCGATAGTGAATACTTACGGTGTTTTCGTGCTTGGCGCCTAAAGCCGACCCTCTGACCCGAACCCTAACCCGAACCCTATGCCAGTGGTCAGTGCTGGGATGCTGTGCTTGGTGGTAAAAAGACTCTAGGTTGACTCGGCTGGCAGCCGCGAACGCGTTTTTTTGCGGTATTTCCGGATTTTTAGCTCTTGCTTCGGAGTCGAACAGTCTGTTTCCCGAGCTGCATCGTGGGCCTTTCGAAGGGTCCAAACGATACAGTCCGGGAAACAGTGTTCTGGCCGACTCCGGAGCAAGAGCTAAAATTCCGGGAAAAACACGGGAAAAAATACGCGCGGCGACAGCCGCGAACGCGGTACGGCTGGCTTGGATGCTGTGCTTGGAAAAACTCCAGGTTGACTCGGGATGCTGTGGCTGGGAAAATACTCCAAGTTGATTGAGCCACGTATATTATACCCTTGTAGAGCCAACCAGAGTGCCTTTAAATAGCTACGTACCTTAAGAAGATTCAATATCAAGCTTCGTCCACTACTGACCCCGAAAGTTGTTTTTTCGGTTGGTTTTGCCGACCGATATACCGAGCAGTTTTTGGGGCGGTTTGTCGGTTACCGAAAACCGACTGGTTTATTTTTCGGTCGGTTGTTTATTTCCCTGACCCCTACGCCGATAACGCCTGCATACGTACGTAGCTGTATGGAAATCTCGAAAAACCGACCGAAACGGACGGGCACTTTCGGCGAAAAAAACACGAAAAACCGACCAAGCTATTTTCCGAGTTGGTTCACAACCCTTATGCAAGCTCATGCACACCGAATCCTTCGAAATGTCGATGATATCTGGCTGACTTTGCCGAGAAACCGACCGAGGATCCGACCGATTGGTGTTTGGTTTCGGTTTCGGTTCTTGTTTTTTTTTTTTTTTTTTTTTGTCGACCGAAACCGACCGATTTTTTCGACGAAACCCCCGAAAACCGATAAACCGACCGAGGACCCGACCGATTGGCGTTCGGTTTCGGTTTCGTTTCGTTTCGTTTCGTTTTTGTTTTTTTATGTCGACCGAAACAGACTACGTAATGTTGTCGACGAAACCCCCGAAAAACCGACCGAGTCATTTTCTTTTTCGGTCCACACAATACTGGTTTTAGGAACTCTCTTACTTAGTGCGTTTTTTGTTTGTTGGCAGCTCGGGCCACAATGGCTGTACGGCCCCGACGGCCCTGCGGCGGTTTTTCAGTGGGTAGAAAAGGAAGGTGCAGTTGGGCCTTGACCCTACGAGTACAGGTGTGTGTGTGTGTGTTTTTTTTTTCAGTTGAGCCTTGACCTTACAGGTGATTTTTATTTTATTTTTTTCCATCCCATTTATTATTTTCGCCCTTTAGTCGTAACTCATATCATACCCGGGGTCACTAAGTAAGCTCTTCTCCTCCCTCCTCCCCACTAGTGTATGTATATACGTGCCCTGCGTTTTTTTATCGCGAGAAGATTTCAGCATTTTCTTCCCTCGTCGACTCTCGTCGAACTGTGCCTGCCCACGCTAGAATAGGCGCTCTCGACAGTAAGTTGGTGCCATGTGACAATATTTTTTTCCATACGGAGACTCGAACCCCTGACTTCAACCTTACCATTCCTCGTGGTTAAATAGGTGAAGCCCTATCGTCGAGTATATGAGTACACGTTTACCCACCCTGTTAAATTAAGCATGGCGCCTCTGTTGGAAATTTGTAGAGTACATTTAGATATGCACCCCACGGCCCATACGCGCACTATTTTCCCGAACCGAGTGGTGCTGAGCCGTGTTAAACGACTCGCAGGGAGGTATTATATGTATACGAGTTTCGTGGGCCCAAAATTAGTAAATATCTACTCGCCTGTTTTTGACTTGTTTTTAGTCTACTCAAGGATTCGTTTCACTCTCTTGGGGGCTTATTAACCCACACTAATTACAACTAGTTTGTCCCCAAATCCGTGGGACCAGTTCTCAAGGGGTTGAGAGGGGAGAAACATGACGATAAACAGCAGTAGTGACGATTTTGGCAAAAAGGCACACAAACTGCGTGATTTGGGGGGGGCAAGTACAAATTGATGTCCGGAGTCATATACCAGGTATTTAATACAATGCGAGGAATCGTACGGCACGGGCGCCGACGATTGACGTTATTATATTACTTTTTGATGAAATGAATGCCCGTGGGCATCCCGTGGGCATCCCGTGGGCATCAAAGATGTCAGGAGACGGGCAACCGTCAAGCAGTCAGTCAAGGGCGTCCGTCAAGGCATTTCCATCCGTCTAGACGGATTGTCCCATATCCCCGCTACGTAAAAAAAACGCCTCCTTATCTCTGTGGAAACCCCTACTTTATTTTATTTTCGTGCTGCTGGCTCCAACACGTCATGAAGGAGCAACAAGATACGAGGATATTGCTTTGTTGCCCGTTGCTCGTGGTGCATCAAGATACTGCTGTAAATCTGAAATCCGAACGAGAAAAAAAATGGCGGAAAAAAAGTTATCAACAAAAGAATACTGTTTTTCAAAAATATGGTCAGGCGTTCTCCAAAATCGGGGATTTTTACTTGGTGTCCCCGGGTTTTGCCGTCAAGGCACGTCCGTCAAGGAATTTTCCTTGACCCCGTCCGTCAAGGGGTAAAAGTGCCGTCTCCTGACATCTCTGGTGGGCATGCCGTGGGAAGTACCATACCACCAACCATTGGGTTAGGGTTTTAGGTTGGGGGTTAGGGTTAAAGGTTCTATAGGTCCTTAGTGCCTTGGTTGAAAAGACAAATAATACTGCTGTAGGTCGCCTGGTTAGGGGCATGACCTTACCCGTGATTCAGGGTGCTCACGCTTGCTCGTATATAGACAGTTGATTGATAACACCAAAAGCTACAAATCGTTTTATTGGTCGCTGTGCTATCCCTTGTATATATATCCCTTTATAAGCCTTTAAGTGTCGTTCTTATTGAGCATCTTTTTTTCCAAAATTTTCATTTTTTTTTTTTTTTCATCAGCAAAAGCAAGAAAAACAGGATTTATTTGGAAAGTTTGGAATTTCAACAGAGGGGAAAATATTTGGAAGGCTTCGCATTCCAATATTTTTTTACCATTATTTTTGGAAAATATGGAAATCCTAAAAATTGGCGGAAAAAAAAAACGATTTTTTGGGAAAAAAGTTGCTCGATAAGAACGACCCTAATAGGTCATCCCGAAACGATTTTAGCCAAAAGTGTCTATCGTGGCGCACGTCGCCTTTTCATTTTTATCGCGTGAAGGGCTCAGCACATTCTCTTCCCTCGTCGGCTGGCGTCTAATTGTGCCTTCGTACCGTACCCACGCTATGGTATTAATAGTCAATCTCGACAATCAGGTGTTGGTGTTCAATTGAGAGATGAAAAAAAAAGTCAACACGGAGAATCGAACCCCTGACAACAAACCCTGGTGGTATTCGAGGTTATCCATCAGAACCGCTGAGGGTACCGGTAGTGTTGATAATTCACAACAACAAAAATGTGTTGATTTTGATTTTTGGTTCTTTTGGGGTTTTGGTGATTGGTTATTCATGCTTTTTGTTGATTATTTGGCTTGTATGAAATTTAGAACAAAAAAATCCGTGCACCCAGTTGGGTGGAATTTTTGGAGACACCCAGTTTCTGTTATATAACCTGTTAGCGTAGGTTTTACTGTGTACTCGTAGTGCACCAAGAACCCTGATCCACGACCGATACGTGGGAGTACGGTTCGCGCTTCGCGCTCACGGCCTCCGGCGGCTCCTGCGGAGGGCTGATTATATTTCTGCACCTTGTGGGTGGGAGCAAGGTGCCAAATGGGATCAGATCCGGGTGGGATCAGGTCCGGGTGGGAGCACGTTAACACCCTACTCCCCCTCCGCACACTGCTCCCACCCGGACCTGATCCCACCCGGATCAGATCGCATTTGGCACCCTGCTCCCACCCACAAGGTGCAGAAATATAATCAGCCCTCCGCAGGAGCCGCCGGAGGCCGTGAGCGCGAAGCGCGAACCGTGAATCGAGAGCGCGAAGCGCGAACCGTCGAACTGCCATCCCAAGTGTCGGTCGTGGGGTCCGGGTTCTTGGTGCACTACGAGTACACAGTAAAACATTTACAACAGAAACTGGGTGTCTCCAAAATTTCCACCCAACTGGGTGCACGGAAATTTTTTAATTTAGAATGCCATACTACACTAACTACGTACACTAAACGCCGTATGCATATTTTGTATGTCGTTATAGTATGGTTACACTGAAACCCATACGATGTATTTGTATGGTGTTTATTTTAGTACACCATAGTAAAATCCATACAGCTAAAATATTCGTAAAATCAAGACCGTGTTTATGTTTGATTCTGATTTTTTATAGTTTAAATAAATTAATGACTAAAAATCATGATTAATCATGATTTTTGTTGTTGATTCACAACACTACACCAACCCTAACCCTAACCCCAAACCCGACCACACTATTAGTGACCTGGAAAATTCCCAGAAATATCCTGCCGGACAAAATGCTAGTACTACAGGCTAAAGCCGGGGCGACCGACCGGATTGCGCGCTTCCGTTCGACGTATAGTCTATCGTAGGTAGTTGGAGATGCACTGAACGAACACTCCTATTAATAGCATGGCACTGCCCACAAGGAAGAATCGTGTAAAGTTACGATGAGAACCTGACACGCTATGTACGAGTAACACCAAAGGTCAAGAGCGATATTTTGTTGCTGTTGTTGTCGCCGAAAAGGTATACCAGGCAATATAATATGTAGTCGGTGGTCACGGGTCACGGGACAGGCTCCAAAAAGCTCTGGAGTGGAAAAATACCCCAGGAAAAAAAAATATTCCAGCCGGTTGCAACAACAACGTATATTTATAGTGTGCAGTGCGTAGCCACGAGGTATGTGTTATTTATCTCATTTTGTTTTACACGGGGGTTATACTGGCAGTTTGCGCTTCGCGCTCTCGGCCTCCGCCGTTGGCTCATCATGCGGAGGGCGCAACATAATTCCGCCAAGAATATGAACCAAACGCCTAATTCTCTCTAGAACAACAAACAACAGATTATTCTTGGAACGGTTCCCAATCTCTAATAATCTTCTCCACTATAAGTGAGAACAGGGTGCCGAATGGGACTAGCTCCGGGTGGGATAAGGCCCGGCAGCAGTGTGTCTTTGTCTGGTATCAGGGATGCCGTATTCCCCCACCCGGAACCCATTTTTTTTCGGCAAAACAGCCTTTTTCACCTTTTTCCCATTTGTTTCGCCTGTTTCCTCATTCCAGGGGGGAAAAGGCGTCTTCTTTTGGGAGGGGACAAAAATGATCATCCCCGGGTGGCCTCCGCTTGCCATAATAAGTGCCAACGGAATATTCATCGTATAATTTGGTGTTTGGTGTTCGCAGTAAAGCGTCACACGCACGCAAAGATAATGGGCAGCGTTTCAAAATAAATTAAACGGGGGTTTCCATTCTATATGGATGCGTTATTAGACCCCGGGGATAGGGGACGTGAGTAATCTTCTCTAAACATAAAAATCACCTCGAGCCCTGATAATTTTGGGTAATTACCGATATACACCGGGAAATACGCATCCCTGTCTGGTATAGTTATATATATCGCAGTCAGCTTGCAAAGATGAGTTTCGACGAAATCCTCGATTTCACAGCTGTTTTTTTTTTTTAAATTTTATAAATATATAATCAAGTATAGCCCTACTGCTGTATATATATCAGTCGTGGCTGTACATTTTTGGAGCCTGTGCTGTGGCCACTGGACCACGGACTTGATTTACGGCGATGAGAGTTTTTGTTACTAAAATAGTGTGAAAACGGCAACTATAAAACGTACATATTTGTTACCACCAGTTGCATATGTATGTATGTACCTGGTGTGCGCCGACACTCTTGACACACCAAGGGGATCATTCCGGTTAAATGCGTTGGGTTTAGCTAGTTGGGTTCTGCAGGGTGTTTTGTGTTTTGACTATTGATGCTCGTATTTAACAGCAGTAAGCTTAATCTTGTTTGGAGCTCCTTGTTTGCATCTATATATCTGTATCCCTTTTTTTCCCCCCTCTTATGTTGGTGTTTTTGGTGGTGATTTTCTCACATTATATCGATGAACTCTAGAAATCACGAAATACCTGGGCCAGCGAACGACCGCTGTCCAGCTGCAAGCAACAGCCCTGTCTGTTCGCGTGTTGTACCAGTCTACCAGCACCGTTCCGTGCGGTATCCACTCGGTATTCCCACAAGCGCGATCAACCAAACAAAGCCCGTTGCTGCTACAAGTGAGCTACGTAGTGTACGTGCTCAGCCAAAGAATATGTACCATAACGCCGAATTCTCTCTATAACAACAAACTGCAGATTATCCTTACGTATTCGGTTCCCGATCCCGAATAATATTTTCCGTTATATACGCGCGATCGAAGTATAATATCATGTGTACGAAGTATATAAACTGCATGTCTGTATTATAGATACCAGGTACTTCGAAGTAATATGATATGATATTATATACCTGGAATATTATATCATATACACGCAGCTTGTTAGCAATAAGGCTGAGTTCAGATTGTATATATGGTCGATCTCGCAGCTGACGTTTGTTTTTTACTTACGTATAACAGCAGTAGTATCAGCTTCGTACAGGTTTATCTATATTCCTCAAAAATGATCTCACACCTGGTACGCACATACGGCACACGGAATCTGAACCAGGCACGATACGCTGCAGGAAAACAAAATCAAACAAAACCCAGTCGGGGGGGGGTATGCGGTATGCGTATGCACCATGATAACAAGCCAGTTCCACGACGTTTTATATCATGTAAAACCCGTAGTTTGCACCATCGAAGTATAACACACACCTTGCAAAGATTTGTTTCGACGAAAAATTCCGTCGATCTCGCTCACAGCTGATGTCTTTTTTGTTTTCCAAATATATTTTGGGATGGCTGGCTCTCGACCAGATATTTCGGAAAACACCTTTGCTCGGTATTAGCACCTTTAACCCCTTAAGAACTGGTCCCACGAATTTGGCGACAAATTACTTGGAATTAGTGCGGGACATTTTTTTCAGTTCTGAATGGGTTAACCCCTTGAGAACTGGTCCCACGAATTTGGGGACAAACTACTTGGGATTAGTGTGGACCATTTTTTTCAGTTCTGAATGGGTTAAGGTTGTCGAGAAATTGAGCGCTGAAAAAACGATCACACCCCTGTTCGATGTTCTCGCATTCGTACGGTATTTATTGGGGCTGCGCACTGGCTGACTTAGTCAGCAGCGATTATACTGTCGTCAAATGTAATCAGTATACTGGATTGCAGCAGTATACTACTGTATCTCCTCTCTCTGCTCTCCTCCCGAAACGCATTTGGTGGGTTTCCGTATTTTAGGGTATGGCATGTTTCATGGACGTGCATAAGAAAACACCTGCTGGCGAATATGCTGGCCGGCTCAATCAGTCGATTACTACTGGCAGTAGACTAGTACTGCCAATACATACTGCTGTGCCAGTGCGCAGCCCTAGTATTTATAGATCATAGGTATCATACGTACCAGTATAATATCCTTCGAGAGGAACGGTTATCACGAAGAGTTAAGAGCGCCCCGCCGTGGACGCGTCAAGTTTTGTAAAACAGCTTTGCAAAGTTAAGGTTGCTTCTCGCGACCTACTACGTACGTACCTGGTAGTTGGTAGGAGGACTCTCCGGCTCACAGCTGACTTCGTACTGCTGCTGTGTTTGTAAACATGCCAACGGGCTGTCTGTTGTCGCCGATAGACAACAGCAGTAGCAGCAGCAAGAAGCAGCAGTATTACTCGTAGCAGCAGCAAGAGGCAGTATTAATACATACTGTAGTACAATCTGTCGAAGTATTTATCACACTCAGCTTGCAAAGATGATCTTCGACGAAATCCTTGATCTTACAGCTGCTGTTTTTTATTTGATATATCTGTACGTAGTACTGCTGTTGTAGCAGTAATGTAGCCTACAGCAGTGTACCGTAATCATGCGAGAGTTGGCACCCATCGGAAGGTTGGCACCCATCGGAGAGATAGCACCGGGGTGCGATAAAAAACACAACGTAGAAACATTTAATCGTGTTTTCGCACCCCCATCGGAGAGATCACACCCCGGTGCGATCTCTCCGACATAAATAGAAATTTGAGGGCCACCGCAGCGGGTCTGTAGTAGGTAATATTCTCATTTCTTTCATTTTCCGATGAGATATCACCAGTGCGCCACTCCTCTCAAACGTTCTTTACCAACGCATGGTAGGTCAAGTCGTTTTAGGTAGCTTTGAGTCATTTACGCAGCACCGTTGCCCCAGTACGGCCCGGTGTATTTCGATTCAGCAGCGCACCCATCGGAGAGATCGCACCGGGGGTGCGCCTAAATTGAAAAACGGCATGATTTAATTGTATTTCCGCACCCCCATCGGAAGGTTGGCACCCATCGGAGAGATAGCACCGGGGTGCGATAAAAAACACAACGTAGAAACATTTAAAAATCGATCGCACCCCGGTGCCAACTCTCGCATGATTACGGTATATATCATATATAGTCATACTTCGTATTGGTTTATTTATACGCAATAATACTCGTACGTATACTTTTGGTATTCGTGTACTCGTATGTTTTTTGTTGTTGAGATTGAGCCGCTGGCGTGAAGGTCAGGTTTAGAATTTTAGAATATTCTTAAGATATCATCGAAGTTCAAGAAAGCCTTGGGATCTTTTTGAAGATGAAGATACGAAATATCTGAATCTTCGTACATACGTAATCCCTTTCCACTTTTTGGCACTTTAAGAAGCAAGGCATGGAAAAGTGACAAAAGACAAAAACTATTAACATTGAGGGCGGCCCGTACAAACGAGGAACAACAAAACCTAAAAACAAATGCGAAACACGAACAGATTTCGCTTTTCCAGAAAAAAACGAAGATATGGTGTACAAACGCAGGATACGCGTGAAAAACAAAAGCGAAAAACCGAAGTGAAAACGAGCCAACGGTCAAGGTGGAGCACCAGCAGTAATGCACCACCCAGCTGCGGTAGAGGCGGCGCCCAGCCCTGAAAAAAAGAGGAGAGTGTACCCACATGGCTAGCCGACCATACTTTGAGCTGCTGCAATGGCACCCGTAGTCTGGAGCGCGAGACCTGCGCTGGATAAAGTACGGGTGCTGTGCAAAAAGAAAAGTAAAGGTTTCACCGCTTGCTACAACAGACGATTTTTGAATGTACAGCAGCACACAATTCGACTTGGACCGCCCCGCGAGTCACGGTTTTGGCTGCGGCATTGGAAACTGCATCGACTGGCACCAGCGGCATGTTGTTCGCGCATTGTCTGCTCTCTATGTACGTATTTTCTGGCTGTCCGGTCTACGGGGCGTGTCCACAGCTGCGGTTGTCACCATGATCTCGCTTCTCGCTGGGCTGTTCGTTCTTCGCGTTTTGTTTTTAGGGTTTTTTGTTTAATCGATTTTCGATTAAAGAAAACCTTAAAAGCAAAAACATCCCATCGGGTCTCGTTTTGTCTGTTTCGCCAATCAGAGGGAGTGAATCTTCCTACGGCATATCTCATTTTAGGTTTTGTTGCATCATAAATGGCTCTTAGGTTTTGTTTTTTTAGCGTCAAAACGCTCCGTTTGTACGGGCCCTGACTGACGTCCACGGCGTCGTCGGTCCAGCCTCCGTAAGAGGTGAATACATCTGACACATGCTCCTACGGTAGAGGTGCACCATGTTAATAAGGTTTTGCCTTTTGAGGGTGGTATGGTCACTTGAAGAGCTCTATACCTCTCGCCCAGAAACTGCTTTTGGAGGAAAATAAAAGTGCTACCCGATGAACTTTTCTTTTTTTTTTTTTTCTTTTGTCCATCCCATTTATTTTCTTCGCCCTTCCTTTCTCTCTCCTTCCTAGTCGTCACTCAGATCCAGGGTCACGAAGTAGGCTCTTCTCCCTCCTCCCCCCACTACGGTTCTTGCCTTGCATTTTTATCGCGAGAATGTTTCAGTACTTTCTTCCCTCGTCGACTTGCGTCGGATTCCGCCTACCCACGCCACGAAGGCGCTCTCAGCAATTGGTTCCTTTTTTATTTTTTCAAATAAAGTCAGAATCTCTCACCACGGTGGGATTTGAACTCGGGTACCAATGATAGTAGTTTTTGAAGCTGGCCACTACTCTAACCGGGGCGACCGGCTCAGCCCATGGCTCAAGTACACAATGAACAGTGTTGCAACACAAGAATGAAAGAAAATTCCGACGATTTGGGGTTAAGGAGCCTTTAGGGCCCGTATTAACGAAGAAGAAAAAAAATCAATTTGGAAAAAATAAATTTCAAATCCGCTTTTCATTGGTCAACACACGCACCAGCACCAAAGATTAGGGTCTTAGGGCATAATATTTGGTGCTGGTGCGTGTGTTGGACCAATGAAAAGCGAATTTGAATTTTATTTTTTCCAAATTGAATTTATTTTATACTCGTTAATTCGGGCCCTTAAGGAGCCTTTAATAGGTAATTCACAAAAAAAAAAACAGACGAAAAGTGCTACCTCTATCGTACTTACCAGGCGTCATCTTTAAGTATGTGCAAGGCTCCCCTTCGGGATGATGATTGTGGTTGACTTCAAATCCCGGGGGGTGTCGGAAGCTGAAGAAAGGGAGAAAACACACAGCAGCGGCAGGCGTTTTTGTTCCTTGTATGATACCAGCTGTATGTACTCGTACGTTTATAGCCACCGGGTCAAGAACGACCAACGACATAAAACATATCTTAATGCTATTAATAGAAGGAAAAAAAAAAATTAGCCACCACCGGGCGGGCAAAGTAACCGGGCAAAAGCAACACCGACCATCTCAAACGAGTTTATAGTTACTGCTGTCGTTCTATACAGTGGGTACCCCGACTTAACCCTTATAGGACTGGAGTCCCGTTTTGGGGACAAATCACTTAGAGTTAGAGTGGTTTGTCCCCAAAACGGGACTGCAGTTCTAAAAGGGTTATAACTGTACTATTCTCTTATATAGGGTACCTACCATAACTGCAACCACTTTTTTGGTACAAAACTACTTGGAATTAGTGTGGTCTCATTTTTGGAGTAGTAAAAGGGTTAAGAGAGACCGAATCGGCTGGACCCGCCTACACTAAACCTATATATTTATCACTGTGGATAAGAGAGAAAAGCTAGTTAAGAGAGCTGTTTTTGGCCTGGACCACGCCTAGAGTCTCTTAAATAGGGGTACTGTATGTCATCATGGATACCAACGCCCAACGTCCCTTAGCAGAGTTGGTACTGGTTGTACTGGCCCTGTACAGCAGTCAGTAGTGGGCAAAAAAAAATGGTGGGTAGAAATTGGAGGTCCCTTATATACCGTTTTCCCCTATCGTAAGGTCCCTTAAAAGGGGCTACCTACATTATGTACTGCCTACGCGCGATCGAAGTATCACCCTCAGCTTCGTATATAGCAAAGATGAGTTTCGACGAAACCCTCGATCTCACAGGTTTTTATGTTTTTTATGATGTTTTATGCTGTACTACAGCCTTATGGCAGGTCTCGTAGACCGGATGTTGGTTGACGTATCTTCATGGTGGGCATTTGTGATCAAAAGTTGACGATGTCTTTTACGTACGTACGTACCGTCTTTTACGTACGTACGTACCTTATCCTCCACAACCGCCTGTATTATTAACCATTCGGGCGGGTGAATGCGTAGCGGGCCAAAAAAAACTACGGCAACAGCCTCATGCTGCGCGCGGCGTGTCGGAGATCTCCTCGCATTTGTAGCTACTATTGTAAGTATTTTTTTAAGAGCAGTGGCCAAAATCGGGTATACCCGATGGGTTTATGGCCAAAACAGGGTACCATTGTATTTTAGTGACCGCGACGACCCCAGGGCGCCATCTCATTGGCCAGCGCAGGCCACCACCCGACGCTGGCCACAAACCCATCGGGTATACCCGATTTTGGCTACTCACCCCCCAAGAGGTACCCGATAATTGTACCCACCTACCCGAAAATGGCCGGGCTGTTCGACCATCACGGCCCAACAGCCCACCACGCACCAGACGACGATTACGACTAATTTCATCGAAATCCATGCCCCCAGCCAGCCCTGTTACCGACGGAACCATCTGCTTGATAGATATCCATCCATCTGCTCGACAAGTATCCATGATTTGGTTGATTCGCGCAGCCTCTCACACCCAACCAAACTTGCCACCTCGAAACACTGCACAGCAGTAGTGGTGCCACTTCGAAACACGGCACAGCAGTAGTGGTTCAAAACACGGCCCAGCCGTAGTGGTTGGTTCACAGTGCTATCTCTCCCTCTCCCAACCAAAAGTCACCCCATCACGGCACACCANGTTTCCGAGCTCCTCACTTGAGGAGCTCCATACCCCACCAAAAAAAGTGTTTTTGAACGAAACCAAACGTTTTACCCCATGAACAATCCCATGTTCTATGCATACTGTGAAAAATAGTGCAGACATGAGAATGAAAGTCGGACAATTTCGGGTTAAGGAGCCCGATCATTCAGAAACAAAAAAAACGACGAAAAGTGCTACCTCTATCGTACTTACCAGGCGTCATCTTTAAGTATGTGCAAGGCTCCCCTTCGGGATGATGATTGTGGTTGACTTCAAATGCCGGGGGTTGTCGGAAGCTGAAGAAAGGGAGAAACACGGCAACGGCAGGCGTTTTTGTTCCTCGTATGATACCAGCTGTATGTACTCGTACGTTTATAGCCACCGGGTCAAGAACGACCAACGACATAAAACATATCTTGGATGCTATTGATAGAAGAAAAAAAAAAAAAAAAGTTAGCCACCACCGGGCGGGCAAAGTAACCGGGCAAAAGCAACACCGACCATCTCAAACGAGTTTATAGTTACTGCTGTAGTTCTATACAGTGGGTACCCCGGCTTAAGAGAGAGTAGGTACCCTATATAAGAGAATAGTACAGTTAAGAGAGACCGAATCGGCTTGAGCCGCCTACACTAAACCTATATATTTATCACTGTGGATAAGAGAGAAAAGCTAGTTAAGAGAGCTGTTTTTGGCCTGGACCACGCCTAGAGTCTCTTAAATAGGGGTACCCACTGTATGTCATCATGTATACCAACGCCCAACGTCCCTTTTGAGCAGAGTTGGTACTGGTTGTACTGGCCCTGTACAGCAGTCAGTAGTGGGCAAAAAAAAATGGTGGGTAGAAATTGGAGGTCCCTTATATACCGTTTTCCCCTATCGTAAGGTCCCTTAAAAGGGGCTACCTACATTATGTACTGCCTACGCGCGATCGAAGTATCACCCTCAGCTTCGTATATAGCAAAGATGAGTTTCGACGAAACCCTCGATCTCACAGGTTTTTATGTTTTTTATGATGTTTTATGTTGTACTACAGCCTTATGGCAGGTCTCGTAGACCGGATGTTGGTTGACGTATCTTCATGGTGGGCATTTGTGATCAAAAGTTGACGATGTCTTTTACGTACGTACGTACCGTCTTTTACGTACGTACGTACCTTATCCTCCACAACCGCCTGTATTATTAACCATTCGGGCGGGTGAATGCGTAGCGGGCCAAAAAAAACTACGGCAACAGCCTCATGCTGCGCGCGGCGTGTCGGAGATCTCCTCGCATTTGTAGCTACTATTACAAGTATTTTTTGAACGTTAAAAACATACACAGCGGTGAGATCGAGGATTTCGTCGAAACCATCATATTTTTTTGCAAGCTGTGTGTGATGTATACATATGTATATACTTCGATCGCGCGTACTTTCGGGTATTTGTATGTCCTCATGCACGGTGTACATCCTGTGTAATGAGAACAAAACCTAAAGCTTTTGTACGACGTACTTTCGGGTTTTTGTATGTCTCGTAGTTTTGTGACCACAGAAGAACTGGTACCTTTTTAGGATGATGAATCGGCACGGACACTGGGTGTGCTGGATGTCGACGGGTAGAAAGGAAGGTTTAATGTGAAGAACACACACACACACACACACACACACATTTCCTCATTGCAGGATGTTCAGCCCGTGTAGCAGGAAAGAGACGGCAAACAGAGTAGGTGCCAGACCGACTAGCTGGTAGAACCTGCCTGTACTATGGGCACAAACCTGCCTCGGCTGGCCTTCGGTGTGCTCCGGCTGGCTGTCCTATCCTGTCGTTCTCAGTCTTGCTCTGTTGGCGCTGTTTCGGTCCATTTTATTTTCTTTCATTTCATTTGGTTTTTTATTGGAGGTCGCATCTCCTCTGGGAGAAGCACGACACTTTCTTTCTTTTTTTGTCATGCTTTTTATTTGGTTGCTTGATTATTGATTTGCTTCAGTATATTTACTTTTTATTATTTTTTCTTTTCGCTTTTTTCTTTTTTCTCTTTTTTTTCTCTTGCATGCACCTGGATTGCTAGCAGGGTAGGTCTTGCCTGTCGTATATGGCGTTGCATTGTCTGCTCTGCTTACTGCACTGAGTGTAGTATCTCTGTGTCGTAGTTTTGTGACCACAGAACTGGTACCTTTTTAGGATGAAGAATCGGCACGGACACTGGGTGTGCTGGATGTCGACGGGTAGAAAGGAAGGTTTAATGTGAAGAACACACACACACACACACACACACCCAACCCGGCCAAAAGCTGGACCCATAATAAAAAACTAACCAGGCACAAATTTCGTGACCACACAGATTCGGTGGTCACGTGTTGTTACGTGATGTGTTTGGTATCAGCGGGTTGGAGAGGTGTATTTCAAACCGTAAGGATACGTACGTACCTACGCGGTTAATATGCATGTCTTTCCTGTACGGTAATTTTGGCGGGGGGAACGGAAACCCCGAACCCCGAGGAAACACGCGAGCGGCGATCGAGCCTTTGCCTTCTCCTTTGTTCCTTGCGATGGTCACAGGGATGACGGACTAAAGGGGAAAATAACGCGTTGTGTACGATGTATGCCGGTGATTTGCAGGCTGTTCACGGAAGAATGTTTGAAAATATCACGGCGCTCGAGTCGCGGTTCGGGTCGGGTCGGGTCGGTATGACGACAAAGTGTTCCCAATATCATCTCACGGGTCGGCTCCGGGTTTCAGGTGACCCGACCCGACCGACCCGACCCGCGAGTTCTGTGGACCCGCACCGGGAAAAGCCCTGATTGATTAGCTACCAGTCTCTTTCTGTTTATCGTTAAAGGGGCGATTTTGGAGATTATGGTGCAGTGTGTCAAGAATCCTTCTTGTTTACGATCACATTGGGGTTGTAGTGTACGTACTTGTATGGACTGTGTATGTGCGTCTTCTTCTAATGCCGAGCACGCGCAAAAATAACGCTGGAAGTCGGACGGAACGACGATAAGGGAATTTTCGCCCGACCCCACCACCAACCACGCAATAAAATAAGGCCCAAGCCAATCAGACAACTCGGATTTATTCAGCCACTCGATTCTGTTTTTGCGGAAGAGGAAACAAAGCACACCTCGCACAGATCATCGATTACCACCTCAATATGATCTTGATATTTTCCACATCAGCAGTGGATATATATCCCGAGGCGTTGCGTTCCTATATGCAAAGCTAAGACCGCCTTTTCAGCCTCAGCGGTTCTGGTACATAGGCAGTATTGTGCATCAGCTTCGCCCCTCGCGCGATCAACGTCGGGCCAAACGCCTCACGTCTTCGCTTCGCTTCGCGCTGAGTGCAAACGACAATTGTGTTTGACCTGGTTTGGGTGAAAGCCCAAAAGCGCTTCGCTTCCGTCCCGGCATTGTAAGGGCATCGCCAGCCGGTCTCCCTATGCGTCATAACGATGACGGTTCAATGGACACGACATGAGTACACCCCCGCCACTCCCCGGTAATAGGGCGAAGGTGGTTGTGGTTAGGGCTTTGGGCGGGGCCGGCCGGGTGCCCAAATTAGAAATGTACTCAAATGTTGCGCTATAATCTAGCTGCAACGCTCGCTAGTCATATGACCATAGACCCTCGCATCCCTACAATGCCGGGACGGAGCGCGTTGGGTTTTCACCAACCAGGCAGACATTGCTTGCACCAAGCGCGAAACGCCGTGAGGTATTGGGCGAGTCGCATGGAGGGTGAGCTGCATCCTGCTAAGAACCGCCTCTGAGGCGGACTTGCATATGGACGACAGCTTCAATGAGTTAATTTAATTTCTGGTGTGGCCACTTCCGGAGACAGCAATGGGTTTTACTATGTAACTGCCTCGCGGACGCCTTACCATATTAACACTACGTGGAACGACCATTCCCCTTGTGCGGAACAAAGGTTCTCCACCCCGCACAAATGATCTACTCGACCGCCAGCTTTGGTGACCGCCAAAAAAAATAACAAAAAAAAAACGGCACCCTGGTTGTCTAGCTCACGCAGCGAGTGGCGTGTTTTACAGCGTCGTTGCCAACCGACGCCAACCCAACCTATAAATATAATATATTTATAGTGGGGGGGAGGGGGGGGGGCGTATCATGTACTGCAATGTTGTGACGGGCCGTAGTCATATGACGCATAGGAGCCACTCGGGCATCGCCTACAATGGCGGGACGGAGCCGTTGGGTTTTCAACCAACCAGGCAGACATTGCTTGCACAACGCGAAACGCCGTGAGGTATTGGGCGAGTCGCATGGAGGGTGAGCTGCATCCTGCTAAGAACGCGCTCTGAGGCGGACTTTGCATATGGACGAAAGCTTCAATGAGTTAATTTAATTTCTGGTGTGGCCACTTCCGGAGACAGCAATGGGTTTTACTATGTAACTGCCTCGCGACGCCTTACCATATTTAACACTACGTGATACGACCATTCCCTTGTGCGGAACAAAGGTTCTCCACCCCGCACAAATGATCTACTCGACCGCCAGCTTTGGTGACCGCCAAAAAAAAATAACAAAAAAAAACGGCACCCTGGTTGTCTAGCTCACGCAGCGAGTGGCGTGTTTTACAGCGTCGTTGCCAACCGACGCCAACCCAACCTATAAATATAATATATTTATAGTGGGGGGGAGGGTAACGGGGAGGGGGGGGGGGGGTGAGGGAAAAGAGAGAGCCGTGTTTTTTTTCGACCACCGACTTTTAACTTGGTTTTTCGATGATGGGAGGCCGGAGGATGGAATATCTATTCATAAATGGCTATATATACGTATGTATATTACGGAACGAATCGTGTTTTGTAAGAGGGTTCGTTCCTAACGAACGAACGAACTGGCTCGAAACGTGACGAGAGAATTGTGACATTTTCGTGAAACATGATAACTACGGGCGAATCATGATATATCTATATATGTATTGTATTACCGGAGACACCTGGGGGACATATTATATTATATTATATGTAGTACGTAGTCAGAACCAAACATGGTGTGTCAAAATAGTGGGATACATGGTTGTTGGGTCCATTGTGAGTTCTGATAACTATTTTTTATTTTTTATTTTTTATTTTTTATTTTTTGTTTTCCATCCCATTCATTATCTTCGCCCTTCTTTTCTCTCTCCTTCCTAGTCGTAACTCAGATCTGGGGTCACAAAGTAGGCTCTTTTCCCTCCTCCCCACTACGGTTCGTGCCTTAATGTTTATCGCGCAGAGGGTTCAGCATTCCCACCACTCATCGATTTTCACCGAATTTTGCCAACTCACGCTCTCGCGCTTTCCGCTATTAGTATAGTCAAGATACTTTTGCGAGAAAAAGTCCCTACGAGTATGCACTCGGGGGGGCTCGAACTCACGACCTTGACTCTAACAGGGACGATATTCACCTGTCATTCCACCTGGGACGGCTATGGCCCGGCGTAATGGCTGTCACGAATCGTTATATGCCATGCCCATGAAGTGTTTTGTATTTTAAAAAAAAACAAGAACAAAAAAATCTTGAGTTTGTGTGACAAAAATCGCGATTTAATTATTTTCAGCGCGAACGTTCCAACACCAATTTACAAAAACCTGTCACGGTATATATAGGAATTACCCTCGTGTATAATAAGCAACGGAAGGACCGCCTGCAGTACTGGTACGTACGTGTTGCTCCTATACACGGAGCACCAGCATGTGTAATAATAATAATAATAATAATAATAAGCACACAGGAGGAACGCTTACGTAGAGTACATACCATAGCGTTCCTGTATACGGATTAGCGCTTCGTGGTGCAATTTTTCTGTGTGGTCTAATGCTGTAGTTTGGTTGTGCAACTTTTCTCCAGCAATGGTTACTGCTGTTCCGGGGGTGGGAGCACAGAGCAAATCAATCAGAACCAAAAATGATGTGTAAACACAGGAGGATACTCGTACATGTTTTTTTTTGTTTTTTTTTTGTGTCCAAGGTGGGTTCTGCTATCTACGTATGCCCCCCCCCCCCCTATCCGCGAATAGAGATGCGAGGGCTCTATGGGTTAACGACTCGGACACGCCAATTGAAATGAAGTACCCCCCCCCCCACCACCGAAACACGACTTGGCGCAGGCAGCTTCGACAAAATGGTTCCTGGTAGTTTAAGGGATGCAAGCTTACGATATATAGATATATTGGGGCGCACGCACGCACTATTTTTCTGAGGCCAGCACAAGAGTAGTCAGCACTCAGCACCAAACAGGTGTCATCTGTGCTTGCGCCTTCTTCGTCTCGTTTGTTTTTCTAATATAGGTTGGTCAAAAGCGTCAAGTCATTATGTTTTCCGGACGTTATTTTCTTCATTTAAAATAAAATAAAATAATCGGATCTTCCTATATTAGAGCTCCAGCACCTCTGTGTGACCACTGACTGTATTTTTGCCCAAGAGTTAATGTGAAAACAACAACAAACAACAATGAATGGTGTGTAAGACGCAGCGGGATACATGGTTTTTGGGTCCATCTGTTGCGTTTCGATTACACCCCCCCCCCCAAGCTGTCATTCATACGCAAGTCTTTTTTTTGTTCTTCTTTTTTGGCGGTCACCAAGACTGGCGGTCTTGTTAGAGCATTTGTGCGGGGTTGAGAACTTTAACTCCGCGCAAAGGGAATGACCGTATAACGTATTAATAGTGTGTAGTTGGTAAGGCACCCATTGCTGTCTCTGGAAGTGGCCACACCATAAATTAAATCAATTCATTGGAGGCTGTCGTCCATATGCAAGTCCGCCCCACGGGCGGTTCTTAGCAGGATGCAGCTCACCCTTCATGCGACTCGCCGAACACCTCACGTTTCGCTTCGCGCTTGGAGCTAGCAATGCCTAGCCTGGTCTGTGAAACCCCGACATGCTCCGTCCCGGCAGTGTATATAGGGATACGAAGGTCTATGGTCATCATACGACTACGGCCATGCATGAATATCGAGTACACCCCCCCCCCCCCCCCTCCGGCGATCCCCCCCCCCCCTCCCGTCCGTCGACAAACTGTAAATTGCTTTACAGCGCAAGATGCATGGCATTAAACGCTAGCGCGTACAAAACACTATAGCAGTACGCGTTTCCTGAGAGGTCCCTCTCGAGGAGCTTCTTCTATACCCCAACCAAGACCTGACCTCTCGACAAAGACGCTTGCTACGCTATGCTAGAGGAGCACCATGTTTTTTCTGAGGCTTTCCTCGCTTAACCCCTTAAGAACTGGTCCACGAATTTGGGGGCCAAAATACTTGGAATTAGTGTGGGACATTTTTTTTCTTTGAATGGGTTAACCCCTTAAGAACTGGTCCCGCATATTTGGGAACAAACTACTTGGAATTAGTGTGGAATATATATTTTTTCAGTTTTAGAATGGGTTAAGGAGGAAGGTCTACACTAATACTATTACGGGGCGGGGGCCATAGTAAATAGGACCTACCGTAAACACAAAAAAAATATATATCCCGTTTTTTACGAGCATATCTGGTCCTATTTACCGTACAACACGGAGATACACACACCCCTCGGACGATTTTCCTTGTCGATTTTCTCCACAACCAGGGGGGCACCACAACGAAAACGGTCTCGTTTTGGAAAGATCTCGTCGAGATCTGTCCATAGAACGCAACGCTCGGCATTCGCGCTCTCTGGCTTGTCGAGAAAGTGAGCTTGGAAATAATCGTCCGAGGGGGGTGTGTTATCTTCCGTGTTGTAGCGTACTATGTTCCCCGTAAATAGTAAGCCAAAACTCTTTTTGATGAAAAACTAGAAGTGCAATCGCATGATCAAATCCATGGCCTACGTTAGTGTAGAGGTTACAAAAAACGTTTTTTTTTGGTCAAAACCGAATCTCATTTCGACGAATTGGGTTTAAGGAGCCTTTCATAGCCATTCAGAAACATTTCAGTCCAAAATGTGCTACATATGAATACCTCTATCGTACGAGCACGCCTCAGAAGAACGGACAAGACCGCAACAGATGATGCCAATCTCTCTCTTT
>MEHQ01002857.1:0-25035 GCA_008828725.1 Saccharina japonica | reverse complement strand
CCCCCCCCCCTCCCGTCCGTCCGACAAAACTGTAAATTGCTTACAGCGCAGATGCATGGCATTAAACGCTAGCGGTACAAAACCTATAGCAGTACGGTTTCCTGAGAGTCCCCTCTCGAGGAGCTTCTTCTATACCCCCAACCAAGACCTGACCTCTCGACAAAAGACGCTTGCTACGCTATGCTAGAGGAGCACCATGTTTTTTTCTGAGGCTTTCCTCGCTTAACCCCTTAAGAACTGGTCCCACGAATTTGGGGGCAAACTACTTGGAATTAGTGTGGGACATTTTTTTCATTTTTGAATGGGTTAACCCCTTAAGAACTGGTCCCGCATATTTGGGAACAAACTACTTGGAATTAGTGTGGTATATATATTTTTTTCAGTTTTGAATGGGTTAAGGAGGAGGTCTACACTAATACTATTACGGGGGGGGGCCATAGTAAATAGGACCTACCGTAAACACAAAAAAAATATATATCCCGTTTTTTACGAGCAATATCTGGTCCTATTTACCGTACAACACGGAAGATAACACACCCCCTCGGACGATTTTCCTTGTCGATTTTCTCCACAACCGGGGGGGCATCCACAACGAAAACGGTCGTTTTGGAAAGATCTCGTCGAGATCTGTCCATAGACGCAACGCTCGGCATTCGCGCTCTCTCGGTTGTCGAGAAAGTGAGCTTGGAAAATCGTCCGAGGGGGTGTGTTATCTTCCGTGTTGTACGGTACTATGTTCCCCCGTAAATAGTAAGCCACAAAACTCTTTTTGATGAAAAACTAGAAGTGCAATCCGATGATCAAATCCCATGGCCTACGTAGTGTAGGTACAAAAAACGTTTTTTTTTGGTCAAAACCGAATCTCATTCCGACGAATTTGGGTTAAGGAGCCTTTCATAGGCCATTCAGAAAACATTTCAGCCAAAATGTGCTACATATTAATACCTCTGTCGTACGAAGCACGCCTCGAGAACGGAAAGCGCAACCAGATGATGCAATGAAACGCCAGTTTTTTTGGGAATTCTAGAAGAAGAAACAAATTAGACCCTGAAGAGTTCGTTCGCCCCGCGGCGCGGCTGACTGGCCTGGAGTTCGTTCGGACGAAAGAGTCCCGATCTCACCGATGAGGTACAGCAGGTACCATGGTTACGTATAATATTATTGTTGTCCTTTTCGGTTTTGAATGAAACTGATTGAAGGAAAACTGGACTTCATTTTAACCTTACAACCTCGACCACCGCCTCAGGTCTTTTCTCGGAAAAATCGTGGAAAATCTAACTGTCCGATAAGCCGACTATTCATTTACTGACTACAGCAGTAGTTGTGACCATTAAATAGTGACTATTAATAGTTGTGACTATTACTGACTGTTAAAGTGACTATTATTAATAGTAGCCGGTCGCCCTCGTGGTCTAGTAGTTAACCAAGAAGATTGCTAAGGTTGAAGTCCACTAGGCTGTGACGGGGTTCGAGTCTCCGTATGGAGATTTTTATTCTCAGGTGACACCAACTATACTACTGTCGCGCTACGACGCGCCTATTATTGCGTGGGTAGGCACAAGTCGGCGAGAGTCGACGAGGGAAGAAAGTGCTGAAATCTTGTCGCGATGAAAATGCAAGGCACGTACCGTCGTGGTGAGGGAGAAGCCTACTTAGTGACCCCCCCCGGATCTGAGTTACGACCAAAGAGGGAGAGAGAAAAGAAGGGCGGAGATAATAAGTGGGATGGAAAATAAAAAAAATGAAAACAAAATGAAAAAAAGTAAGACGTGACGTATTAGTGACTATTACTCGTACTGGTTATCAGTATAATCCTCAGCAAAGGAATGACCCAGTATCGCTGGGACGTTGGAACAAAATGGTTTATTTACATGATTTTTCCGAGAAATTTCCTAGGCGTTCGACGTCGTAAGGTTAAAATGAAGTTTTTGGAAGTTTAAGTATCGTTCGACCGTTTTCGTACTGTAGTACGCGTCTATATGTACTGTTCATTCCCAGAAAATTCCTACGAGTAGCCGGTCGGGGTTTGGATATACAGGAGGGTTCGGTATTCGGTACCACTCTGTCCCGAAATATAAGCACCGTTTCTATAGAATATTGAACTACAAAATGTGCTTATATTTAGGGACAGTGGTATAATGTTTTGTGTTGTACAACCTGGCTCGGCTTATTGGACAAAATAGTTGATTTACGTGATTTTTCCGAGAAAAATCCTACGTACGTATTTAGGCGGTCGGTCTGTAGGGTAGGTTAAAATTAAGTCACGTATCTTTCAACCGTTTTTGTACGAAACACGAAGACATCTACTGTTTGCTGTACTGGATCAGACCTCATCGATGGGGTCGAGTATTTCGTCCCAACTCATCTTTGCAAGCTGCGTGTGATACTTCCACCGCCTCGGATAGGTAATCGATTCCCACCTCCCATGATCTAGCCGTAGGCCTTTCGAGGCAGATATATTCCCTATCTTTGTAGGTATGACCTGTGTAGGCGGGTGGGAGCTAATCGAGAACAGCAGTCGATGTTGGCCCAATTTGGAGAAAATTGTTGATTCGATTACTCGTTATAGTCCCCCACCCCAATTTACTCCTTGTTACATTCTTTTTAATTATATATTTGCTTTCTTGTTGTTTTGTTGCTATTTTGCGCCTGATATTTGGTTGGAAATGATGGTGCCCGCTTGTGTTGGGTTCTGCCGAGCTTGGTCGATCCCCATACTCGTATACCAGGTACCTGGTATACGTGATATGCCGTTTTTTTTTGCGCGAATTTACTACTTCGTCCGAAGTGACCGGTGACGTGCCTATACGGGGTCCTAAAGTCGACCTGCTGCTGCTGCTGCTGCTCTCCCCTGGCCGACACTATGCCCAGTTCCTATGGGGAATGACCCTCCAAAAAAATGCTCTTTTTTTTGGAGGGTCATCGTCCATAGTCTTTTTTGTCGGAGGGTCATCGTCCATAGCCCGGTTCATACCCGGCTTCGACAACCGGTTGAAATATAAATATGCACTTTCACAAGCAGTGAACACTCTAAAACTCTACTGCTGCTGTCGTGTAACCCTACCAGTACATATCCCCGTTCGCCTTGGGAAATTTCTCAGAAAATGAAAACGTACGAGATAACATGGAACTTTTTGTGAGGTCTTGTCTATGTTAACCACTTTGTCGAAGTTAGGCCGCTAGTCGTTCTATGTACATACGTACCACAGCTGGAAGTTTTTTTTTTTTTTTTCCGACCTCCGGCGAAATGCCAAAAAAAAAAATCAGTATTAATGACGCATGCTATTATACGTCAACCACTTGGTCGAAGTTGGGCCACAAGTCGTTCTATATACGTACCATAGCTGGAAGTTTTTTTTACTTTTTTTTTTTCCCCCGACCTCCGGCGAAATGCCAAAAAAAATACCACGCTGTCCCGAAATATAAGCTCGGTTTTTATTGCATATTAATGTATGAAAGGTGCTTATATTTCGGAACAGAGTGGTATCCAGTAGTAAATGACGCACGCATTTTTTCTGAGGTTGGTTGGTCACTTGACCCTTTTAGAACTGCAGTCCTGTTTTGGGGACAACTTACTTAGAATTAGAGTTGTTTGTCCCCATAGAGGAACTGCAGTTCTAAAAGGGTTAGTTAAAGAGTTCTATACCTCGACCGAAAACTGTTTTTGGAGGGGAAACGAAAGTGCCACGTACGTAACCCGACGAAAATTCCGTGGCCTTTAACCCAGTCAGAACTGAACAAAATATCCTGTACTAATTCCAAGTAGTTTGTCCCCCAAATTGGTGGGACCAGTTCTTAAGGGCCCGTTTTAACGAAGAAGAAAAAATTCAATTTGGAAAAAAAAAATTCAAATCCGCTTTTCATTGGTCAACACACGCACCAGCACCAAATATTAGGATTTCGACGGGTCGAAATCCTAATATTTGGTGCTGGTGCGTGTGTTGACCAATGAAAAGCGGATTTGAATTTTTTTTTTCCAAATTGAATTTATTTCATACTCGTTAAAACGGGCCCTTAAGGGGTTAAGTATGTATACAACGAAAAATAGTGCAACACATAGAATGATAGATTCCGACGATTTTTAGTTAACTGGTCCCATGTATTTGGGGAAAAACTACTTGGAATTAGTGTGGGATACGTGTTTTCAGTTCTGAATGGGTTAAGGAGCACCCGTCATTCAGAAAACGTTTCAGCCAAAAAAAGGTATACCATATACCTCTATCGTAGCACGCGTCAAATATATATATATAAGTTATATATATATAACTTCACCACACTTGTATACGGGTATACATATATAAGTGTAACGCAAATTCAGAGAGTACCGTATGTGTATTGTGGTAAAATATGATTGAAAGGTCGTAATAATAGATCATTTTTGCGAAAGGGAAAAAACAATATTTTACGAAAAATGAAAAAAAAAAAAAAATGGGGGAAAAAAAACGAAGCTTTTGTGAGATCGGATTTTTCCTCAAAAATCAGTTTTGCAAGCTGTCGTCCATATGCAAGTCCGCCTCACAAGCGGTTCTTAGCAGGATGCAAATCACCCCTTCATGCGACTCGCCCAATACCCGACGGCGCTTCGCGCTTGGTGCTAGCAATGTCTGCCTGGTCGGTGAAAACCCGACATGCTCCGTCCCGGCATTGTAGGGATGCGAGGGTCTATGGTCATACGACTACGGCCATGCAGGAATATCGAGTACATCCCTCCCCGCCCACCCCCCCCTCCCTCCTCGCGCAAAAACCCACGCGGGAATCGCGCTCCGGGCTTTTTGTTCAAAAAGAAACTCGCCGTTTTGACTGTTTTGACACTTGTAGTGTTTTTTTTTTCCTGCTGCGGTTGTCAAGACGGTCGCCGTTGATTGACTCTTGCTTGTTTCTTTCTACTGCTCTTTGCGCAATGAAGACACTCGCCGTTGACTCTTGTGGTGTATTTTTGATTTTTTTCTCCCTGCTGCTGCTGCTGCTGCTGCTGCTGCTGCTGCTGCTGCTGCTGTTTTTGTTTTCGTTTTCGTTTTTTATCACTGCTCTTGTGACCCGATTGTTTTTTTGTTAATCAGGGGTCCCGGTTCAGGCGTACGCTACGCCTACCAACGATGTTTACGGGCAGCCGGCAGGCCAGCATTACCCCCAAGCCGCGACTGTTCAGCCCCCTTACAATCCTCAGGCGTACCAGCAACCTTACGCGGCCCAGGTGAGTTACACGCAGGAGACATAAGGTTGGCGGCCCCAGACGGCGAAACAGGAAGGGGATAAAATGAGCAAAAAATGTTTATTGTATACGTGTGCTATGGTCCTGTTTTTGGAAAAAAAACGTATGTCCTCATGCAGGATGTACATCCCGACATCCCGTATGAGGTGGGCACAATCTGAGGCTGTAGATAAATGTATATATGCGGCCCTTGCTCTTTTTACCCGGTGTCGTTTTGTTATGTGCAGGTGTTGGTGTTTTGCCGAGAAGCGTTGATGTTGTCGTGGGGAAGCAGTACACCCCCCCCACCCCACCCAGAACTCACAGGCAGTTCTCAGTAGGATGCAGCCCACCCTTCATGCGACTCGCCCAACAACTCACAGGCAGTTCTCAGTAGGATGCAGCCCACCCTTCATGCGACTCGCCCAACACCTCTCGTTTTCGTCCTGCCTGGTCGGTGAAAACCCGACGTGCTCCGTCCCGGCATTGTAGGGATGCGAGGATCTACGGTCACACGACTACGGCGATGCATGACACGAGTACACCCCCAACCCACCCAGAAACAATGCGGTCGTTTTAATGTTGTATCTGAGGCTTTATGCCTAGCCGCGCCATTTTTTTTTGGCAAGCCTACATTTTGCAGTCGGACGCGTCTCCACGACCCAAAATAACTATTGCCTGGGCAGAGACCCCTCGTTCCCCTCTCCCCCCCGCCCCGCTTCCCTCTCCCACCCTGAACAAAAAATCGGTCGTTTTCGTGTTCGAGCTGACTTAACCGTGCTGTTTTTTTGTTTTTTTTTGTTTTTTTTTGTTTTTGTTTTTTTTTCGCATCCGTGTTTCCCTATTTTTTTGTTCTTGGTCGGAAATTTCGTATTGCCTCAGGGAGCGGTGGGCGCAACAGCTGTCGCGCAGCCCTACAACGGTCCCGTGGCACAGCAGGCGGTAGTGGGTCAAGCGGGCAACCAACAACAGACGCACGTCGTGGTGATTCGGCAGGGAGGGCATGGGGGGGCAGGTGCGTGCTCGCTCTCATGGTTGTATGCGTTTGCTGGGCCGGCGTGGGTCGTGCGTGCCTAAGGGCCGTTGTTGACTACACAGCGCCTGCGCAGTGCGCCCTTCTCCCCCGAGATGCAGGAGCCGAAAATACCGCTCACACCGATATTATAGACCGGTGTTATTAAAAGTAGTGGAAATGGTGTCTTCACATTTCGGATTTTTTTTTTTTCCACCATTTCAGCAGCTGTACAGTACAGGACACCTAATAAGAAACAGGGAATCTGGTCCAGGCTGGATTTCTTATTTGAGGGAGGGCATTTTCTACACTAATTTCAAGACAACGAATCCTGAATCTCTTGTTTTCCTCTAAATTTCAGCCTGGCTTTCTTATTGGCCTGTTTCTTATTTGGTGTCCTGTACTGTATGTACCTCGCGGGGGACTAACTTAAAATGATACTTTCTGTTATCAGGAGTATTTAATCCTTGTTGCGAGAGATTATTTCCATTGCAGTTGATGGTTCATACGGGGTCGGCTTTGAACGTTGTGTGACGGAGAGCGATATTTTGCAGAGTTTTGAAAGCTCGTCCCGTTTTGTTTTTTTTTACGAGAATGGAATGTCCACCCGAGAGCTGTTTTTCTCTCGGCTCTTATCCCGATTTATTCGCCGAGCAGGGTTCGTTTATACCCTTAACCCATTGATGATAACTGAAAAAAAAGATTCCAACTCTAATTCCAAGTGGTCTGTACCCAAATGTGTGGGACGAGTTCCTAAGGGGTTAAGAGCAGGAGTTTTTGAACTTCCCATGCACAGGCGGAGGTCATTTTTTCCCTGACTCGAGGTTCGCTCCGCGCGTCGGGCGGCTCTCTGCCGTATATGGAGTCCAATCTCCCACCGCTGGTTGGCTCTCATCGTGGTGTTCTCTGTCGCATTTTCTTTCTCGTCGAGCCGCCGCCGCCGCCGCCGCTGCCGTGAGCAACATCCCCAACCTCCCCTCCCCATCCCCCCTCCCCTCCCTGTTCTGTTCTGTGTTGCATTTTTCGGCGTTTTCGTCCCCTTTGCGTGTCACCCTTTTTTGTTTTTGTTTTCTCCTTCCTTCCTTCCTTCCTTCCTTCCTTCCTTCCTTCCTTCCTTCCTTCTTTCCCACGCGATCAGTCCAGCAGCAACCACAGACCTACTGCTGCCTGGCGTGGGTCAGGTGAGAAAAACGGTTTGGGAACGGTTTTTCATCGAGGGAATTTTCCGCGAATATTCCTTCCACGGGTCGGTCCCTCCCGTAATAAATAGCCCACGCTCTCACGGTAGCACGCACGACCTTCATTTAACCTGCGGTAGGGTTGATTGACTCTTTGGAAAAGTTACTGTTTGGGCGGGGGGGGAGGATACTGCTCCGACTGGAGAAGCAGTGGAGGCAAGAACCGTAGTGGGGGAGGAGGGAAGAGGGGCCTACTTTGTGACCCTTGGATCTGAGTTACGACTAGGGAGGAGAGAGAAAGGAAGGGCGAAGATAATAAATGGGATGGAAAAAGAAGAAAAAAAAAAAGAAAAAAAAAGAGGGAAAAGCCGACAGTGAACGGTGTGTATGTTTATACCATGCCAGACAGACGCTTGTGTTCACACCGCGTGTTCGTTCGTTCTTGCGTTCGTTCGTTCGTTCGTTCGTTTTTTTCGTTCGTTTCCGTCCCCAACGCCACCGCTACCGTCGCTGCCGTATGTCACCTATACCTCTCTGTTCCGGCCCCCGATGTCCCGTCCCGCATCAATCGCCTCTTTTGCTTCGTATCATAATAACGCTCCTTTTTTTGTTTTTCGTACTTTCGTTTTCTTCCCGCCCCCTTATTTCCGCTTCCCCTCCATTTCTTCCCTTGGGGTGCTCTTCTCCCTGGCTCGCCTCGGTGTGTTCACGCGTTTTCTACCCCCATGGTAGCTGCATTTTCTGCTGCTGCCCAATCGGGTTGTTCGCCATCTACAACGCTTGGAGTGTACGACAAAAATGGCAGCGCAGCGATTTCGATGTAAGATGATGTAATATAGGGGGGGGGGGTAGGGGGTGAGAATGGGGTGTTTGTGTGAAAGTGGCTATGATAGGCGTGCGTACAGGGTTGCTCGTTGGCTAGGGCTGTGAATAATAAGGCATGAACATATTGGCTGGACTTGACGGCTAGTTATTAGTTGGAAATAGTTGGATTAGTTAGATGGCGAAGGTAAGCCAACTAACTCGACTGAGTTTTTCTATGAACAAAAAACGACAAGTCGGTACTGTGGTTATTAGTTGGATTAGTTGGATTAGTTAGATGGCGAAAGTAAGCCAACTGAATTGACTTAGTTTTTTTCTATCAACAAAAAAACACAAGTCGAGCCTCAAACGCGCCCCCCCAAGTCAGCATATACAAAACGACGCAGAAACTCCGCAAAAAATTCCAAAATCAACTAACTACGACTACCTTGCCTACCTAGCCAACTAGTTAACTAGTCGCTCACTTGTAGTCGGCCAGCTCGCAGCTCCACCGTTGACGGTATGGCAAAGATAAGGAGGCGTGTTTGTCGCGGACGCGAGTTCGGTCGACAAAGGAGGCGTGCTACGATAGAGGTATAAGGTATACCTTTTTTTGGCTGAAACGTTTTCCGAATGATTAGACAGACTCCTTAACCCAAAATCGTCAGACTTTTCATTCTTGTGTAGTAATATTTTTGATGCTTGACTCAGGTCATGGAATTTTTTCGTCGGGTACACATATTAATAGCAGTTTTATTTTTCCTCAAAAAACTATTTTTCGGCGACGTATGGAGCGCTCCTCGCGCTAGGGAGCTCAGAAAAAAAACATGGTGCACCTCTATCGTAGCATACGTCGAAGGTTGGTCTATGCACCCGCCGCCGCCGCTGTCCGCCCGTCCAAGGCCGCCTCGCGCAGGGTACCACCTTTGGTGACAAAGCCGGCATGCCTCCCCCGGTGAAACAACTGCGAGTGTTGACTTGACGAAAACTACAGTAGTTCCGCGGAGTGGTCGGTTCCCCGAAAGACAAATTTTGCGAACCCTGTCGACGATGAGATTTCCTCCGTCCCGGCATTGTGGGGATGCGAGGGTCTATGGTCTTACAACTACGGCCATGCATGACATGCGGCTATTGAGCACTCCCCCCTCCCTTTAAGCCCGCCTCACAAGCGGTTCTTCGTAGGTTGCAGCTCTCACCCTTCATGGCGAGACGGCGCTTCGCGCTTGGTGCAAGCTATGTCTGTCTGGTCGGTGAAAAAACGACGTGCTTCGTCCCGGCATTGTAGCGATGCGAGAGTCTAAAGTCATACGCCTTCGGCCGTGCATGGCAATGAGTACACACACACGCCAGTGATGAATCTATGAATATCGACGGCACCTGGTTCCGCGGCATATGACTGGTTCCTTTTAAGCCAAATTCCACCCCCTCAAACGGGGGGGTCCCCCCCCCCCCCCCCCCAGGCAATGCCTGCCTAGTCGGTGAAAACCCGACGTGCTCCGTCCCGGCATTGTAGGGATGCGAGGGTCTATGGCCATACGACTACGGTCACACACGACATGAGTACACCCCTCCCCCCCAAGCAATGCCTGCCTAGTCGGTGAAAACCGGACGTGCTCCGTCCCTGCATTGTAGGGATGCGAGGGTCTATTGCCATACGACTACGGCCATGCATGGCATGAGTACCCCCCCCACACACACACATATAATGAGTTCACCCCGCCCCTCCCCCACCCCCTCGTCAATATGTCCAACCAGGGAGCTTACCAAGCGTCGGAGATGGCGAAGAAAGCCTCTTTCGCCGCCATTCTCATCGGGTTAGCCTGGCAAATCGCCACAGCCGTGTACGAGACTTCCACCGAGTCGTCGTCAGATAACAATGGCAGCTTTACGCGATCCTCCTCGTCCTCATAGAGAGTTGGTTGGACTGACTGACGCTATATAGCTGATGGTGATTGATGGCAAGCGGTGTCCGTCAGAAAGGGGCTGCATAGCTGGTGGCAAGCGGCGCGGCGCCCCCCGTGTGTGCCTTGGTGCGCCTCTCGTGTGTTGTGTGTGTGTGTTTTTTTCATCAACGTCGGGGTTGTTCTTGCTCTTCTTCTTGTTTTTTTTTTTTTTTGTGTGTACTACGTAGATGGAAACATTGTCCTCGAAAGAGGACGTACGGGTGGTGCTTGGGAGCGCGAGGACGCCGGGCATCGCCATCTCTCTGTAGAAGGGACACTGCTCTTGCCAAGATGGTGGTATGGTGCGTGAAAGCGCGAAAACATACGCCCCACGATCGTCCATCTGTCAGGAGGGACCGATTTCGTTAGCTCCCCAACTCCTACACCCCCGGCGGAGATAGATGATGGGAGCCGATGGATGGAGTCAAGCCCACGTCGAGCTCGAACAGGGACGGCTGCATGTCCCACCTGCGAACGTTTGTTACTGGGTGGGCTATTGTTGTAATCAGAACCCCGTGAGGGACCCACAAAAAACGTGCATCCCCCCTCATGTTTTACACACCGTATTTGGTTCTGGTCACTACGGTAATGTCCCCTCGAGAATAGTGGCATGGCCGAGGTAGTTTTTAGACCTTGAAGTGAAAAGAGCGCTGTCCTTCCCTGTCAATATAGTGATCGAAATTTGAGTGGACAGCCCTTTTGGTGTACAGCTGCGCAAGCGCTGGACAGCGCGTTTGAGCTGCCCCCCTGTGCCGGGGGGGGGCGGGGGAGTCGTAAGTTAAAGATAGTGACGCGGGGCGGTGGCGAGTTTCACTTTTGCAAGCAAAGCGAAAGCAGCTACTTGACTCAATCGGCAATACCAGTAAATAATACGTAAACCTAGTGGATGTTGCATGTTGTATTTTATTGACCATATGCCACACGCCAGCAAGACGGAGGAATCTCGTAGAAGCCACCTACGCAAAGCGCTTTTTTTTTTTTTTTTTTTTTTTTTGCTGTAGAGCTTCAACTCGGCCGAGTGTCGTGGCAGTCGTTGGGGCCCCTGATGTACGCGTTTGATGCATCATTTTTCAGCCAGAAAAACGTACCGTTCTCAGTCATCGCTTCGTGCTACAAGTAAGCATCGTGGGGAGGGGGGCGGGGGGGGGGGGCGTACTCATTTGTGTCTTGCCTTAGTCATTTGACCATTGACCACGCATCCTTTTCGAGACGATGGCAGGGGGGGGGGGGGGGGGGGCGGGGGGTGTACTCATGTTGTGCACGGCCGTAGTCATATGACCATATCGCCTCTCGCATGCCCCTACAAATGCCAGGGACGTGAGCGCGTTGGGTTTTCACCAACCAAGGCAGCACATCTGCTTGCAACCAATGCGCGCAAAAGCCCGTGGAGGTATTTTGGGCGAGTCGCAACTGGGGAGGGTGAGGCTGCCATCGCCTCTAAGACCGCCTCTGAGGCGGCACTTGCATATGGACGACAGCCTCAGATGAGTTAAATTTAATTTCTGGTCGTGGCCACATTCCGGAGACAGCATGGGTATTTACTGATTAAACTGCCTCGCGGCGACGCGTACCAATTAACACTACGCGATACGACCATTCCCCGCTTGTCGGCCAACAAGGTCTCCACCGCCGCACAAATGATCTACCGTCGGCGCGCAGTTTTGGTGGACGCCAAAAAAATGAACAAAAAAACGCACCCCTGGTTGTCTGAGCCTCACGCACATGGCGTGTTTTACAAGCGTCGTTTGCCACCGACCCAGACCAACCTAGTACATATATAAATACTTATAGGGGGGGGGGGGCGTTAGAATGGGGAGGAGGGTGTAGCATACGGTAATCGTGCAGTCAAGGTGAGACAGTTTTTTGATCAGGACCTATCAGTGAGTGGCGATTGTGCATCAGCCCCCCCCCTGGTTGGTGAAACCCAACGCGCTCCGTCCGGCATTGTAGGTATGCGAGGGTCTGGTCAAATCATGACTGACGGCCGTCACAACTGAGTATCACCCCCCCCCAAAGCAAGGCTCAGTTGATACCGCCACCAGAAAGTTCCTGTACATGGTGTCACAAGAAATAAGCAACGTTGCGATTTGTTTGTGGTAAAGCGCTCCACTACTTATCACAGCACGCTCTTTTTTGTAAACGTGCTGCCTTGGACCGCAACCAATCAGTACCGGGCCAGTGGAAACGTGCTCCACAACGTCGTAGCTCGCTATTTTTCAGTGGTGTTTGCGTTGGGCGGCAGCCGATTTTATTTCAGCGGCCGTGGAAAGGCGCGGCGCGTCGCTCACGACGTACTGCCACGTTGTACACGCGGCGCGCGCCCTCGTCCCCAACTTGTTTGTGTTTGGTGCGACATCTATCTGCGTGTTGCGTTGGTAGATGGCAGCAGCGTTCGCATTGCCCTCTGTACGCGCCGTACACGGTCGGGGGTCGAGCATTATGTTTCTAGCGTTTGGCTTCGCGCCTTTGTTTCTATCTAGCGTTTGGTTTCGCGCCCTTTTCGGCTCGATTTTCCTCCTTTTTTTTGTTGCCGTGATGGCAAGAGCTATACCCGTCGCGCTTTGCCGGTCGCTGTGGTGGTTTTCCCTCAAGGAGGGGCTTCCTGCTCGTCGCGTGTTTTTTCCAGACGTGTCCAGGCGGATTATGTCTGCATCCATTTTCTGGAAAAGGGAAGAGGAGGAGGAGGAGGAGTGGTAGGCGTGAGAGGTGTGACCCGTCTGCGTGTCCGGGCGACCTTCTTTCTGCGTCCATGATCTGGACGAATAAGAGAGGAGGGGTAGTTGGCACGAGTGAAAACTTCCGTGTGGTGTGTCCGTCTGGTCGACGGGGCGGCAGTACCGCACCGTGGGAAGGGTAGGGTGTGATTCCCCTCCCCCCCCCCCCCCCATTCCAACCCCTTCTAGGGGTGGACGGAAGTACAGGTGGGTTCTTTGGAAGGAAATAAATGGGATAAATGGGGAGGCGGGAGTTTTTTGTTTGTTTTTTTAGTTTTTTGTTTTTCAAGCGAAAGGGGCGACGGTTGTTGTGCGGTGGAGGGGTGCGTAAGGCGCGCGGTTCTTAAGAGTAGTAGTACTAATGACAAGATTAGCGATCGTTTTACTCTTCTCTTCGCGGGGTCATAATATTGATTGGTAAGCACAATAACTTACCGTATGTTTTTACAGTCGGTGGTTTACTTATTACGTTAGCAATCATTCGTTTGCGATTAGTTATTGATACATAAGCGACCCACGTGGAAAAATTAAGGCGTGGGACGCCGGTGCCCACATGTTTCTTACCAGATATTGGAGTAGCGACCAGGGAATTTTTCCCGCCAATAAAAACAGCCCTTGAGATAAAATATTAACCAGTAGGAAACCTGACCCCCCTTCCCTGCCACGGATAATCTCCCTCACCTTGATTGGTGCGTACGCACACGGCCTAAGGGGCGTGTGCTACGATAGAGGTGTAGAGTATACCGTTTTTTGGCTTTTTTTGTTTCTGAATGATCGGGCTCCTTAACCTAAAATCGTCCGGTTTTTCATTCTTGTGTCGAAATATTTTCCATCATTTTTACTTAGGCCATGGGATTGTTCATCGGGTATGATATATAGCACTTTTGTTTTCCTCCAAAAATCAGCTTTTGACTTGCTATTAGTATAGAGCTCCTCATGTGATCACCCTCAGAAAAAAAATCATGGTGCACCTCGGCAAGCACTGTCGAGAAAGTACACGAAACATGGAGGAAAGGGAGCAGACCACCATGATGTCGGATGCAGAAGCACCTACGTACTGCACAGCAGTATAGGCCCACGAATAAGAAATAACCTACAACTCGTAAAAACATAAGACTCACTTTTTGGGGGGACGCTACTAAGTAGAAGCTGGTTCAAGTTTTCTTTTTCTTTTTTTCAAGCGTCGGATGTTGGCACTGTTTTTCCGAAGCGTTTTCTCTTAGATTTTCGGTCCGCAGTATAATCTCAGACCGGGAAAAGAAAATCGCCGACGTATTCCCCAGTGGGTACCACTGGGGTCCTCTAGAAGCATGAACAAAAAAGAGTCCGTCCGTCCGTCCGTCCGTCACACCTTCCGTGCGTACCAAGCGTGACGCTGCTCAAAATCGCAACTTTTTCGAGCTCCCGACAGCGGGCAGTTACCCCCTCTGCGACACCGACCACCGATAGCCCTCACGGAGTCGCTTGCCCTGAGCCAAAAAACCCCGCCTCCTAAGGAGCTGTCTGTGTGAAGTTCTCAGATTTCACTGGCAGCACCTATTTTCTCTTTTTTGTTTCACGTTTTTCGCCGAGAAAACCCCGAAGCTCTTGCTGCTGCTGCTGTTGCTTGCATCAGGGATGGTGGGCTGCTCTTGCGTATCAGTAGGATGAACACCACAAACCAGGGAGAATGCGAGAGAGTGGAGATAGCTACGCCGCTACTACGGCACACCGTTTGCAACACCGACCACTGATAGCCCTCACGGGGCCGCCCGGCCTGCGACAAAGAAAGCCCGCCTCGTAAGGAGCTGTCTGTCGGTGTGAAGTTTCCAGATTTGACAGGCAGCACCTATCTTCTCATTTTTCCCCACGTTTTTCGGTGGGAAAATCCCAGCTGCCTGCTGCTGATGGTATTGAAGCCGACATGAAAGCACTCCCAATGTCCCTAGAGGCTGGTACCCACGAGGAAAGCGGTACAAAACAAGTACCTGGTACAGAACTCTGCAGATTATTCTCACATGGGTTCCCGATTCCTAATAATATTTTCCATTGCCTTACAACAGGAAAACTGCGGGCATCAAATATCAAATACCGATCTCTCATGGCCAATAGTAGCAATATCGGTACCCGATCAGAAGTGGAACAGCAGCAACAATTGAGATAGGGTTTGGTGCCATGAACTCCGAATATATTGTTGTTGTTGTTGTTGTCTTCACATTAAAAACCGTGCCGGTCTCTCTATCCAGTACCTCCATCTGTCCGTACTAATCCAACACTTGACACGGTCGATTCCCGTGGTCACAGGCTAACTTACCCAAAAAAGGTATACTGAAATAAAAGTGGAACCCGAAGGGTCCGCAAAGCGATCAAAGCCAGTCAAAAACAGATAGTCTGGAGCCCTCCGCTCCCCTCTACACGCTATGTGAAGGTAAAAATAAAAATGGAAAAGTCAACATCACCAATCGGGGGTACACGCCCCCTGATTCTATCTTGGTGCCCCTATAATGCCGGGGTGTTCCGTGCCGGGTTCACACCGGTCAGGCAAACAAATCGAGTCCTCCACCCCGATTATAAACGCAGACATGATACGGGGGAAGGGAACTATGGTCCCGTGTGACTGATGTACCCCCGGCCTGCGAGCAGTGTAACTGCAAAAGGTCAAAAGCAACGAAGGGAAAAAGACGAAGACAAAGACAAAGAGACAAGTCAAAAGTACAAGCAAACACTCACACAGACAAGACCGCAGAGACAACACATTGACACGTCATCCCGAGGGGGTGGTGCAATGGTGCGGCGGTGGGGGGGAGGGGGAAAAATAACAAAACAAACAAACAAACAAACAAACACTCCAGGACAGTCAATCCGGCACATATCGCGCCACTCGGTCCGCCATTTCTCGCTTGTTTCCTTCCCTCGCCGATTCGCCCTTCTTCCGCACCCCTCCCGTCCCGTTGGTTCTTGGTGTCTCTTTGTTGTTGCTGCGCTCTTTTTCTCGCTCAGTCGCTCGTTTCCGGCTAGCCTCCTCTTCTTCCTTGTGCCAGAAGGTCATAAACCTCTCAGCTCCCTGCAGCACTCCCTTGTACCACTGCCTTCCTCCCTTCACCTTCGCTGCTTCCGCCCAAACTGAATTCGGGATTCCGAAGACACGTCTCTGGTCGTCCGTAGAGCCGTGCGTAGCTCCGAACGCTTTGAAGTCGTCCTTCAGGCACGTCTGCCAGTTCCGCTCCGGGCACCCCGCGCCCGGGTCCTTCCCCCCCACCAGCTCCCCGAACATCAGTCGTTTCGGGAGTCGCCCGTCTGGCTGCCTTGCCACGGCCCCCGCGAACAGTAGGCGCCGTTGCCGGACAGTGGCTTCCACGCTCTGGCACCCGACCCTCTTCAGGGCCTGGGCGTAGGACAGCTGCCGGTAGGTGCCTTGCTTGCGCTGGTACCCAATAACTCGCAGCAGCAGCCGGTGGTGTATCGTCCGCAGCAGTCGGTAGTGGTCGCGACGTGGGGCCCATGTCATGCAACCGTACAGCAGTGCCTCCATCGCCTCCGCTTGAAGCAGGCGGGCCTTGAGTCGAAACGGTGCTCCCGGCCTATCGAAGAGCTCCGGGCCATACCTCCTGACACACGCCGACGCTGCTCTGCTCCTGAAGTTGATCTCCCGGGTGAGGTCGCCATGTTCGTTGACGAGGCCGCCCAGGTACCGGAACTCGTGGGTTTGGGTGTATTTCTGCCCCGCTGCTTCGATTATCAGCGGCGGCGGGGGCGGTGTTGGCTGCTTCTCCTTTACGCGCATCAGGAGAGTCTCCGTCTTCTTCTCCGACACCGTCAGCCCGAACTCCCCAAACACCTGCACGATAATGGTCATCATCCTCGCCAGTCCGTCGGCGGACCTCGATACAACGCCGGCGTCATCGGCATACAGCATCCCCCACACCGCCCTCCGTACGCGGTCGAGTGGTGTCTCCGTCCCCGCTCCCGTCTCCTCCTTCAGGAACACTAGGTTCTGCATGATACCATCGTCCTCGCTGAATCGTACGATAACGACCTCTAGGGCCGCGGCGAAGAAAACGTTGAACAGCAGTGGGGACAGCACACACCCTTGTCGCAAGCCTTGCGTGACCAAGAACCAGTCCGACAGTTCTCCATCGTCCATGCGCACCCGGGCCCGCATTCCGTCGTGGAATTGGCGGATGACGGCGACCATCTCCGCAGGAACCCCGGCCCTGGCCAGCACCTTCCATAGCAGCTCTCGGTCCACCGAGTCATAGGCCTTCTGTAGGTCGACGAAGCACATGTAGAGCGGTATTCTCCTTCTCCGCCCTAGTTCCTGGAGTCGGCGCACGACGAACAGCATGCATACTGTGGATCGACCAGGTCGGAAGCCGCACTGTTCCTCCGGAAGGATGTTGTTGGCTTCGCAGAAGGCGCTTAGGCGGTTGGTGATGAGTTTGGCGGGGACTTTGCCTACGTGCGATAGTAGCGAGATCCCCCTGAAGTTGTTGCAGTTGGACCGGTCGCCCTTCTTGTACAGCACTTTGATGGTTGCATCCTTCCACTCTTGCGGGATCTCTCCTCCGTTCCACACGTCGACGAGGATGGCATGAAGGCGCTCCAGGACGACGGGTTCGTCGTCATCGATCTTGAGCAACTCGGCAGGGAGGGAGTCATGGCCGGGTGCCTTCCAGTTCTGCAGGCCTTTCGTTGCCCGTTCCACCTCCTCGAGGTCTGGCGCCGCTCCCAACCGTCGGGTGGCTCGCGTCGCTGGTCGTTGCGTCACTTTTTCGGCGATGTCTGGGTTCAGGGTGGGGGACTTGGTGTTGAGGAGGGTGCCGAAGAATCAATAGCTTGGTCACTGGCTTGATCGCTTCCTTCAAGCCTACTGTGCCTGTAGCTTCCCAGCGAAAACAGGGAAGGCAAAGGACACAGGCAGAGGATACCAAAACGCCGCGCCCGTCCACCATCCACGAGGGCCATGCCTACACCGGACATTGTCACAGTGTCTCGGCAACGCCATCAGTTAGGGCAGGAGGCCTCATCCAATACCGAATTGTAGTAGGAGCTCAAAAGCGGCACAGCCGCGTTTCTCGTCCGTTTCTAGTCCGGTTTGGGTCCGGTTTGGGTCAGGGTTAGGGTTATAGGGTTGGGTGTTGGGTTGGGTCTACGCCCGTACCTTGATCCCACCAGGAAGTGCTTCCTAGCTCGCAAAGAAATGCAACAAGTGAACAACCCGCCCCTATTTAGATCCTTGCTAGCGAATTGTAATAGGAGCTCAATCATGCAGTACAACGCTGTTATTCGTATAATTTAATAAGGGATTACATTTTATCCCTGCGTTTTCCGAGCCCGGCGCCCATTGGTCGAGGGGGGCCCTCAGCCCGCCCTCGGCCAATCAGGGGCCGCGGCACGCGCGGCGGGAGTTGCCCCTCGGGGGAACCTCCCAGTCCCGCCGCACCGGGGACGATTGGTCCCCATCCCCGGTTTGGAAATGCCTGCGTATATCTACAACTCCGACCAACCGGGGACGAAAAAAAGCGATCCCCGGGTCGAAACCGCCCCGCACGGTGTGGAAACCCCACCCCGACCGACCGATCGCTGATTGGCTGGGGCTATAAAATAAAGACAGCGCCACCCGGGGACGATACGGCACCAACCCCGGATCGGAAATACCTCCATACATGTACAAATCCAACAACGAGGGGACGAAAACCGAGGTCCCCCGGGTTGACACCGCCGCGCACGGTTTGGAAACCCCAGCCACAACCGGCCGATCGCTGATTGGCTGGGGCCGGTGCTCGAAATAAAGCCAGCGCCACCCGGGGCCGGTATAGTAGTATCTTCCGGTCGGAAATCCCATCACTCATCCACAGCTCCTCACCCGGGGACGATAGGTCTCCATCCCCGGTTCGAAAGTCCCTCCGTATCTTTACAACTCCGACCACCCGCGGCCGGTATAGTAGTATCCCCCGATCGGAAATCCCATCATGCATCCACAACTCCTCACCCGGGGACGATAGGTCTCCATCTCCGGTTCGGAAGTCCCTCTGTATATTTACAACTCCGACCACCCGGGGACGAAAATAATGATCCCCCGGGTCAAAACCGCCCCGCACGGTGTGGAAACCCCAGCCCGACCGGCCGATCGCCGATATTCTGGGGCTCGAAAATAAAGCCAGGGCCACCCGGGGACGATAAGGCCCCGTCCCCGGTTCGGGAATCCTTCCCTACATGTACAACTCCAACAACGCGGCGCACGGTGTGGAAACCCCAGCCACATCGGCCGATCGCTGATTGGCTGGGGTTCGTATTTGTTTTTTGTTTTTTTTTCCCATCCCATTTATTATCTTCGCACTTCCGTCTTCCTCCCTCCCTAGTCGTAACTCAGATCCGGGGTCACAAAGTAGGCTCCTCTCCCTCCTCCCCCACTACGGTTTTTGCCTTGATTTTTATCGCGCAGAGGGTTCAGCCTTCCCAACGCTCGTCGATTTTCATCGAATTTGCCAACTCACGCTCTCGCGCTTTCCGCTATTATTCAAGATATTTTTTGCAAGAAAAAGTCCCTACGAGCATGCACTCGGCGGGGCTCGAACTCGCGATCTCGACGCTAACAGGCTTCGTGGTTACCTGCTAGCCCACCGGGGCGACCGTATACAAGGACATAGACACCCGGGGACGAAAAAACGATCCCCCAGGCGGAAACCCCCCCGCACGGTGTGGAAAACCCAGCCCGACCGGCCGATCGTTGATTAGCTGGCGCTCGAAATTAAAGCCAGCACCACCCAGGGATGATACGGCCTCATCCCCGGTTCGCGTTTTGCGGTGTGGGCTGACGTTCGTGAAGCCAGCGTGTCCACCAATGGGAGCAAAGAGGTTCAGCAAGTTCGTTAAACCCGATCTATTAAACCTATTTGTCTAGGAGTGGTTGTCATCCACATGGATCGCCATCTACAGCCTTCGCTTGGCGCAGCCCAATAAGAAAAAATAAGGCGCGCGAAGCGCGCCGATTTTTGCGCTTGTATATACGATGAATGATCGGCAGCAGAGTGAATTAATGACCCCACCACCCCTCAAACAACGAAGTGGCAGAACGGACAGGTCCCAAATGGAAGCGAGGTACAGCAGTAGTGATGGTCAGCTGTGCGTTTCCATGATTAAAGCCGCGGCTCCCGGCGTGTTTTACAGCTGTAATTGATCATCTAACAGAGGGGACGGATGAAGAGGGTCCCCGGATGTGGATAAAAGCCTCCAGACTGTACAGAGAGAGCGAGATGAACCAACGACACGCACTCGTCTCGCGATCGGCCGACGGCAGCACGTAAAAGTAGGAAGAGGGTAGGGAAAAACAGACCATCCCGCCCGCCCATCGTTGTGCGCGAGACACGCCAACAACGTCAGTTTTGTAGTTTTTATTTTGCCAGGGTAAGTACTCTCTACGAGGTGCCGCGTTGAGTACCGGCGAATCAACGCGGGGGTAGTACCCCTGGGTGAGAATCTCCGGCTGATCACAGCAGAGAGGCCTCATTGATCCCAAAATTTATGCGAATCAATGCGACGACGGAATGTTACCGGAGGAAATAAATACAGTTCTTGGTTGCCGGCTCTTTTGAAAAAAAAAAATGTTGCTGCTGGGAAAAACAAATTACAAACAAATTTCCTGGAAAAATTAGGTCTTTCTCACATGACGACCCCTGTAAAACGTTAGCATGATACAGGCTGGTTCAAGCATATCGCGGAAAATTCAGTCAGTGGCCAATGTCCACGCCGTTTTTTGGAGATAGACCCTGAAATTTGGCACACGTGTTTTATGCGCCCTACCCGAGACTTTAACGGATGCTTTTTTTTTTTCTCGTCAGATATTGTTTGTTTTGTAGTTTTTTGGGATATTAGGGTCAATTTGGGTCTTGAGAGATCCAAAAATTCCGGGGAAAAATAAATAAATAAAAAATATTCGTAGAAGGCTCGAGTAGGGCGCATAACACACGTGTACCAAATTTCAGGGTCTATCTCCAAAAACGGCGTGGACATTTGGACTTTTGTGTGGTAAAAGTGCAAAAACAGACGTTGCCTCGTAATCACTTAGTTTCAGTATATAATCGATTTTGGACGTTAAATATAACTTAATATGATCATACGCAGTCAGATCTTTGAATATTTGCGTCAAACTTTGTACAAACATGCCTTGGACCACCTGCAAGCGGCTCATTCAGAAGAACAAAATGGGGGAAAACATGTTTTCCTACGGAAACGCCTGACTATTGTTGACCACTTTGAAGGCCTGTGATTGGTCGGGCCACATTTTCGGCGGTAGCGCCAGTTATTACAGGTCCTTGAACAAAAAGCTGGCGATGTCACCCTCTTCCACTGTTCATGGCGGTCAGTATGATCCAAATATGTGACATTGGAGTTGCTATTGTATGCGGCATTCGTGACTGACGAAATTTGCCGCGATAAGCCTGAACCAGCTCGTAGCTCTTTTGCGGCTCAAGTATGTAAGCGTCGGGCATCAACAGCATTAATAACACTAGTAGAGGAAAAATGCGAAATAATGTTGTCACGCAGCTGCGGGATTGAGAAAAAAGTGTTACAAATCACGATATAACCGGAGTCAAGAATAAATGGGCATAAACAACAGGGGTCAACAATATATTGAGTGGCTTGGGATTTAGTGCAGACTGTAAACCTAAGAGAAAATTCTTAGGAAACGTAGAAATAAATAAAATAAGTGCAAAATGTTGTCACACAGCTGTATAGTGAGTATCAACCCTGTGCATTAACTTAACTTTAATGCAGCGCCAACGGTACGAATTAGTTGCCGTGCTGTTCCCCAGTGTACTGCTCGATTATTAGTTAATCTATTGGATCGTCGTATATACGAGGAATTGTATATAGACACCATTCAATAATATGGATATATAGCAGGTACAATAATTGGGTAAAGGGTGCGTATTTTATTGAGTACACGCAGAGGAGGAGAAGTGGTTGAATACTATGGATAATCCCCTAAACCAGACGCACAGCCCCAGCCCGCGCTGCTTTCGCGCGTGTCGCCCAACTCTTTGCATTGTGCTGTACCAGGTACTCATATGTAGTAGTTAGTTTGCACACGAAAACATTTTTTTTTTTAAATCATGCCCAAAAAATAACCCAGAGCAAAAGCCGGGCTGCTTGGTATAGTCGATGTGCCCGATACCGCAATCGTCATTTCTTTATCGTCGTCAGTTACGTCTTTCTCCCCCAAGTTCCTTCAAAAAGCCCCCCATCGGCGAATGGCGGTGGTGCGCCTTGAAATAAATACCCATCTGACTTCGTAGTACCAGTGGACGTGGTACTCCAGCACCGGACCGGCTGATCGCCAACAATTCAACACGCACCGACCATTAAAAGCAGTAGTACGTAGTATAGTACGATCAAGCAAGTAGCAGCATAATAGTAGTACGAGGTAGTACGCGGTAAGCAGGTGGCAATTTCCGATCGGTGCATACGTACTACGTCTTCTACTACTAGTATTATTACCGCCTGTTTTATAGAGGCCCAGGCTGAGTTTCTTGCAGAGCTCTTTTCTTATGAGAGGGCCTGTAGCGTATGCTGTAGAAGCATGCGCCCGAGGCAAAACCCGGGAATCGAAACCGGCGTCGATCTTAACCGCCATCAGTCATGTGGTACATCCTCCAGGGCAGGGAATGAATGCATCGCAAGCATTGAAGACACGGCCGCTTGCTTCACTGGGATCCTCGCTCGCTTCTCTCCTGGTCTGCACGATGCATAAATAGGTGTGCGTATGTCTCACGACTGCACTCCACAGTTCGTCATCAACATATATTTATTATCTGAAGCTCATGCAACCAGTCGTCTGGCCCTGACAGGCGGTGTGCTTGCCTCATGCGTTACATTTTCGCCGGGTAATAACATGCTGCAAAGCTCTGCCATCCACTACGTATGCGCGCGCGGGTCCGTGTAAAGGATCAAACGAACCCGTTTTCTTCGTCCTGCCACTCAGGTCCCCTCAGGTCACGGACGGTAGGTAACATAACAACAACCTCTTACCGCTGCTCCCCTTAGCTTTGCCCTGCCACCTGCCACCCAGCCAGGCCATGGGCAGCAACACAACAAGCGCATACCGCAGCTTCCATGGCGCTGTCCTGCCGCCAAGACAGCCAAGGAAGTTAACACAACAACCTCTTACGTACGCTGTTGGCTTTATCCTTCGATCCAGTCAAGCCAGGGGAAGCAACACAACCTCTTACCGCTGTCGCCCTAGGCTTTCTCCCGTCACCCAGTCTGGCCAGGGGTAGCAACACAACAACCGCTTATAGCTGCCTGCCTAGGTTTTTTTCCTGCCACCAAGTCAGGTCAGGGGCAGCAACTCAACCACCTCTTTATCGCTGCCTCACTCCCTCGGCGAGGTCGCCGTGTTGCTTGTCTTCGCGTAACGCTTGCCTCGGTTTGTACTCCTCCTGCAAACTCACGAGACACAAAACTACTATTAATATTATATGAAAACACACTTCGCGACGGCTGAATAACGTGTACTACTGCTGAATGTACGTACATACGTGAAAACGGAACACAATCAACACACAATACTGTAACACATACATACAGACATTGGGACATACATTAAGGTGCAATGCCACCTTACCCGAGACAAGAAAAAACTGGTGTTTCACGAAGAAAAAAAAACAAAAAACAAAAGCAAGGCTAAGTACTACTGCTGCTGCTACGAGTACAAATTATCTCGGTGGAGTTCTCCCCATGCTACTCTCCATTTTAGCTGCAGATGCTACCGATGTGGCTCCATTTTTTTTACTTATAGCATCGACACAGGCGCGCCCCACACCTTTATGAGTAAAAGCCAATATATGATGGTGTGTTTAGTAGGGTACGAAGTATATACCCTGGGGTAACCGGGTACCTAACTTGGTTGTGATGATCATACTCGGGTAGATGTCCGGGTATGCATCTCCAGAGTATATACTCTCGGGTACCAAACTTGGTTGTTATGATCGTACCCGGGTAGATGCCCGGGTAAGTCAAGAGCACATACCTTAAAACACACACCCTTAGGACAACTGGTCACTACTAATGAGTCTAATCATAGCAGTTCCCACCGACGCACAGTCTGTGACGAGAATCGCACGCCAGTAAGAAAAGAAAGAAAGAAAAAAAAAGCAAACGTAACTAGGGTACCAATGATAATAAAAAGACTTTTCATCGCCATCAGTACGACTACTTCTACCTGTCATAGCGGGCCGTCTTAAAATTAATAGCACAGCAACAACCAGCTCTCGGGCGGCCTGCAAAGGCAGGCTTTAGAGTGTCCTATTGTTCTCAATCGTACCGCTTCGCACGAGGCTACCACGCGGAGAAGGGCAAGAATAGAGGGAAGACTCTGACGGCAACCAAAAACAAGGGCGTGAAGCGACGCAAACAAGCACGCTACGTATTATGGGACTGACCGATGTACCTTATGGTATGTACATTCCGCCCGCTTACGCTTGAGCAAACCGGAAGCATCATCCCCATCCCAAAATATGCTCACTGAACATCCGAACGCCTTGTGTTCGACCCAGCTCTCCTTGGGCGTTGCGGCACTAACCAATAATAGCAGGAGAAAACCTCTTTTTCAATGCGCACATGTCTATTTAGAAGAAAACTAACAAACCGCGACAAACGAAATGAGGATAAAAAAATAACACGAACGAGAAATAGCACATAATAAAAAAAATTCAAGAGAAGGAAGCAAACCGAAGAAAGCAGAATACAAAAGAGAAAAATACAAAAGAGAAGAAGAGGAACGGAAAGCTCGCATTCTCAAGACGAACGAACCCCTTAAAGGTAATCTTTACACTTAACTTCCCATTTTACACTGAAAACATTAAAAAAGAAGAAAAAAAAATGGCATGGTTGTGGCAAACGCAACCCTTACGACAGCAAAAGAAAAAGAGGAAGGGAGTAGATGACGCAGATCGCACCACCTCTCGTATCGCATGAATAAACAAACTACTCTTGTTAAAAGAAACAAAAACACAAGAATCAGAGCAAACAAAAAGATGCAGTAACAGATCATCACTCACCACGACACCAAACCCGAAAATATACTCTTGGCAGACAAACAAACAAAAAAAAAACCACTGGCGAACCTCGCCAGATCAACAAAAACAAGCGGCGTCGAACAACGCTTCTTTCCCGGGCATTACTGCACAGGTTATCCCATATTTTCCGTTATAAC
>MEHQ01001175.1:0-51790 GCA_008828725.1 Saccharina japonica | reverse complement strand
CACACACCCGTACAGCAGTGTCTCCATCACCTCGGCCTTTAGGATGCGCACCTTTAGAGTGAACGGGGCATCCTCCATATCGTACAGCTCCCGCTTGAACCGATTGTAGCATGCCCATGCGAGTCGGATGCGTCGTTTGATCTCTGGCATAATGTCCGCGCTTGCGACGATAAGACCGCCAAGGTACAAAAACTGCATTGTCTGTTTATACCTCGAAGAAAAGAGGTGTATCAGCCAACGTGATTTTCATGTTATCTATATCTTCTATTGACACCAACTGTCGAGAGCGCCTAGTATAGCGCGGGTAGGCACGATTCGACGAGAGTCGACGCGGGAAGAAATAGCTAAAGTATTATCGCGAATAAAATTCAAGGCACGTACCGTAGTAGAGAGGGAGACACGAGCCTATTCCGTCACCCTGTATCTGAGTTATCACTATTTAAGGAGCGAATAGAGGACGGAGACGATAATACTTGGCATGAAGAAAAAAAAAGAGAAATCAATAAAAACAAACAAACGAAAATGTATATTTTTGTGGTGAGGGCGCGACCCTGATATGGTTTCTGGCATTGTTTTCACTGATGTTTTGTTGCATTCCCTGAGTGCGCGTCGGTACCCGAACGTCTACACTATTTGCAACATAATGAAGGAACTGTGTGTTTTTAAGTCCGGGGTACCTTGAGAGTAACTACCAGCCGATGTGTATTGCCAATATAACCGACAATATATACTGTATACCCGGGTTCGATTATTTTGCAGGGTCGTGGTACCCAACCGTATCCGATACTGCTGAGTCATGACGCCTCGGACCGTCGTTACGAGGGGCACGTATATGATTTAATCGGGGTTGTGCGATTAACATATATCTGTCAAACCATATGCAAAGGGATAGAGTCAAGCTTCGGTAGGCGGACTTGCGTTTGGGCCCAATGCTGTCAGTGTGGCGGTACAAACCTCAAGAGATGCAACAGCCTCACAACGCCATTGCCGTAGGGTTGTACATGTAGTTATAATTTAGCTAGCACGAGTAATATTTCGTCGAGTTGTACGAGCTGGCCCAGCTAGAAAAAATGTTTCGGCGTCGAACTGACTATGCCCACATCGTTTATACCGAATGTGGACTAGATGATCTTACACGGAGTAGTTCGGGCACTACTGTAGTCGACGCATTGAAAGCCGAGTTCCCCTTTTGGTTCGAGAGATATGACAATTTCAACAACCCTAATGAAGAACAAAACCGACTAAAACAACTACAGGATGCACACTCAATCAACCCTTTCGGTGATCGTTTCAAGTACAGGGTTGAAAGGTCAGTGTAATGTGGGAAGGTAGTCCCGCACCAGATTGACAACGCCAATTGTGGGACGATAGTCCCAAAGCAGGTTATGTTATTCACTGTGTTCAGTGTGCAGCTACAACGAGGTGGGTTGTGTGGCTTTACCATACTCTCGGGGGTCGTCAACACGACGTATTCAGAGGGCCCCCAAGGAGCCAAGATGGCCTCGAAGTAATATAGTGACAAGGAGGCGGTATAGTCTAGGGGATAGGACGTGGTATCCACAGTAATATCTTATAAATTGAGCGGGGCATAGCAGGAATGCAGCTCTTATGTAAGTACTTGATTTATACAAGCGCAAAAATCGGCGCGCTTCGCGTGACTTAGTTTTTCTCGTTGGGCTAGCCAAGCGAAGGATGTAGATGGTGATCCATGTGGATTGACAAGGACTACTAAACCAAATAGGAGTATTAAATCGGGTTTAACGAACTTGCTGAACCTCCTGGCTCCCATTCGTGTGGAACGCTGGCTTCACGACGTTCAGCCCACACAGCCAATCAGCTATGACCCAGTGGTATTTTTATTTCCACACCGCGAAAGGCGGTATCAACTTGGGGGATCACCTTTATAATCCCCGTGTTGTCGAATTTGTAGATGTACGGGCATACTCATTGTCCGGGGATGACACTTCACCCTCCCCAGGTGGAGCTTGCTCCTTGAACCTCAGCCACCCAGTGATGGAGCCAGTGAGGTTGAGGTTTTCATACCGTGTGGGGCAGTATCGACCCTAGGGGTCACATATTTCATACCCGATTTGTCCAAGTGGTATTGTATGGAAGGATCAATTGTATGGCAATAGGAACTTCCCCTCCCCACGCGCGGCATACACTCAAGTATACCCCAGCCAGTCAATGCTAGAGTAAGTGGGGTTGGGGTTTCCACACCGTGCGAGGCCGTGTCAAACCGGGGGACCTCGGTTTTCGTCGCTATTTTGGTTTAGTTGTACATGTACGGAGGAATTTCTGAACGGGGGATGGGGCCTTGTCGTCCCCGGGTGGCGCTGGCTATATTTTCGAGCCTCAGCCGATCAGCGATCGGCCGGTCGGGCTGGGGTTTCCACACCGTCCGAGGCGGTTTTGACCCGGGGCATTAATATTTTCGTCCCCGGGTGGTCGGAGGTGTACAGATACGGAGGCATTCGCGAACCGGGGATGGGGAACTATCCTTCCCGCGTTAGGAGTTGTGGATGCATGTGGGTAATTCTGATCCGGGGATGGGGAGCCATCGTTCCCGCGTTTGGAGTTGATGATGCATGTGGGTATTTCTGATCCAGGGATGATACTCTGTCGTCCCCGGGTGACTCTGTCTTTGTATACGAGCCCCAGCCAATCAGCGATCAGCCCGTGTGGCTGGGGTTTCCACACCGTGGCCGGCGGTGTCGCCCCGAGAGATCTCGGTTTTCGTCCCCGCGTTGTTGGAGTTATACATGTATGGAGGGATTGCCGAACCGGGGATGAGGCGGGATCGTCCCCGGGTGGCGCTGGCGTTTTTTAGAATCCCAGCCAATCAGTGATCGGCCGGTCGGGTTGGGGTTGCCACACTGTGCGGGGCGGTATTGATCCCGGGGATCGTTGTTTCGTCGTCCCCGGGTCGTCGGAGTTGTAGAGATACGGAGGAATTTCCCAGCCGGGGATGGGGACCAATCGTCCCCGGGTGAGGAGTTGTGGATATTTGTCCGGATTTCCGATTCGGGTATGATAATCTGTCGTCCCCGGGTGGCTCTGGCTTTGTATACGAGCCCCAGCTAATCAGCGATCGGCCGTTGTGGCTGGGGTTTCCACACCGTTTCTTGGCGGTGTCAACCCAGCAGATCTCTGTTTTCGTTCCTGGGCTGTTGGAGTTTTACATGCACGGAGGGATTTCCGAATCGGGGATGGAGCGTTATCGTCCCCGGGTGGCGCTGACTTTGTTTTCAAGCCCCAGGTAATCAGCGATGGGCCGGCTCGGCTGGGGTTTCCACACTGTGCGGGGCGGTATCGACCCGGGGGAACGTTTTTATTGCCCCCGGATGGTCGGAGCTATACATGTATGGAGGCATTTCCTAACCGAGGATGGGGACCAATCGTCCCCGGGTCAGGAGTTGTGAATGCATGGCGGCTTTTCCGATCGGAGGATGATACCCTGTCGTCCCCGGGTTGCTCTGGTTTTTTATACGAGCCCCAGCCAATCAGCGATCGGCCGGTGTGGCTGGGGTTTCCACACCGTGGCTGGCGGTGTCGATCCGGGATATCTCGGTTTCCATCCCCGGGTTGTAGGCGTTGTACATGTACGGAGATAATTTCCGAACCAGGGATGGGGCCGTAGTGTGTCCCCGGGTGGTGCTGGCTTTATTTCGTGCCCCAGTCATTCATGGATCGGCCGGTGGGGCCAGGATTTGCACATCTCTCGGGGCGGTTTCGAGCCGGGGGATTGTTGTTTTTGTCCCCGGGTGGTTGGAGTTGTTGAGATACGGAGGGAGTTCTGAACCGGGAATGGGGCCCTATTTCCCCCGGGTGCGGCGGGACTGGGGGGTTCCCCCGAGGGGCAACTCCCGCGGCGCGCGTCGCGGCCCCTGATTGGCCGAGGGCGGGCTGGGGCCCCCTCTCGACCAATAGGCGCCGGGCTCCGAAACCGCAGGGATGAAATGTAATCCTTACTATTTTATATTTTATCGAGTGTTGGTAACATCTCTTGATCGCTGGCGAATTTAACATTGATATTACATTAACATTCTCCCTCCCCCTTCAACACGGTCACCATAAAGTCCATCTTGATCGCAATCATCACTTTTATACGATTTCGTGTGATTTATTTATTTTGTAGCGGAGATCTCGGCGACGATTGGGCAGTGGAAACTAAAGGTCAAAATTTCCCATATACGTTTTGGTGTCGCGCAATCAGTGGATAGTCTGGATTAGTACTTCTAATTAATGTCGGATAACTGTAAATTGTTCATGAGATACGACTTTAGTACGTTTTGTGGCTGGCCCAGCTCGTAGGCACTACGTTTCTGCACGCAGTTTCGTTATTTTGTTGGTGTAGGGTTTCTTATTTATCCGTTGAGTAATTCGAACACTGCCACCATCAAAAATATCCTTTCAAATAGTGTGAAAAACAAAAATAAAACAGTGGCAAAAATGAAGGCAGAGCTGGTGACTCAAGATACAAGCCGAATAAATCGAACATACAGCGAAACGCGTACACTACATGCCAAACGATATACTCCACCGCCTCGTGGCATTCGATATATACCGGTATATTCAATTCCATGGCAACTTCTTATAACGCAAGTATTACTAGACGTGTGAGAATAAGGGATAAGGTAAGTCTAATATCTGAAGTTCTACACTGCGGTATATCGAACTTGAACAAAACCAGTAGATTCGACATCAGCAGGGGATACTATCCTGGTATTAGGATATGAAGACTGGCGCCTAACATAGTGTAAGAGTGACATATCCGCATGTCGTGCTATTCGGCAATGTGGTCGTACGCTGCGTGACACATCCAACTAACTGACACGAGCGAGGCCCCGTCTGGAACACACTTCCGGCATCAGTGCAGCTTTTATGTCGGCCCAGCTTCGAATTCTCCTGATTTTCGACTATGCCTTAATGAATGGGCGCAAGCCTTCTTACCAGCTGACCGTGTACAAATTCTTAACAGGCGAAGATCACCGTCGCAATTCGATTGGAATAGGCGTCGAAGCTCCTTGACAATTTGACACCTAGCAAGGTACATACACTGGTCGTGGTCTTCCTCACCTGCAACCTCCTGGGCCGAATTAGTAGCAAACTGAATGATGCCGTCCATGGCGACGTAAGAGTCGTAAGCACGCACGGCACCTGTATGAGCAGTCGATAGAGGGGACGGCGAACAATGTGCGTGGGGCGAGGCAGGCGTTCCAGTGTGGTAAAGCTGGGGGAACATCGTTCTGGTACCACACCATGCGTCCAACGTGGTAAAAACACACAAAACGATTATTGAAAGCTGTGCTACGACGGGAAGGGCTATGGCGTGAAGGATGACGCGTTACAGGGGCGCGCTGCGAAGGGCTTCGTGTACGTGTTACTGGTTTTGTTTAACACCGTTTTATTTAGCACGGGATATAACAAACACGCGAATAGGAAAGCCCATGATACGGTATGGTTGATAGAGTATATGCACAACGGATAAATTACACCCAAACAACGATGACGAGGGAAAACGGGAACTTCGCGGTAAAGGTAATCGGTCAGATAGACGACGACGTCCGGCGAAGAGATTACTTCCGTAATCAGGTAGAGGTCGGACGTCCATAACACCAAGAAGACAGTCGGCGTGCTTTTCATGCATAATGACACTGTTACCGCGGGGTGCCGATCGAGGACGGCCGCGGGATAACGTGCTGCGAAGCGGGAGGTGTTTAGGTACTCGCATACAAACCCACCGTTTGCGAGGTAGCCCTGTGAACGTCCCGAAGCGTTGATATTACGGCGTATTGAAAGCGTGGCGCATACATGCTGGGAAGTGCGACCGTCTGCAATGTATCACACACGGGTAGGGCGTCTATGGTAATACTGGCAGCGAAAGAAGCACCCAAGGCTGTAAGTGAAAATATACTAGGTACATCACCGGGCGGCTTACATAGAGCACGCAGTGGCAAACACACGACCCTGTATGTTTGAAAAGTGCTGTACGTGTGCAGACTACGCACAAGGTTTGTCCGAGAGGGGGTATCGGATCCAGTCGATGCACTGTTTATGGCGGACGGCGAGACAAGAACAGGCGACGTCGACGGACCCCTGTTGACCGACACATAGTCGCGTCTATGCGTTGGTTAAATATTTGTAGTTTTGGCCCGGAATACCCGAGGTATTCGGTAATGCGGTGGCGCAGCTGGTCATCAAACGACTTCCCATATCTATTCAGCGTGACACGGTTATTGGTTAAATACTACTGTACCTAAGCCACCCTGAGCCACGGGAAAAGTAATCATTAGCGGATAATGTATGCTCTATAATGGTTTGTCGAAAATACTCGTGGCTCCAGCGTGGCTCTTGGTAAACTAAGTCGTGTCGCATTTAGGACCCAACAAAACGTCCAATCATGCAATGGGGGCCATTTGAGTTGGTTTCCGGAATAGGTTTCCGAACTTAAGACGCGTGCTACGATAGAGGTAGCACTTTTTGGCTGAAAGGTTTTCCGAATGATCTATTTAAAGCTCCTTAGCCCAAACTCGTCGGAGTTTCATTCTTGTGTTGTAATATTTTTCATACTAGACTCAGGTCATGGCATTGTTCATCGGGTATTATAGTACTTTTAGTTCCCTCCAAAACCTATTTTTCGGCGATGTATGGAGCTCCTCATGTTAGGAGCTCAGAAAAAACAGGACGCACCTCTACCGTAGCATGCGTCTTAACCAAGTGCTAGTAGTGGAATTGGTTCATCCATCAAGCCGACGGGGTCTTACGGGTTGGCACCGTATATGGCCGTGGGGACGTAAGAACGCAGGGGGTATGGACGTTGAGATTTCCGTCATCCGTAAAATCTCGCGGGTGTTCATGTGAAACACGAGTTGCGATGGGCTTGGCAGGAAATATAGTTTTTTCGAGGTCAGCGACTTATGATTCTTGTACACTGAGCGTTGCTAAGATAGTTTCGTTTTTATGACTTCACCGCAGGTGTACACATATTGCCATTTGTGTGCAGCCGCTATATCTACCAAAAATGTATACAACCTGCACAACCCCGCAATGAACACGGTAGGGAAGCGGGGAACCTGGTCGGGCAAAAACCTATATATCGACGAATGCCTGCTTCACGCAAGACACACAGATGTGAACATATTCCCAGTTTCGAGATTATGTTGTGGTAACCTCTGCATATAACCATGAGCAGTTCAACAAGCGTGATAAAAACAATATATACGTGCGTACGTCCAAGACATTTGTAAAATAATATGGACACCAGTAATATTATATCGCTACCCTCGTATGTTAAAGCATTGCCAGAGTATGAACGAACACACCTATCCGGTCAAACTCACCAACTGCGCTGACGTCCATATATTTTATCGTAGCAGCACAGTGAACAGTACCACATCAGCAGCAACTCAGTATTACTGTACCAGGTAGTTGGTTGATCCAGCAGTACAATGCCATCGCACACCAAATATTTCGCGCAATCTGTGAATAGATTTGGCCTAGACAACGCCGATACAGTCGACGACCGTAATTGGAGCCGCATCGAGCTAAACGCTACAGCAGCAACAGCAATAACAGCAGCCATCAGATATGAGGTATTACATCATTAGGTAGCCGGCCTCAAGCAGCAAAGCATTCGGTACTTGGATTTTTGTACTTTTAGTCTCCGTGATATACCACAATAACAAGACATGAACACCGCCGCCACGTAGCTAGGTCGTAAACCTACGAGCCGTGTATTTTACGGCAATGAAAATCACGGCTCCGTTGTGTTCTTGTCTGCTTCCAACGCAGGCCTCCGAAACCATGGCACCGGCAGGTTAGCCGACGATCCCGCGACGAACTTGGTCCGGGAGCACGCATCTGTATATTTCCCGACACTAAGAATCTCTCGTCGGGATCGCGCGTCACAGGACGCTTCAGATAGGTGAACGTGCAGGCTGTTGCTGTGAGTTCGACGTCGAGGCCGCATAAGGGTGTTTGGGCCGACAAAGGGGCATATCCATCGGAGCTTAGCAACGAACACGACGCCGATTAAAAAACAAACACATATTTCCATCTGTGCGGCTGGATGAGGCAGATGTCAATTGCCCCATCTATCGGACAATTGAGTTAAGTTATTTCACTACGATTGGGGGGGAATTGAAAGAGCTGTTCAAGACGAATCGGGAGGTGCGTGAACAACGCGCAAAACGGTATAACCTCGCGAGTGCCACGGTAAATGGTCTTAGAGCTTATCCACGCGAGCGGAAGTCGTCAGCGGCGACAGCTCTTGCTTTCAAGTAGTGAGTAAAACCGCTCGCGAGTCATCAATACGCGGCGGGAAACAAAATGGATGCAACTATTCTTCCCGTAGCTTAATCCATCAATGTTATGTTTTCCCAGGTATTGAGTCAGACAGCACGCCATCCAGTCACAGAAAGGGGAAAATGACGTCAAGATTTCCATCACATTACATTCTATATTGCGGAGATGACGTAAAGTATACCTGCTACGACGCCTATGTTCGTATTTATACCGATTACGTCACCAGAACCAAGGTGCAAAACACCGTTAAATATCAGAAAAAGGATATGGACAACAACGTTTAGAATACTCGACTATATAGCAATAGGATACTCGTAAATATGGTCATTTATGACGTATTTTAAAATATAAATCGTCGTCTCTTCACTAGAATGATCAACAGGCACTCCGACGGGATGTCTAACTGTCTCGTTTATCTGGCCCCATATTTACAGCCGCACATCTACGCGTTTATTGTTTTTCACGAAAATTCTAACGGTAGATGCCCGTACCGCAACCGACGGAACTCGATGGCTGATGCACATGAGTGTGGCTTGAGCCAACGGCAGGGTGTTACAGTGCCCTGTGTCCTGAGCGACGCGACTCCACGATAGACCCTTGAAAAAGGTTGTTTGATGCTGGAACGGTCACCCCTATACGTTAATATATCAAGTTTATTGACCCAACGTAAACAACACTTTAAAATACCAGAAGGAAGAAACATGAAGAAGATCGCAGAGAAAAAGAGAGAAAAAAAAAGCAAAAACTAAAACCGAGAGATCTGCTACGAGCTAGCAAGGCTAGCGCGACAAATACATCATACGTTTTTTACCTTATTGACAGAAGCGGTTAGTCAGGTCACAAAGTCGCCGCTAGCGCCAGCCATAGACCCTCTACAACAAGAATGGGTTGTGCCAACCTCTTCTTATTACCATTACAGCAATTATGATACCAAACATGTGTTATTATCATATTTCTATTGCATGCGGAATTCGTGACTGACAGTATTTGAGGTTTCATGCTTGAACCAGCTCACATGTCCGGCTGGTTGGCCAAGGACCTCACGAGAAGTCAAAATGAAGGCCGAGACGAAAGGCCAACCACAAAACCAAGCATAAAACGTTACAACAAAACACATTTACAAATACGGCGCCGCAGCCTACGCAGAGGGTACGGGTGTATAATATCGACTCTGCAGTAAGTAGGTCACGTAACCATTCAGCCAACCTACCAACACCTCAGCTACCGAGAAACAATCTGGCAGTAAGTACGTTTTCTGTGTTGCAACAAAACATCGCAGCTAGAGATATGCGGCAACATCGTGACGTTCCTCACCTCCAACCCCATTGGCCCAATTATCGATGAATTGAACCATGCCGTTCATTTTGATGACCGCTTCGAAAACGTCTACGGCACCTGCTGGTACGTATGAACAAGACGCAGTAAGAGTGGCGTTTGGTGGATGAGATGACACGCGCCGCGTGGACAGCAGTGTGCACTGTAGTATCGTGTTCTAGAAGCCCGAAGCCCGAACTGTTTACACCAATGTGAATATCGCAATGTCGCCGAGTTTCTGGCATTGTTTGCGGATAACATCGTGCTGCGTCAATCCATGTTCTTCTACTAGGGATCGGCGTCCTCGTCAACATTCTGAATAAAAACAGTATCAGCAGCCGGAAAAGCTGCACGTTTTCAAAGTCGTCTTTGCGTACCAAAGGTACGAGTGCTCGTTTTCGAGCAAGAGCCACTTTCCGTGATAAAAGGGCGTCGAATTGATTGTGCTCCTTTAAACAAGATGTTGCTTTATTTCTTGCTCAGTAGCACTTTTCACAGGGCGACTGAGCATTAGATCCGGGAAAATGTCACGATGCGTAGGAACTCATGAACGTTCGAATTTATATCAACTGAAACAATATTACATAATAGAGTTATTTTAACATTGCAAAGCTCTTATATTCAGTTAACAGCCTCTCAGTTGCTGTCTGGAGATGTTTTGGTTAGGCGTTATATACATATATTGCCGTGGTTTGCGAAGCGATGAGTCTTTGAACCCGACTACTGGCTATGCATCTGGCTGTTGTTGTTCTTTAATAGGAAATCCCTTGTTTCGTTCCCTTCGTAACTATTTATTTGTTTTGCGTGCCTGACGGTTGTGTTGTTATATTTCGTGTGTGCATTATGCCTGTCTGTGTGTTCCCCATAATGTTTCAAGGAAGCTGGATAGCCACCGAAACATAGCCACTGGCACGAACGAGGTAGACAGTCTGAGCAGTTGTAGAGGCATTGAGACGCAAAGGTTCGCTCGTAAGTATGGCAAACGAATAGTGTGTACTCGCACAGCCACGGGGCGAATGAGCAACCGAACTAAATGATGGTTGTATTATAGAAAGGGCCGTGTGAAATACCTGCTAGATACCTGCAACACAAGTCGGTAATATGTGTTGTTGGAATCACGTTGTAGTTATAGACTTAGCACACAAGCAAGACGACCTTGTAGCCCTGGCGGTTGTGGTGCAACACTTTATCCCAGCATTCCACGTATTCGCAGCACAAGACATATCATACTGAGGGATTTTCTCTGTGAAAGAGGGCGAGATAGCTTGATCTTGAATTGGTGATTTAGGGCTGCCGTGGTCATTGAAACAAAGGCCCGACAAACCCCCGGCTTTAACAAAAGTTCACAAACGTCACTGGCTTTTCAAGAGGAAAACATTATTTTTGTCAAATTTGTATTTTGTGAACGATGGTATTACACGCACCCCAAATTATATAGGTCAAAAGTTTGCGCAAACGTTCGATAATTGGACTGCGCAGGCCTACTCTAAGTGCAGATTTGCCTTCAAAATGTTATCAATTTCTGAACGTAAGTAAGGAAAACACCGAGACAACGGCTATTTGGTTGTCCTTTTACCTCACAAAAATACAATTTCCCACATATGTTTCGGGGATAGACCTTAAAACAATGTGCATATGTTCGAGTTATCCCTGCCAAGCCTTTGTCGAAATAGCCTTTATATGGCCGGAACTGTATGTGTCTTCAGACCCAAACATCTCAACACAAACAACTTAATCCATATCTGGCAAAACAATCATAAAAGTATCACCAATACGTAGTCGGTCGGTAGAAGTCCAAGAACACGTAAATCAGTTTCAAGGGTCCACGTGTTTTCGCCCAAGGGAATGGAGACTGGGTTATAAACGTATGTGGGGTGGTATGCTTGAATCAGTTCACATATGGTCCTGGACGTCTGCCCGAGGAAAAAAATGTCATCACTTCATGCGTTGGCTGGCTTTCCGCAGCAGCGGTGGCAGTATACCCGTAAAAACCACCCCATCATATTTAATATTATCAAATCGGTCAGCAAATCAACGCTTTGAACAACAGATATACACAAGCGTGCCGAAAGAAGCAATGCACGTTTGTTGGTTATAGCCAATAGACCGACACCAAGCCTCGAGTGGGGAGAGGGGCAGATGGGAGTCTCCATTGGAAACCTTCCAATTATACAAAATAATCGCCTCCACTCCGCTGCGCACTATGCGTACTTGCTCTGTACTTGGAACCGACAACGCGCCGCTGTGAATATATATAACATGTGTAAAACCATGGCGATAGACCAATCCTGCTATCCAGCTTGCACAAATCCCAGGTCGAGAAGCGTTTTAATGGTGTCAGTGCGAATTTCTTTATGTCGCACGCTCCAGTATTTATCGTATACAGACCGTCAATGTCTATCTCTATACAATAGATTTTAAGCTCATGTAAAAATGTAGTTGGCGGTTCCTGAATCTACAGTACCAGTTGTACGGTGTGTACGTGTGTGTCATGTGTTGGTTGGTGTTATCTGCTCGCTCGTGTCTTCGATCACGCTCATACACGACGCGTTCAACAAGCGGGCGTGCCCGCGGCAGCAAAACAATGGTTGTTTGATGTGCACTTCATACCAGCAGACTGGTACTACGCCAGAATGTATACCCGTATGCTGACTACCGCGTTTTCGCCACTCGGGTGAGTGGCTCTGTGCCGCACTTGATATCGAATGAAAAACAGATGTCGTTGGCGACGAGTAAGTAACAATCCAGCGGTGGTTCATATCGGGAAGGAAACAACCTTGTATAATTAGGACTGAAGATGTTACGCCTACGGTAGTCACGCGGCCGAGCCGATCTGAGCTGCGGAAATTTGAGGACCTAACCTAAACGTGACACCCCTATGCCGTCGCATGCCTCTGCCGATTCCTGAGTTTGAGCGTGTCATGTAGTTAATAGCGTTCAAGTATCCTCTGCATATATAGCTTTATTCACGAAGGCACACAATGTCAACACTTTGTTTTCAAATCAACGAACAGGCGTTGTTTTGAACTGTCCGGTACGTGTGAAGAACCTTTGTTTTTGTTCGTTTGCATATTGACGGATACCCCGTTTGGTTGACCTCGTCGGAGTACGTTGACGAAATGCGAGGATAAAATAAGTTCCTTGAAACTTCAAACGGGGTAGATGACCCGTACAAACGCGAAAATCGAAACCAATTATCAACCCTAACGTCAATCAGCCTTGACACAAAATGTCTGCGGAGACTCAAATCTCGGCAGGAACGACGCAGCAGAGCTGTGACAGCGAAACATATTAGAATGATATTTCGCGACGGCTCGAGCCAGTACTACGCAGGTGCATACATGTTTCAAAGGGGGTTGTACGACCGAGCGATCGTTGATGAAAAAAATATACTCAAGGAATGAACCAAGCTAAGGTAGGGGGGCGTACGGTTGTGTCAAGCCGTTTCTCTGAGGCAGCCTTGTCAAACGACGAGGTGCGCAATAAGGTTTCAACATGTTGCCGTTGGCTTTCACATATCCTGAATGGTGTGGCTAGCCCGAGTGGCGATTCGTAAGCTTGCACACGTTATCTTTATGGAATACTTGTTTTGTGTAGCGATAAAACGCATGTGTGTACCCCCGCTTCCCTTGTATACGATGAACGGCGCGTTACCATCAGGATATACACTTTGCGATGCCTCAGAAGTGGAAACCAACACACATCCGCAAAACCTGAACGCAAAGCTTCCACATGTCGATACTACCAAACACAAACACACATCGTCAAGCAATCCGTCTACGTGTCAATCGGAATGTTGACCTGTGTCGCGTCATATACCGATACATTCCACCTGCGTTGCCCGTTATAACGAGCTGATCATAGGTCAATGCATTTGCTAATGCACACTAGAGAGGTTGCCCGGTTAATACTTGAACTCAAACCTGAACAACATGTCAGAAATCCACTGTTGTTCTTATCATGGTACTACGTAGGAATTGAGGAAAATCGCCTACTGTAACATTGCCTTGCCAACATTTCGTGCAACCGTAGTTCGCGATATTAAGTCACAGCTGCGTGTTACCTCTGACACGAGCCTCCACCAGGAAAACACCCGTCCGGGTACACACTTTGTTGGAGATAGCTACGTTGGTACGCAACAACAGCAGTACGTAGTCTATCGGTTCGCTGTCAGGGACACACAGTCGCCTGATTGTTACAGTTCGTAAAAGACAGCAGGAATACTAAAATGCTGCTGTATGGTACATATGACGAGTACGAGCTGGTTCCACGAAAAGGCGTAAAATTCCACCTTCGGGAAATAACAAACGGAATACACTGTTTTTGTCAACACTCAAGATATCTACACGACCGCATGAACAAGGGGAACACATCGGTGAAACGATTTTTGTCGTGCGAGTTGTAGTTCGCGAGATATGGATATTGTCGTACTACTTGGGGAGGCGCTATTTCACATAGGGATGGTATTCCTATAGTAAAATCAAGATAATTTGAAATCGGGCCATATATCGGTCAGTACGTCGACATATTCGACACTAGACATGTTGACATGATCGCATCAACAAGAGGAATACGTTCGTGACACTTGTTTTGATTTGCAAGCCGTGAGGGGCTGTTATAAAAATTGCCTCCCAAAGTACTAGAACAATATATGGAGCAATTTTGGCACCTTAGGGGAATATTTACTCTTCACGGGAATCATTTTTGCGCTTTGGTGTTTTAGAGTTGGAAAACGACATTTGACAGAGTTGTGGGCAACAACAAAACCAAAAACATGATGCCTGGATTTTTATGAAACAATATATATTTCGTGCGTGAGGGGCGTTTAAAGTTGACGAACAATTCAGAAAAAATGCAAACATGTCCCTAAAGAACGGAAAAATAATAAAATAAACAAAGTCCAGCCGTCAGTTTTTTCGTAGTGTCATGACGCACAACCCTGCCAAGTTTCGTTGTCCAACTCTCAAAAACCAAAGCGCAAAATTTGCGAAGGTGTAAAACTCTGGCTGTCGCTGGAACCAGCTCGTAGCAGTACTGCACATACGTACGCGTTCAGATTGTTGGATCAGTACGATGAGCTGTCATATATACGAGTAGCAGATTGACCAGGATATGAGATCAGTTTGTAAGGTTTCGTAACGGTTTCGTAGTGAGGGACCCCAACAGACAGTTTGTAGGTACCAAGAGTTTAGCCGAGTCTTTTCACGGGTCTTGCCGCATTTTTGGTTCGCCGAGGGTGATATGACCTGTGGTCTGTTTTTTGTTTTTGGTTGATTGAGCTGTGATCGATGAGCATGCACTCGCACACTCTCTCACTTCTACTTCTTCTCTTCTCCACCCATCGTCTCTTCTTCGAGACCGCTAATAATCAATACAACAACTGCGACTATCTTCTTTTACCAGCTCCGAGGAGCTCGCTCGCAGCTCATGCTGTACCACCAGTCGATCCACATCGATTGAGTGCTTGACTCTGCCCGCATGCAAGGACACGCAACAGGTTATGAGCCTCGATTTACGGGTAAGCACTGCAGAGATAGCTGCGAGTCACGAAGCACGCCTCGAGTATGAGTACGCCGAGGACCCCGCGCTGCTGTACCCGCTGCGAGTTTAGCCGCCCGACAGAGCTGCCAGGATCGATCGTCATCTTCAACTGGAGGTGCTGTGAGCGACTGCAACATCGTACGAGTACATCGTCAGTCGACTGCTTGAAGAAGATATGGAGCACGCCACGGGCAACACCACCACCACCAACAGCAACCTGATCAACGCGGTACGAGGAATCAAGTCATACACCGGAGAGAGACCCGAAGATTTCGCGGACTGGCACAAGAAAACTGGCTTCGTCATCAGTATGCAAGCACCCTGGTATATTTGCGGTCCTGTAAGGTCAAGATAGGCCCACGGAAGAAACGGACCAAGCCGAAGATAATCCACCGCTGCTGACTCCGGGTCTGCTTTACACTGCTGGAGGGGCCCTACTGCAACGCCAAGCTGGGTTCGACCGCGCCAACTAAGACCTATATGCGATCCTATACTTGGTCACCGACAAGGCAGCGGCTCTCCTCGTGGCTGTTCATGCATACGACGAGCGCGGGACCCGAGGCGACGGGCAGAAGGCGATGAAGGAGCTGGAAGCAAAGTACCTCAAGGTGACGAACGAGACAATCCGCGCCTTGCAGGCAGCACTTGCAGCTACGACCATGGAGCCGGACCAAGACCCCGATCACTACATTATGCAGGCTACACGCCTCCGCAGCCGACTGGCCGCGGTCAAGGAGCCTGTCATCGATCGTCATATCACCGACATCAGAATCCAAGGGCTGCCGGAGAGCTACCGCGACATCAAACTGACCACCTACAAGGACCCGGATTTTGATCTGACAAAGATCCAGGCTACGATGAGGCATCTCTACCTGGATGGACTGTCTCGGAGCAAGACCGGAAGGATTGCTGGTCATGGCACGGCCATGACAGCAGCATCACAGCCCAATACCGTTGTCACCTGCCATAACTGTGGCAAGGACGGCCACTACAAGAGCGGTGGCGCCGTACCTGGCAAGCTTTATGGAAATGGCAAGAATCCTGGTGCTGGGCACACCAAGAAGAAAACCGGAGGAGGAGGAGCTAGACAAAAATGGTGCTCGATACAAAAGACAACCACCCACGCCGACACTGAATGCTACGCTCAAGGGGCTCCGCGCCTAGAAAAAACGACGAGTAGCGCGCACACGGCTGCTGTGCTGGGCGTCAATGAGAGGCCTACCATTAGCTTCGACGACGATTTCGACAAGGGCTTTGAATCTTAACTTTTAAAAAGCCGAATCATCACCCGGGGTCTGTGGAGCAAAACATTTCATAGATCACTGGAATATCGTATCAACACGGGGCCGTGCACGACGGTTCGCGGATCCTGTCAAAAGCGCTTGAGGTTGATACCTTCCGGAACCGTCACAGCACTGTTCGCCGGGACTGCCGGAGCTACGGGATCGCCGCTACAACATAACGTGGGGTTGCTGGAGAGCTAAATTTCAGGACCGGGCCACCGCATCACATCTATAACTATTGGGATCACCAGGGAGAACGTCTGCTGGAGATCGACACATCGTCGTCAATCATCTGGATCGTGGGGAGGACATCTAAACTGCATCTTCCTGGATCGCATGCATCATCATCTAACGGCAAGATTTGTTTTGTTTCGTAGTACGTAGCACCACAAGCCTTCTTTGTACAGGGGGGGGCGGCAGAAGCGTGGTATGCTGCTAAGCTATTTGTGCGAGATTTATTTCGTTGTAGTACCACACGTTGCGTTTACGGGGCGGACAAACGTGGTGGGCGGCTGCAGCAGCCAGAAGCACCACTGTAGTTGTTCTGTTTCTATTTCTCAGTTTGCAAAAGAACCACTGAGATAGTTATGATTTGCGTTTTTTTCTTTTGTAGTTACGTATCAAATATTGACGCGATGTAGTTACACATTAAGCAGTAGTACCAGTACGAGTTTTGTTTCTGTTTTTGGGAGCATACAGTGTACTATTAGCAGTAGTTTTTCCAACTGCTTGCTGCTGTTCGTCTATCGTTTTTTCAGAAGGAGTGCATACGTATATGTACGGTCAATACTGACTGGCGTAGTATACATTGTAAAGTACGGAGTAACACCGTGCCTTGTTATCTGTCTGGTAGATATAAAGGAGACCCACGCGGGCTCTGTGTGTGATATTTTTCGGTTTACGTGGTATTATCCCATGTGTTGAACCTGTCACATAAAAAGCATGCCTTTATGTTGCCAGGTTATGCGTTGTAGCTTGGTTTTTGCGTTAGCTAAAGAAGGATTGGTCAGCCGTCGAAAGCGAAGCAGGAACGGTTGATGTTGTTTCGACGCGGCAAAGGAGTAATGAAACTTTGTTGCGACATAGCAACGGATTCCACTTCGTGAAATATGCAGACAAGTAGTTCAGACAAGTACACTGACAAGTAACGAGGGTTGTAACTGTCGAAAGACAAATTGGAATAGGATATGGACACTTGCAGTAAGTATCAAGCAAGTGTACATTGAAACCACGTTGATTGGTATTCTGATTTTATAGTTGAACAGGAACTTGACTTCATGTCCCATCCATCGCGGGGTCGTGTTGGAAATATCTACGTTGGTACGCAACAACAGCAGTACGTAGTCTATCGGTTCGCTGTCAGGGACACACAGTCACCTGATTGTTACAGTTCGTAGAAGACAGCAGCAAGACTAAAATGCTGCTGTATGGTACATATGACGAGTAGCAGTACTGCACGTACGTACGCGTTCAGATTGTTGGATCAGTACGATGAGCTGTCATATATACGGGTAGCAGATTGATCAGGATATGAGATCAGTTTATACGATTTCGTAACGGTTTCGTAGTGAGGGACCCCAACAGACAGTTTGTAGGTACGAAGAGTTTAACCGAGTCTTTTCACGGGTCATGCCGCATTGTAGGTTTGCCGAGGGTGATATGACCTGTGGTCTGTTGTTTGTTTTTGGTTGATTGAGCTGTGATCGATGAGCATGCAGTCGCACACTCTCTCACTTCTACTTCTTCTCTTCTCCACCCATCGTCTCTTCTTCGAGACCGCTAATAATCAATACAGCAACTGGGACTATCTTCTTTTACCAGCTCTGAGGAGCTCCCTCGCAGCTCATGCTGTACCACCAGTCGATCCACATCGATTGAGTGCTTGACTCGGCCCGCATGCAAGGACACTCAACACACTTCAGGTGTACCATCAGGTTTCTCGTCGACTCTTACCATAATATTGAAAACTGAACATCTGAACACTAATCAAACATAGGCTACGCTTTGCCTTGCCCAATATATTTCATAGGGTTCCTCACCTCCATGACCGTCTGCAGAATTGTTAGAAAACTTGGTGCTGCCGTCTACGTAGACCTCTGACATAGCAGCACTTATGGCACCTGCGTAATGTCGGTATGTGGGACGGTGATATGCGTGTGACGCCCTCTACCGGAGTTCAGGTATACTGGTTGGTGTGATTGGTGCCTACGTCCTAAAAATATAAACACACACGCAAACTCATGTGCTTTATCTGTTTGGGATAGGTTGGTAGAGAAAGGAAAAATAGCGCATATAGTGGAGAACGACGGTACAATAACATATACACCAGAGGGTTGGGAGTGGAGAAAGTCAATTTAAAAAATAACGCACAACATAAAACAAATGACTATCGAGAGTACAAACCAGGCGTTGGTTTCGAGCCAGATCAACCCCAGAAGGTGTTGTTGGTGGGAGCGCTATTTGACCTCAAATACACTCATCTTCGTTTACAATGAATACACCAATGAACCACTATGTCACTGCTGTCTGAGTAACTCAACGGCGTATCGTTTGCACACAAACAACGACCACAGGCTATGTCACCGCTACTTTTTGACGCTCGGATTCGATAGCCTGATCGAATATCCTGTGGCAAAAAAACATGTTACAATTCGGTCGTGCAAAGTACGATACGTGGGTTAATTGTGAGACTTCGGCGTGTGAAACAGTGGATGAATCTAGTTTGGAAAGTAGATCTTGAATTGACCGTCGTAGTGTACCGAACCACGATATCAAGATCTGCACAATCGCGGTAGCCAGGTGTTCGAACACCATCTCGCTGCAGAATTGAGACCTGTCGGGATAACCCCCTGGAGCTTCTGGTTAGAGTTACAGACGGCCAAACCTCCACATATGTTGTGTATGCAAGGACAACATTACACTATCGACACTTTGTTTCCTGCCTGAACCCTATTCATCCTAATCAGAGGTTGGCGACCCTCACAGCCTCGCGTGTAGATGGTTTCGGAGCGTTCAATATATATATATATGCAAACACCTACTATACGTCATATGTCGTACGGTACCTCACCTCCCAAGTGTCGGGCCCAGTTGTTGTGAAATCTGACGATGCCGTCCATGAAGATGTTCGAGGAAGTAGCGTACACGGCACCTGTGGCGAATCGGGTAAAGCGATGGCTCAAAACGCGAGGGCTGGCGGCACATGTGTGAGCGGGTGACGATAATGAGCTATTGTATCACCTGGTAGCCGCAAGGTGTGTAGGATGGATTCAACCAGTATATTTCGTGCAAGCGATGGTGCCACAAGCAGGGTCTGATCTGTGCTACCATAGGAGTAGCGAAAATAAGTTAAACTATTCCTGGATGACGGTGCTCCTCAACCCGAAATCGGTGGCATGCCGTCCTTTTTATGTGGTTCGATTTCGCATACTCATGCCACGTTAGGTTTCGTCGGACTCAACTACAGGGGTCCGCATTAACGTTAGACCTGCCTTTTTTTATTCTGCCAATACCTTTTCTGAAAGAACGAAGGCAACAAATCGCACGCCGTTTGTGTCCAACGGTGCCGTCAGTAAAAATGAAAAGTCGCGTTTGCGTCTTTTTTTTTCATGTATTTTTTGTTTAGTATTCACCTTCGAAGGCAGATTTCGTATGGGATTCCAAATGGCCAATTTCCAATACACGTTTTTCCCGAAGGCTATGCAAATCACATTCCAGACACGATATTCAAAATGTGATCACGAAGAATTGTGGTGATAGGCTATACGTTCATCATGCAACTTGTTTTGGTGAAAAATATTCATGTTTGATGGCGCTGAAAAACATTCAATTTCTGGGTTTCTTCCCGCAGTGAGGAAAAAAACCAGAAACGGATTGTTTTTCCAGCACCATTAAAAATGATTATTTTTCACCAAAACAAGTTGCATGATGATCGCGTGGCCTATCACCACAATTCTCTGTGATCACATTTTGAATATCGTGTCTGGAATGTGATTTTATAGCCTTCGGGAAATACGTGTATTGAAAATTGGCCATTCGGAATCCCATACAAAATCTGCCTTCGAAAGTGAATACTAAACAAAAAAGACATGAAAAAAAAAAAACATTTTTACTTGCGGCACCGTTAGACGCAAACGGTGTGTGATTTGTTGCCTTCGTTATTTCAGTAAAGGTATCAACATAAATAAAAAAACAGGTCTAACTTTTATGCGGATCCCTGTAGTATCCAGTCTTAACATCAGTCTTTAGGTGAGGTATAGAGCTCATCAAGCGCAGGACGTTGGACCCAGAAACAACGTGGTGATCATTTAGTTCCACGTTTTGTCGTTGATAGCTTGTTGACTACAACCTTATCCGGGGAGGGCTGGGTTATGGTTGGTGTTTACTGCGACATGGTATTCCATAATATTTCAGGAGTGCGCCACAAATATGTGTTCTGTGCACGGTGTGCATTATATTAATGTGTAGTACACTTCGTATGTACAAGACATGAACGAGGGCAAAGTAAACACCATGCTGAAGAGGAGGGGGGGGGGGGGCAGGACATTGGGCGCAGTGCTCGAAAGCTACAGGGGTCGGAAGTAAAGCTGGTGTTCGCAGGTGGGTTGGGGTTTGAGCTCACCTTACGGGCCATTCGTGATTGTTGTACAGCAGTTATATTGAAGGTGCAAGCGTAGGTTAGATACCAAGGAATCCACCGAATGCCGCCGTGCCCAGTAAATGGGGGGTCTCAGTCGACCGACATCCCAATGGTTGAAAGCTACACCAGCCTTTAAAAGCTTGTTGGTGGTGATTTATCGAAGGATCTACATCAAGGTTGAACCAATTCCATATTCCCACATCATTCGTAACGCGCCTGAGCCGTGGAATGTGAATGTGCGGTTGCACCTAAATATATCCCTAAGTACGGTTTAAAACAAGGAATCGACCTCTTTAAGTAAAGAAACTTCACCAGACTTCAGTGCCACCCTCATGGCAGCACGCAACACTAATGCTCCCATATCGTTCCATCAACAACAGAACCCAGATACGCAGCACAATATAAATTTCTCACCTCCAGCAAGTGCCGCGGTATTGTGAAAGAAGCAGGAGTTACCGTGGACATGCACCTCCGAGGCAATGGCATATATCGCACCTGCAGGAGCGCGGCGAAAGCCGTTGTTTCGGGAAAACTTATTACGACGCTTTAACAGTTAGACTTGAAAACGTTGAGCACACATACACAAGGTGAACGACATAACGGAGGGACCCAGAGCGCATCTTCTATTTCCAACGTAATATATGAAAATACGTCAACGACGCGTCCACTGTGCAATGATTCGGCACCCGCACACCGTTACGATATTCGAACGACCAAGCTGGCAGAAAATCAGGATTGATATATATAAGTACCTAAACATCTTTGTTTTCCACGAATGTTCGGTAAACAACTAAGCCATAGAAACGTTTCACATCGGGTGGCACTTTTAATTGGCCAATGTTAGGCTATGCATGGGGTGTGTTTATCAAATGCGGAGAGTTGTCACACAATAAGCGCACGCCTATCTCAGCATGCGGCTGCAGTGGCTTAGGAAGATAATACTTGTGCGCAAGCGACTCTCACTCAATCGACACCACCAGCGGCCACTTTTCTCGATAAATTACTACGATGTAGAAATAGTTTATAGCGCTAAACTACAGCTATACTAGCACCTCAATGCGCTACCTTAAAGTATAGTCGATGTGTACGCTGCGCATCTGCTCTTCGCTTCATCCGACCCGTTGTCACCAACGCCGAGAGGGATTGCTTAATTGCATGGCTAACGCCGCGCATTGTAATTTTTTAAATGACGAACACACTCATTGTTGTGCATTGCATACCAGTCTTCGCACCGCATGTTTCATCCATTTCTCAAACGACGCAACCTCCCAAATGCCTGACGCTTTGTCACGCGTGCTGCGATAAACGAAGCACTTTTTGACCCGATCAGTTTCTGCATGATCGGGCTCCTTATCCCTATACAGCGACGGATTTTCATTATTTGGTTGCAATATTGATCATTGTATCCTAAGGCCATGTGATTGTAGCACATATATGTTCCTTAAAAGCATTGTTTGAAATATTATTGGTTAAAACCTTCTATGGTTAGGAGCTAAGACAAAACGTGGTGCACCTCTATCGTTACGTGCGTCCTGTGCCCTGGCCAGCCAGTATCTATGCCAATGATCGACGTTTGCTTAATCAGATGGAAAAGGTCACGGTCATTGTTCGGTCGATGATGTGGTGGAATGTTTCAATACCCTGCTCTTGCATTTAGTCGAAGTGTATGAGACTATAGCTATAGGTATGCACTAGGAATCCATATTAGGCGTATATGTGTCGTGATCTTTGTCCTGGAGTTGTGTTATGTTGTGATATATATATATATATACGAAGTAAACACTTAGACCGTGTCGTATGGTGAATGCGTTGTCTACTCTACAGCTTACATGCGATTTACCTCAATGCACAAGTATAGCCAAGGCCGTGTACACCCAGTGAGGTTATATAGTATGCAACGACAATACCGTGTACACCCAGTGAAGTTCGAGATCTGCGCCGACAATACCCAATGTATGGGACTAGTCGACAAAGGGCCGTACAAGAGTTCATCGTCATCTTTGTGGAAGGTCTGCTGTTTGGGCGCCGCCCCTGCCAGCAGGGTTATTAACGTCTCCGCTAGTCGGTCGCATCCCTTTCATTGTATATGTATATATGGCTTGTGCTCTTGTCTCACAGTAAAAACACCCTGTTTCCGAAGAGCGACGAAGGTGAGAGCGGCTAACGTTCCTTTGATTCTACTACGGTAGACACTGGGAGGCGTGCAGTAGGAACACGAACCATATCCAAGGTCCAAGAAGCGTGCAATTGATTGCAGCCCCCTGGACAAGTGTGTTGACTATATAATCTGCACCCACAGATCGCCGAGGCTCCAATAAATACGAGGTTCGTTGCCGTCGGTTGTTGTGCTTTTTGCGAGGCTATTGCTTGACAAGGGTTTTGCGGTAACTGTCGGTTGCATAAAGACTGAAAGGGCTTGCGAAAAGTGTGAACAAGGCCGATCCCTCCTACTAAGTTTACCTTATGTTGGGGTTATTTACGTAGTTCAGTAACTCCCTCGCGCTATGTCCATTCTAGCCCTTTTGTGAGTATGAGCTTTTAACAGTTTTTCTTCTGTTTCCACAGTCACGTCCCTCGGAGCAGGGAAACTATACTAGCCATACCCGCACTGCAGTCCGGTGCAACAGGATTAGAAGGTAGAACGCACAGCTTAGAGTCGTCCCTAGTGGCATTCAAAAGCCATGCCACATATAGTCTCGTCTCGCGATTGTAGTTGCACGTTGTTTGCTGTTCTTCTTTGGATTGTGGCCTTCTGTCAATCTCGTTTTTCTGAATAAGCATTATGGCGTATCTCTTGTTTGTATGCCTTTGGTTGTAGTGTTGGTTTTAGGCATGATTCTGGTTTGATGGCATTCATTAAGTGGTCAGAATCATCTGCTTTTGGCATGCTAACGTTTATCGTTGAAGTGCCTTCTACTCTTACGGTAGTTCATGCGAAACGTGTATGCAGATGCACACATATTTAGCCTGGCTTTTACTGTATGTTGTCCATGCCCCGACAGTGTGTGTATCTCTCGGGAAAACACTCATCACGGACCCCAGAAAAGCTAACGTGCGGGGTGTTGGTAAAAATTACGAATAAATATCCAGATCACTAACCGAAGGTGACGGTCACCGCCTGCGCCATCCCATGTGGGTTTAATGGGATGCCAAATAACGACAAACAAATAAATACGCACCGCGGTGTGCATCAAACACACGCACCTGCAACTATATATATGTATTATGTTTTAGTACTCATCTGAAACTGCTTCCCTACGATACCTGCTACTGCTACAGCGGACATTAGGTACACTCCCGGCACCCTGTCTCTACTTCTGTCCGTTGACCCCGCAGCAGGCGCTCCTGATTGGCATCCGGATATCGAGCAAGAGCGCTTCGGAATATGTTCAGCCAGTCGTAAGGCCTTCCGCCAGAGATAACGATTTATCACTCTTCGAGTATAAAATCTAGAAGTATAAATGTGTTATTTCAACATTAAGATCCCCGGCGATCCGGCGGGGTATACTCTATTTCAGCAGCTCATAATGCGAGTTTTGGTGACAAATTAGAACGTCCCCGTACGGAACCGACCAACTAATTGGGACCAGGATGCCAGAGAGTACTGTAACTACAAGGATAGCAACAGCACCAGCACCAGCACCAGTATGCGCAGTCGTAGTGTAGCAGTAGCGCAGAGTACGCAATGTGTGTAGTCATACGTGCATCACATCAGACGCATGCTACGGTAGAGGTGTGAGCACCATGTTCTTTCCGAAGGTGGCCACGTGGGGAGCTCTATACCCTCACCCAAAAAACGATTTTGGAGGAAACTAAAAGTGCTACCCGATGCATAATCACATAGCCTGAGTATGCAATGAAAAAGGTTGCGACACAAGGCTGAAGCACAAGCAAACGAGTTTGGGTTAAGGAGCCCGATCATTCAGAGAGCTTTTCAACCGAAATTGCTACCTCTATCGTAGCACGCGTCAGTAATAACGCACCCCGTTGTGTGTTTCGACGTCACGGCAAGTAATCCGACCGTGCGTTCCTATATATGTAACTGTACTCTCTGCCCCTGTTAAGGACGCGTGCTATATACGATAGAGGTAGCACACTTTGGCTGAATTGTTTTCAAAATGAATCGTGCTCCTTAACTCAAACTCGTCGAAGTTTCGTTCCACAGTAGTGTTGCAATATTGTTGATCGTATACTTAGACCATGGTAATATTGTTAATCGGGTAGCACGTTTATTTCGTCAAACAATAGTTTTTGGGTGACGTACTACCGTAATAGTATAGAGCTCATCAAGTGACAAGCCCCAGGAAAACCACGGTGAACCTTTACCGTAGCATGCGTAAAACCTTCAATCAGTTCAGTTGCAGCTGGGTTTCACATATCTTAGGGCCCATATTAACGAAGACAGCAAAAAAATGAATTTACAAAATAACATCCTACGAGCTGGTTCCAGGAAAAAGCATTCCACATTTGGGCAATAAAACAATGAATACACTGAAACTCGCGATACAAAGCATACCCACGTGACCGCATCGACAAGGCGAACACATCGGTGAAGCTGGTTTTGGCGTCCGAGCTGTAGTTCGTGAGATATGGGAATTGTTCGTATTACTTGGGGAGGCGTTGTTGTATAGGGATTTAAGCGATCAATACTAAAATCCACACGATTCTTCTATCGGCCATAATTCGGCCAATACGTGGAATAATTAGACGCTAGACGTGTTGATGAGATCGCATCAACAAGGGGAAGACATCGATTACACTTGCTTGGTTGTGCGATCCGTACAGTGTGTTACAATAAACGCCTGCTGAAGTACTAGAACAATGTATCGAGCTCTTTGGAAACCCTAGGGGGGCTATTTACTTTCACGGAAATCACTTTAGCGCCCGGATCCAAGAAGAGTTGGACAACGAAAATTGGTAGGGTTGTTCTTCACGACCGAAAGGAACTTCGTGAGAAAGGCCTTTTTTTGTTTTTATTTGTCTGTAAGGTTGGGTCAAAGTTGCCGAAAAATATTAAAAACAAAAGTTAAAATGTACCTACTTTACAAAAAAACACTTTTTCAAAAAAGGCCATCATGACGTTTTTTCGTAGGGTCATGAAGAACAACCATGCGAAATTTCGTTTTCGAACTCGTTTTTAATTAGGGCGCAAAAGTCTGAAGCCGAAACGTTCCTGCTCTCGCTGGAACCAGCTCATATGTGGATGTGATTCTGTCTAATTCAAAACGAACAGTTTCCAAAATCCTACGAGTACTCGTTGGTGGTGGTGCGGGTTTTGACCAATGAAAAGCGAATTTGATGTTGTTTTTCCAAATTGATTTGTTTTTTATTCGTTGCTATGGGCCCTTAGTTGCTGCAAGTGGTGTTCGCTGATCAATGGTGGGCGATATATATCTGTGGTACTGTTGTGATTGTGTTCATACGGCGCTACGTGTAAAATCCAAACGACGGAAGCAAGGCAACCGACGGCACGGCCACAATCTGTATTGCGCACGTGGAACATGCCTACGCCGTTCCTCGTACAATTAATGATAACATATTCAGCATACTCACATCCGTTCGGGCCAGAAGAATTTTTATCTGCCCACTTTTTATAAATACCAGATGTGATGGATCGACCTATCTATGTGGGCGTGAGGGTCAAGTGCAAAACAAACGGCAACAACTGCTCTAAGGCTATATATACTGTTACATTTGTATTCATGGCGTTGCCGTATTACAGAGATCGCTCTGGTTTGTATCATATACTCTTGGTTATGCCCGAGACAGATTTGCGAAGTGAAATATGTTCATATGCGGGACAAGTCGCGCAAGAGAAATTGCGCGGGTGTTTTTCCGGTATATTCATCGTCCGACCTCAGGTGTCACTCACCCAATACAAATAGCATCATCATTAGTTTTTGTTCGCTGTTCGCAGGCTGGACACCTATTCTTGCAACACGATGTTCGGTGAACTCAAACTGAATACGGAGCAGGCCTTGAATGCCTCAGTAGATGCCGCTGAATACCATATGGTCTGATCGTGTCACTCGGGAAACTTACTCAATATTCCACAGCGATATTTACCACGTCGGTTGCGGGTTTTATTAGCCACGAAGCGGAAAGTGACAAGACCGCAAAGGGTGAAATTCCACTCACAACAGTGTATATGTTTTAGCAAATCATTAAATGTGATGCCCTGTGGACAGGTGCACCTGAACGTTTCGCGTAACGTCCGGCAACTCCTGTAGCTATAGACCTACGGCTGGTGGCTGTGCAACCGCGAATGATAATGTAAAGAGCAAACCAACCGTGTACATGATACATTACACACACCAGTCATGCCTAAACTCAACCAGCGGAAGTTGCTTCAAAGTGGCCGTAGGTACGTTTAAACCCACAATCGACAGTCATCGTTGGCTCTGTGTAATATTTTCCTCTAGTACCACCGCTTGTTGGTTAGGCGTCGGGGGAATAAGTATACTGGGACGTACACGATTAGCCACAACGAGAGAGGATGGTGTAATACGCCCGTCGTTTAACTACTTGTGATCGGATTGTTTAGGCAGCGAGTATTTGAAAAAAATATTGGCCTATAGTTGATACATACAGAATCGTGCACTACTGTAAACCTTTCCTTCTGGGTCGCTTTCCAAACCTAAACCTACGCTGACATACAGGAGGTTTCAAGCACCAAGGAACGAGGGTAGTGATCCGAACACTACAACATAGGCACGCCCAATAGACAACATCCGGATTAGAGGCCATGGGGGTCGTTGTTTTTCTCATGCCCCGTTTATATTTGACCTGAAGTACATGGTTACTGCTGCTATTACAGTAGCTAGAACCACTACTTTGTAGAGCGTATTGCCGAAAGCAAGGTGTGATACCACGATCCTACGAACTTTGAGGTATATATAAATGCTCGTTTAGTGCAGCCGGCGGTCGTCATATACCGTCCAATAGCAGTTTTGTCGTCACTCGACGCTACCAGCACATAGTACAACTTCGTCATCGCCCGTGTGTGACGTATTGGGGGCACTTACCACACGGTCATATCAGATATTTACATTTTTATGCGATACACTGTGTAACATATCGGGTCTCACCTCCGCGCGATGCGTTGTTGTTCGAGAAACTGCAGTCGAACACAAACAAGGAACTGGAAGAAGAAACTTCGATTGCCCCGCCGTGCTCGGCTTGCCCTCCTTCGAGAACCAAGTGGCTCAGGCGCAGAGAGGACCCATTGGACACAGAAAATATTTGAGTGCCAGTTCTGGGGTCGTCAATGCTACCGTCGTCATTGTCGTCGCCAAGACCCCCGCTGATTGTCGGAGACCCAGACCCAGTGACCGTCACTTGCTTCATGTCTGCAACGTTGATCGAGTTGACCAGGGTCAGGTTGGAATACCAGGTGACGTTGAAAGCTCCTTGACCGGTGCAGTTGAATGCATCCGCAAGATTGTGGACGTCTGCTGGATACCTCACGTTGATGTCAACAGTGCCAACTGGACACGGGGCCGAGTGTGCTCCAGGGAGACAGGATACGGCGAACCCGGCCATCCATGTTGCCAGGATGAAGAAAACCATGCTGCCAAAACACTGACGAGACAAACAGAGTATTGGTGGGTAGTACTTTCGTCAAACCAGGCAAAGATGACAGAGGCTCATTATGTTGTATTCGCGCAATCTGGATACAAGCTGGAATGCTCTTTGCAATATGTCCGCCGAAATGATTATATTATGGCGCAAAACCGGACAGCGCAAGGAAGTCACATCAGATGTTTCAGTTCAGGTCCTAGAGCTGTCTCGTGCATGCAAAATATATCGCGACCAATCACGGGGCCTTCAAAAAGTTCAAAGACAGACAGGGGTTTTCAAAGACAAAATTTGTATTTCTCACATATGTTTCGGAACGAGACAGTTCCAGGCACTCCAACGCTTATCTGTTAATCATTCGGCCCAAGTATGTGAACAATTCGCTACGCAGGGCCCTTTTTCGAGTCACATGTGAAGCAACCAAAATGGCATGTACATACCACAAGTATTCACGAGTCAACGCCGCGCAAATTCGCACATCTTCCGAACGTCGTTTTGGGAGGCAGGTCCTGGAAATGTTCGCACGTGTTTTGTCAGCCTCTTTCCGTCGACCCGGTGCCGTATACATATCTTGGGCTGAAAATTTGGTATATTCCTTGAAGACCAAATACAGACAAAACAACGCAATATATGATATTACAAAGCATATACTGTACGAGGTATAACACCTACGATTGACGTACGACCCCTTGAAGTTGAACCGGAACCCCATGTTATTTAAAATCTCAGCCACCCAATGGCTGTCGCTGTAATCGTCACCTTTTATAGTCAATGTCGCTAACTACTACTGAGTCTGAAGGCCGGAGAGGACAACATGTATCATATCATACATGTTCTACGACATGGTACCCATTGACTGCAATTTACAATAGACGTACACTCACAGCCGTAGTATGCATATATTCTTAGTGTAAAATATCATTGACATCTATGTATGTATTATTGCTAGGAATTCGACCGATTATAAAGTGGTGTTTGCTTATGGCCTGGCTGTCATGTATGAACATGTAATGATGTTCATCGAACAATATTCGACAGAACTGCCCGGAGGCCGCAACTGATCGATACTTGTTTTTGGATCAGCTGATAAGAGCATTCGATTCGTTGTAGGCCCCGCTAGGCATTGATCCGGCCATATTCTATTTTATTTTCATTTGTTTGCCACAGCATTGTACTAAGTCCATATGAGATATGTTATCGTTTTTAAATATTAACAGGCGAACCTACGGGCCTAGGCGGTTTACTGTTTCGTTTCACTTGAGTGATATATCCACTGACCCTCTCTCCACGATCGAGCCACGCGTAGGAGTATCCGAAATGAAAACACACGAGTTTCGGTTGCTTTATTTTTTGCGTGTTTGCCCTGTTATTTTTATGGGTGCCTGCTCAATTTGTTTTGTCGTTTTATTGATAGTAATACACCCGATCCCGCGGATCTACACTGTGATAGTAAAATGCACATGGGTATGCTGTACTTCGTGCTGCCGTCCTGTATTTCTACTGATATCAGATGCTGGAAACTGTATTGCATAATTGGCGCATACCGGTGTATACTGTATCATTACCTAGACTTAGTCATATACCATAAAAAAAATATGTTATAAGTCGTTCGGACGACCTACTGTATATCCTCCATTGGGGGGGATAGATCTTATCAATTCCCTAGTGTATTTCCATGCAAAGCCCTGCACGATAGAAAGAAACGGATGCAATTATATCTCCCATCTTCCACAACTCCCTTCCTGTACGGTAGTATCCACAACGAAGCCCAATTAACACGACAAACGTTACGAATGTTTGGCCGTAACGCTCGCTCGCGGCTACTGACTGCCGGGCCTTTCCGGCCTGCTTCTGAACCATACCGGCTACTCTTCTGCCCACCCTCTGTTAGCATATGGACGTTGAGATCCATACGTATCTATTGTGATGTGCAGTCACTACGCATGATACGAGTATATGAGTATCTTACTCTAGATATTCGGGTTATTGCAATATGCGGATAGATTACGAGTTTGTCTTACTCGTAGAACGCCACATTGTATGTCCCAAGCATCTTCATCAGGAACGATGCTGAGAACGTTGCTAGAACGTTACTATAACGAGGTAGAGAACATTACAGGGAACAGTACTGACTACGGTAGAATGCAACTGTCCGTAGCATGGGCATTGTATCGAGATGATCAGGTGCAGGCACCGCCCACCTCGATCACTCTACTTCTCTACTCCACTCCTCTCTACTCTACTCCTCTACTCTACTCCTCTACTCTACTTTCCACTCCTCTTCTCTTCTCTTCTTTCTTTTCCATTGATCTCCCTGAGGTCAATCTTCTTTCCATTATGGCCAAATAAGCGCCTTTTCAAACCATGACTTTTCTTCTTCTTCACAAGTGATCTTCACAGACACTTCGGTGCCACCTCTGCCATCTCTCTACACAGAGACAGAGCTTCGACACACGCGTCATTCTTTCAGGTTATGAGTCTCGACTTTGGTCTACGCGCCGACTGGCATCACGGACCGACGTCTCCCGGCGAGCGCGTCACGTTCTACATTCGAAGAAATTTCAAGTTTTCCACTGCGGAGGAATACGGTTTTTGCTCCAAAAAACCAGAAGACCATCATCTACCCGACAGCATCGACATCGACTCTCATCATCGATTTTCATCAAGCTCGTTCAACAGGGTTACTACAAGGAGTACTGCCTTCACGCTTCTACGCGCGAAGCAGGTAAGGAGACTGCTGTCACGCTTTTACGCGGGTAGCACGTACGAGTAATGAGTCCGGTTTCACGTTTCTGACGCGAAACTTGTACTCGTACATTCAACATCGTTTTCACGCTGTAATTGCAAAAATATGCCACCGACTATTTTTGTAAACATCACACGCAAAGCTTTGTTTTCGATACTATGATACTTTGAAGCTGTAAGCGCGAAACAAGTCACGAAACTATTTCTGCTCATCAAACGCGAAGCTAGCTCCGCGCTACTTCCACGCTGTAAAGCATGAATAAACGTTACAAGACCTGCTGTTTCTCTGCCATCACCACTAAAGTTAGTCTCGAGCCGGCTCTTCGCTATTTAGACGCGTAAAGTCGTTATTAAAACCGTTTCTTCAAGCTCCTGCGCGCGAAGTACGGACAAATAGATATATCCTCGTGCAAGTATGACGAGAAGACCTACACGTGCTGAACAATACAGCCAGGTCGTTGACGAATCTGCTACCCAGCGTAGCATAGGGGGTATTACCTCCTGCCTGCCTCAAGGCCTCCTTTTCCAGCCACGATTTTACGCTTTCACGCGGAAATACGACTTCAGACTCGGAATGAAAAACCCAACATCATAGGGACTTCAAGTTCTTCATCTGCCACCTACGATAGCTGCTGAGCTTCGCCATCATCATCATCGTTGATTACAGAAGGTATCCTCAGCACTTCATCTTCGCAACTTCTTCAGTTTATGTCACCAGGATCTACATCTACTTCGACTACTGCTGCACGAGCTACAACATCACTACCTCGACTTCTGGACGCATCGATGGTCTACCCCCGGCTGCAGCAATTCCTTTTTAATTTGCTTTTCAAGTTCTTCTTCAAGAATCGGAGGCGAAAAGACGGCCGCCCGAAATCTCACCAGGATTAAGCTGCACGGCATCACCACCGAAGCTTCGTCCATCAAGCAGCTGGCTATCACCATCTCCATCGCATTGGGAACCAGCTACGTATTCGGCGACATCGAAGCCGAAACGTGAACACCACTCTGGGGGGATTTGTTCATTTTTATTATATTGTTGCATTCCTGGCGATTTTTTATATTGCCATGCAACAAGCGGCGCAACCGCAACCGAAACAACACCTACAGGCACTCGCACACGTCGAGCTAACACGGCGCAGCATATCACTACGGACTGACTACGGGGACAGGTCTTCACCATGTCGTCAGCTCTTCATCGCCATCATCAACATCTCACAGCCATCATCTACTCGTACATCTCGGTCTGCTATGCTTTGACTAGTTCACACCTCGGAAAACGTAACACTCGGATAACACTTATCTACGTTATGGGGCCTGACACAGGGACTTGGCAACGTACTAACATAGTGTTAACACTGGAGGGGCAATCACGGTAACGCGGTAACACGGTGTTAACACTGGAGGGGCAATCACGGTAACGCGGTAACATAGTGTTAACTGGAAACCCACGAATGTGCACACGCCTTGAAGCTATGTTACACGGTGATCCGTCCTTCTACTAACACTTTAACATAGTGTTAGGCTCTGACCCAACACGTACGTTATCACTCTAACATTCCCAGATCGATATCTGCAGATTTACTAACACGATAACATAATGTTACTGTCCACGGAGCGTTAGATATAACACACTAACATTGTGCTACCCTTCTAATGAGTGTTAACATTGTGTTACAAATAACACACTAACATAACACTAACATAGCGTCCAGCACTACTAACACTACGGTATTCGGACCCCCAGTCTGATTGCCTTAAGGTCGGATAACGTAACATTTAACATACGTTAGATACGTTACAGTCTTAGCCGGCCGATAAGTAACACTATGTTAGGGTGTTAGCCTAAATGCCGAGGTCTGCCTAACATTATGTTACGGTGTTACTGTCAGTAAATATCTGATTTAACATTATGTTACTGTGTTACCATAATAATCAATCTGGGCGTAACATTATGTTACTGAGTTACTGTGGGGGCCGAAGTCAATCCAACGTAATGTTACTACGTTACCCTTTGGATCTTCCCACGCTCTAACATGTGTTACCTGTGTAAGGGGTAAAGCGGCGTCGCGGAGTAACATAATGTAGCCGTGTTATCCAAATTTGCTGACTTCCCAGTAACACAGTAGTTACTATTGTAGTAATTTCCTCGTAGTGAATATGAGGCGCGACCTCAGTACCTGCAGTAGTCAAATCTGCAATGCATCACGCTGGGGGGATACTGATTGTGCTGAACCAACGCGAATGAACATCTACGTATACGTGCCGTCTGAGTTATTTATTTTTATTGCAAGCAAAACATATCGTCAGCATACAGTACAGGACACCTAATAAGAAACAGGCTGATAAGAAAGCCAGGCTGAGATTTAGAGTAAAATAAGAAATTCGGGAGTCGTTATCTCGAAATTAATGTAGAAAGCACCCTCTCTCGAATAAGAAATCCAGCCTGGACCAGATTTCCTGTTTTTTTATTAGGTGTCCTGTACTGTACAGCAGCAGCAGAACAGCAGCATCAGCAGCATCAGTATAGGTCGCTTTACGCTCGGCTTGTCGGTCTAACCCTTGAACCCTCGGTACAAATATTTCATTTATTGTGTGTCTCCTGGTTCCCCAAAGCGGTATTGATATTCGGCATAATTGGAAGACGAAACCTCTGCACCTGTGATTCGTACCTGTCCACCACAACAGATATTTTCGTAACATAGGTGCCACCACACTCCTACTGCTGTAGGATATTTACAGTAGCAGAGCTTCTTCGTCCCCTCATCAGTAGGAGGGTGGGCCTGGCAATACGTCGCTCGATACGGACTGCTGCTACCGCTGCTACGATAACATATAATAATGTCAACGTTTTATTGACTATATACATACTTACGTTAACCCTTAAGAACTCGGCAGTTAAGAATTTAAGGCTGGATTTTCAGACGAAAATAAGAACATGACCTATTTTGTATTGAAAATGGTGTAGAGCACACCCTGCCTTACATAAGAATTCCAGTCTGATCAGAATTAAGAGATTCTTAACTGGTGTCGCGTATTGTAGTGTTATGTAAGGGATTAATTGTCCATGTACGTCATCAGTCTGAAGTGTGCCAAGGTAGCAAGTAATAATAAGGTAACATGCCAACATAATGTTGCTCGCTACAGGCTGGTGTCGCTAACACGGCAACACAATGTTAACGTAATATTGGTAATTCCGCTAACACACGAACACATAGTGTTATGTAAACGTTTATTGGACCATATATGTACGTTATCCGTCTAAAGTGTGTTACGGCAGCAAGTAAGAATTCCGCTAACACACTAACATAACGTTACTCGCTGCGGGCTGATATCGATAACACAGTAACATATTGTTAACGCTTCATTGACCATGTACGTTATCCCTATAACGTGTGTTACGATGGCAACTAGGAATTTCGGTAACGCACTAACATAGTGTTACTCGCTATTGGCTGCCTACCTTAACACCGTAACACTTATACTGCGGTCATCACGGGATCAAGGCAACACTCTAACATAATGTTACGCGATCGCCCGCCAATATCGTAGCGCACTAACACTATGTTATCACAAAATCCGGAATTTAGATAACGTAGTAACGTAATGTTACGATTTTTTTCCGCTGGCGCGTAACATTAACATAAAACGTTAAGTGTTACGTTATCCGAGGTGTGGACTAGTTCTTCACAACAAGACAGCCTACAGAAGAAGATCATAAACAGCAGCACCACTTATTTTCAACACTACTGCTACATGTTCAACAAGGTCTCCACAACAGCACGGAAACGAACATCGTCATCATCATGCGCATTCCTTGCGTCTCTTCTTTATTTTGGTTTTCGTGGGGGGTGTATCTTTTATATACCTTTTCTCTGTTGGCTTTGCTGTACGTAGAGTATCTTCACACGAGTACGTTCTACGTATGTAATCAAACATGATGCGCACTGCTGTGAATTCCGTCACGGATACACATCTGCCTTTATATCGGTTGTTCCATAGCTTTCCACAGCTTTCTTTTCTTTGAGTACGTATCATATATACGCACTCACCATGCTGATTTGTAGTTCACACATATCAGTATGTAGCTGGACACATACCTGTACAAGTATACGTCCACACGTTTTCTTTTCGGTTTCGTTCGATTTCTTAGTCCTAGGATCCATTGGGGGAGGGCGTACATAGGTATAGTAGATACTTTCTTACGCTTTCTTTGCTAGGATTTTGCTCGCTGGTCAACACCACAGCATCACGAGTGTATTGTGGGGTTCGATTGCGCCCAACGTAGTCTATTGCCGTACTATCTGTACTCCTAATCGTATTGCGAGTACGTACATACATATACACAACTGAACAGTGCACTTTTCGCTGTACTTGACGAATGTCATCAGTTTCTACTTGGATTCCATGTTACTCTAGGTATCTATTCAGGGGGCGCGTTGAACACACCCGTCACACGGGTTAACGCTTCCGTTCTAGGGTATTTTACTTCGCTGGTATTTAAACCACGAGTTGTTTTCTTCTTTGACTTTGCTTATACCAGGTACTGCTCTGTAGGCTTCATATGAGTACGTACGCACGTCTATACTCCACACTGGACACACGTCTCAGTTTTATCATTTGTCTCTTCAACTATCCCATGTTGATTGCTAGACAAATGAGTATTCACACGTTCTGGTACATACAGTAGGTCATTGCTATTTTTGTCTGGGTACACACACCGATTTTCTTTGTTTCTGCAAGATTACGTACTATTTCCGTAGCTCTATCATTGTAGCATTCAATTGAGGGGGCGGGTTGCAAGTACAGCAGATAAGTTTCTACGCTTTTCATTGTAGGTTTTGACTCAGTGTCGTGCACTATGACTCAGTAGTCATGCACAACTACGCTTAGCTTTTCCGACATGAGTACAACCATATTGTCACCGTCATCACACGGGACTGAATATGTAGTGAACTTTGTGTTTACTGTTTTCCATATTGCCGCTGCATTCGCGCAGGACAGAATATGTTGTACAATTCTTTCATTCTTCACTCGTTCATTTTGATTTTTTGAGTATCAGGTTTCTACACCGTGGGCATTACTCTAGCCACTGACTTTCATCACGGGGGCGTGTTAGCATATGGACGTTGAGATCCATACGTATCTATTGTGATGTGCAGTCACTACGCACTGATACGAGTATATGAGTATCTTAGTCTAGATATTCGGGTTATTGCAATATGCGGATAGATTACGAGTTTGTCTTACTCGTAGAACGCCACATTGTATGTCCCAAGCATCTTCATCAGGAACGATGCTGAGAACGTTGCTAGAACGTTACTATAACGAGGTAGAATACATTACAGGGAACAGTACTGACTACGGTAGAATGCAACTGTCCGTAGCATGGGCATTGTACCGAGATGATCAGGTGCAGGCACCGCCCACCTCGATCACTGTACTTCTCTACTCCACTCCTCTCTACTCTACTCCTCTGCTCTACTCCTCTACTCTACTTTCCACTCCTCTTCTCTTCTCTTCTTCCTTTTCCATTGATCTCCCTGAGGTCAATCTTCTTTCCATTATGGCCAAATAAGCGCCTTTTCAAACCATGACTTTTCTTCTTCTTCACAAGTGATCTTCACAGACACTTCGGTGCCACCTCTGCCATCTCTCTCCACAGAGACAGAGCCTCGACACACGCGTCACACGCGTCATTCTTTCACCCTCTACGACTGTACCCCCTCTAAGTCTGATCTACGTAGTTTGGCTCTAACTACACCCACCCACCCACCGCTGCGCTGTGTTTCGTGCTGCATGCAGGTGTCGGTAGCTCCATGTTACGCACGCTTTGGTCGGCTTCAAGTGCACACGCGTTTCGTGCGATCCTCACATTCACGAGTGATCACTGATCGCGACATCATCCATCCCATGCCCAGTCTCACGCACCCCAGGGTCTGCAGGACTGTACAGGCATCTGCTGTACAATCGACGCCATTCGTAGGCATCGAATAATACGCGGAGCTGGTTTTACCCCCCTCGCGGGCAGGCAACAAAGTTGGTGTACAATATGAATATATACTTCGTATGGTATTACTGTAATTTGCGTGAAGGGAAGCCTGGATCGATATTGGGGAGAAATATATAAATAACGTTAGTTACTAATAATACGTTGAAAACCCAATTTGTATCGCTTGCGAGGCCGATTTTATCGAGAAAGGTTTGCTTGACCGGGAGCCTGGTGTGGCCTTGGGTGGTGTCTGGACGTTTCATACTTGTCTGTGCTGCAGTGAAATAAGGCAAATTGGTACATACTGATCCCTTGCAAGTCCCCAGGCCTATGGTCTTACCTGGAGCCCCATCGTACAGGCCAATAAGCATTATATTTATTTTCCTCGAGCAATGAAATTTACTTTACAAAACACGCATTTTGAGGGTGTTCCCAGAGTACAGTGCGCGACAGCAGTTAATAAACTCTTATTTTGGCTAAGGCTTGCGGCTTATTTCCCCCCCGATTTGAGCATTAATGCTTAAATCCAATTTCGTATTTTGCGAACGGATGCGGAACAACCAAATTATTACAATCCAAATTATTATTCTACAAAGAAGTAGAGCAGTGCGAGACGTATTTCTTCGGAGGTTGCAAAAATACATCAATCACCACACAGCCTGGCACCCAGGCATCCATCCATGATGATGCAAATCAATAACAAGATCTTAAACGAAAGGCTTGGGGACTGCAGACACCGACGCTTGTAATATTGCCCGCTTTCAACGACCCCATGGGCGTACCACTGCCGCTGCATACTCCTATATGTACGCCCCTACCCGGAACAGACGTTTATAAGCTACAGTACATGATCTACGTTACGCGAATTAGACGTCAAGGTTCTCCCCCTGCTACTGACAGCGGGGTTTCCTCCAGCAGCTGAACCTCCAAACTGACTGTTCTGCCCGCTCCCTTTCGACTGCTGCACCCTCCCTCTGCTCTTCCTCGTTTGTTGTAAACCCGTACCAAACTTCCCCAGGGTAGGAGTTCCAAAATACATACCTGATACCCAGCAGTATACCATCCCGGGTGATACAATTCCAAAACTTAAAATATTATCACCGGGTGCAAGGGTGCCCGGGGATTTCGATACCATACACCCAACCACCCCCCCCCCCCTGGGAAAGGTTCAAAAACATATGTTGCCACGTTTTTTGTTTTTATGTGTCATCGGTGTATGTATGCGATTTGCGTGACAGTACCGAAGAGGCGCAAACCCTCACACCGAGTCAAATATCGTAACATGACACCACATCCCTCGTGCGACATATTACACCCGGTGTGATTGTTCTGCTTGGCTGCTTGGTCGAGGCTTGGCGGTATACGTCATGTTCATGTGCTTAACGCGCATACAGTACTGGAACTTACTCGTACTTCAGCGAAGCCTTGCCGTTTTACGGCTTATCCAGGCATTCCATAATGTAATATGTGAGTGTCGAGCACTGTCCGCGATCTCTACGACAGTGACGTACGAGATATGTACAGCCGCAGGAGGGAGGGCAACCAGGTTTGTCGACCGAGTACAATGCGCCGATGCAAGCAAATAACGCACTCGACATTCCACGTCGCCTATCTTTGAGGGCCTTGCCGTCTTAACCTGCTTCATGTAGTAAGGTTAGCCCTTACCGCAACATTGTAGGCAAGTACCAAACCTTCCCAAGGAAGCAATACCATACTACGTACCTGGTACCCCAAGTATACCATCCGAGGTGAAACAATACCAAAACTTCAGAAATGATCACCGGGGGCACGGGTGACGGGAATTTCGATACCATACACATGCATACCTACGGGGGGAGGGTCAAAACACAATGTTGCCACGTTTTTGTTTTCGTGTGTCATCGGTGTATGTGATTTGTGTGGCAACACCGGAGAGGCGCAAACCCTCACATCGAGTCAAATTACGCAACATGGCATCACATTCTTCGTGCGACATATTATACCCGGAATGAGTGTTTTGCTTTGCTGTTAGGTCATGGCCTAGTGGTGAACTGCATGGTCATGTGCTTAACATACAATACTGGCATGTACTCGTATTTCAGCCTAGTCGTACCGTTTTACGGCTTACCAGGCATTACATGATGAATTATGTGAGTGTCGATCACTGTTCGTGATCTCTCCGACAGTAGCGTACAGAACATGTACAGCCTCAGGTGGCCAGGCTACCAAGTTGGTCGACCGAATACAATGCTCCGAAGCGAGCAAACAACGTACTCGACATTCCATGTCGCTTATCTTTGAGGGCCTAGCCGTCTCAACCTTCTTCCGGAAGTAAGGTTAGCCCCATACCGCAGAAATGTAGTCCAGTACCAAGCCTCCCCAGGGTAGCAGTACCTTAATACATACCTGGTACCCCACAGTGTACCATCCCGGGTGATACAATTCCGAAACCCTAAATAATACCACCGGGGGCACGGGTGCCCGTGGATTTCGATACCATACACCTAACTACCCCCCCTCCCCGGGAAGGAGTCGCAAACATATGTTGCCACGTTTTGGTTTTTGTGTGTCATCGGTGTATGTGATTTGTGTGACAGTACCGGAGAGGGGCAAACCCTCACATCGAGTCAACTAACGCAACATGACATCACATTCCTCGTGGGACATATTGTACCCGGTATGAGTGTTCTGCTTTGCGGCTTGGTCGAGGTTTAGTGGTACACGGCATGGTCATGTGCCTAACATACAATACTGGCATGTACTCGAATTTCAGCATAAATAGTCTTACGGTTTTACGGTTTAGCCAGGCATTCCATGGTGTAAAATGTGAGTGTCGACCACTGTTCGCAATCTCTTCGAGAGTAGCGTACAGGGCATGTACCGCCGCAGGTGGAAAGGCAACCAAGTTTGTCGACCCAATACAATGCGCCGAAGCAAACAAATAACGTACTCGACATTCCATGTCGCTTATCTTTGAGGGCCTTGACGTCGTCAAAGTCGTTTCCACGGTGACAAACACTCGCGATATCTGCCTCCCTCGCGATCGTTTCAGTCAGTGCTTATCTAGCCAAGCCGGTGGATCCCACGGCTCTTCGGTGCTGTCTGGTCCACCTTCGAGCGAGCTCATAGCTCTTTTGTTCCGCTCACGACTGCTGCAGTTGCTGTCACTGCGTAGCTGCGGGCTATAGGTCGCAGCGCCGCCCAGTAGTATTGTAGTACTATGGAAAGCCGTGTATCAAGCAGGGAGGGGGGGCTCTCTACCGTCCCTTGAGTTCAGGTTCATAAAGTTATTGTTCAGGCGCAGCGAAAGGGGACCTTGTCAGCTACTCTGTATGTGCGTCGTAGCGAGCAGGTAGCGGAGGAAAGGAAACAATGTATTACGGGGGACCCTAGGAAATAGGGGACCTACCGTACAGACAAAAACCTGTATATTTTCCAAGTTAACCTATTTTTGTAGCAATATGTGAGTATATATGGTCCCCCGTAATACGTATTTATTGTGCAATTAATCGGCAATCGGCAAAACCTTGGCCGTGCATATTTAAAATTTAAAAGAGCAACAACAATAGCAAATAAAAAAATAAAAAAAACATTGAGCCAATAATGCGGTTCTCACAACCATTGGACTCGGGATCGGTCGAAAGGGCTGGCGGCGGATGATCCTTAGGGGACAGTGACCGCTAACCAGATTAAAATTAATTATTTTATACAAACTACGCAGCTCCCACAGTTGAGTATCTACTATTCAATCGGTTGCACTCACAGCTGTCGAACTCACAGCTGACGTATTTATAATAATTTCTAATAATTTGAAATTATTATAAATACGTCAGCTGTGAGTTCAACCGATTGAATATTATTATAAGTACGTCAGCTGTGAGGTCAACAGATTGAATAGTAGATACTCACAACTTTGGGAGCTGCCTAGAATATTTCAAAGGTATGTTCGGTAGGGTACGTACCGAAGTATACCGGGGGTATTTTCTCGGTAAATACCTGTACCCGACACTTCGGTAAGTTCGGTATGGCCTCGATACCGGTACCCGACACTTCGGTAAGTTCGGTATATTTTCAATACCGGTACCCGACACTTCGGTAAGTTCGGTATTTCTTCAATACCGGTTCCCGACACTTCGGTAAGTTCTGTACGCCCGCCCAAATATACCCCAGGTACCGGTATACCCTCGACCGCAATACCGAGGGTACCGGTATTTGTTCGGTACCGAGCTCGATACCCTACCGAACACTTCGGTAAGTTCGGTACTTTTTCAATACCGGTACCCGACACTTCGGTAAGTTCGGTACGCCTACCCGAATATACCCCCGGTACCGGTATACCCTCGACCACAATACCGGCGGCGATCGGTGCGGCCTCGATACCGGGGAATCAGGTATGTGTGCAATACGGACACACATTATGACATAATACACAAGTTATACAAGGTTTTTATTTGTGGCGGCAGCAGCAGTCTTCTCTACATCTCCGTACGTGGTCCTTGGCTCTGGAGTGACGCAACGCGCTCATCTCACACCCACCATGCACGGCTGTAGACACAACACGACAATCACCAACTCGCGCCAGTGGGGTTCGAGGCGCCGCTGAGGCGGTGCTATGGAACGCTATGCGCAAACTTCGTGTCGTGGCAGAAGCTTCTTCGACTGCTCGCCTGTACTCGTATCATGCATCCTATATACGGACTTGAACGCCACATCTCGAATCCATCGCTGCTCGAATTATATTCAAACACTGATGTACCAGCAGCAGCAGCTGCAGCAGCACTACGCGAGGTCACCGATGATCCAAACTGTATGCCGAACTTCGAAGTTGGAGCTGCTGCTTCTGCCCCTCTGCTGCTGCTGTGTTCTGCTGTTGTACTTGCTGGGGCTGGTGCTGCTGCTAACCGTGCTGCCGCTTGCAATATACGTGGTTGGGATGGCGTCGTCAGTATTTCCGTTTTTTCCGCCGGTGTCGCCGCAATATGTTTGCTGTTACTACAAGTACACATTATTTAGGGTATATTCGGTAGGGTACGTACCGAAGTATACCGGGGGTATTTCCTCGGTAAATACCGGTACCTGACACTTGGGTAAGTTCGGTATGGCCTCGATACCGGTACCGGACACTTCGGTAAGTTCGGTATATTTTCAATACCGGTACCCGACACTTTGGTAAGTTCGGTATTTCTTCAATACCGGTTCCCGACACTTCGGTAAGTTCGGTACGCCCGCCCAAATATACCCCAGGTACCGGTATACCCTCGACCGCAATACCGAGGGTACCGGTATTTGTTCGGTACCGAGCTCGATACCCTACCGAACACTTCGGTAAGTTCGGTACTTTTTCAATACCGGTACCCGACACTTCGGTAAGTTCGTTACGCCTACCCGAATATACCCCCGGTACCGGTATACCCTCGACCACAATACCGGCGGCGATCGGTGCGGCCTCGATACCGGGGAATCAGGTATGTGTGCAATACGGACACACATTATGACATAATACACAAGTTATACAAGGTTTTTATTTGTGGCGGCAGCAGCAGTCTTCTCTACATCTCCGTACGTGGTCCTTGGCTCTGGAGTGATGCGACGCGCTCATCTCACACCCACCATGCACGGCTGTAGACACAACACGACAATCACCAACTCGCGCCAGTGGGGTTCGAGGCGCCGCTGAGGCGGTGCTATGGAACGCTATGCGCAAACTTCGTGTCGTGGCAGAAGCTTCTTCGACTGCTCGCCTGTACTCGTATCATGCATCCTATATACTGACTTGAACGCCACATCTCGTTTCCATCGCTGCTCGAATTATATTCAAACACTGATGTACCAGCAGCAGCAGCTGCAGCAGCACTACGCGAGGTCACCGATGATCCAAACTGTATGCCGAACTTCGAAGTTGGAGCTGCTGCTTCTGCCCCTCTGCTGCTGCTGTGTTCTGCTGTTGTACTTGCTGGGGCTGGTGCTGCTGCTAACCGTGCTGCCGCTTGCAATATACGTGGTTGGGATGGCGTCGTCAGTATTTCCGTTTTTTCCGCCGGTGTCGCCGCAATATGTTTGCTGTTACTACAAGTACACATTATTTAGGGTATATTCGGTAGGGTACGTACCGAAGTATACCGGGGGTATTTCCTCGGTAAATACCGGTACCTGACACTTGGGTAAGTTCGGTATGGCCTCGATACCGGTATCCGACACTTCGGTAAGTTCGGTATATTTTCAATACCGGTACCCGACACTTTGGTAAGTTCGGTATTTCTTCAATACCGGTTCCCGACACTTCGGTAAGTTCGGTACGCCCGCCCAAATATACCCCAGGTACCGGTATACCCTCGACCGCAATACCGAGGGTACCGGTATTTGTTCGGTACCGAGCTCGATACCCTACCGAACACCTCGGTAAGTTCGGTACTTTTTCAATACCGGTACCCGACACTTCGGTAAGTTCGGTATTGTTTCGATACCGGTACCCGACACTTCGGTAAGTTCGGTACTTTTCCAATACCGGTACCCGACACTTCGGTAAGTTCGGTACGCCTACCCGAATATACCCCCGGTACCGGTATACCCTCGACCACAATACCGGCGGCGATCGGTGCGGCCTCGATACCGGGGAATCAGGTATGTGTGCAATACGGACACACATTATGACATAATACACAAGTTATACAAGGTTTTTATTTGTGGCGGCAGCAGCAGTCTTCTCTACATCTCCGTACGTGGTCCTTGGCTCTGGAGTGACGCAACGCGCTCATCTCACACCCACCATGCACGGCTGTAGACACAACACGACAATCACCAACTCGCGCCAGTGGGGTTCGAGGCGCCGCTGAGGCGGTGCTATGGAACGCTATGCGCAAACTTCGTGTCGTGGCAGAAGCTTCTTCGACTGCTCGCCTGTACTCGTATCATGCATCCTATATACAGACTTGAACGCCACATCTCGCGTCCATCGCTGCTCGAATTATATTCAAACACTGATGTACCAGCAGCAGCAGCTGCAGCAGCACTACGCGAGGTCACCGATGATCCAAACTGTATGCCGAACTTCGAAGTTGGAGCTGCTGCTTCTGCCCCTCTGCTGCTGCTGTGTTCTGCTGTTGTACTTGCTGGGGCTGGTGCTGCTGCTAACCGTGCTGCCGCTTGCAATATACGTGGTTGGGATGGCGTCGTCAGTATTTCCGTTTTTTCCGCCGGTGTCGCCGCAATATGTTTGCTGTTACTACAAGTACACATTATTTAGGGTATATTCGGTAGGGTACGTACCGAAGTACACCGGGGGTATTTCCTCGGTAAATACCGGTACCTGACACTTGGGTAAGTTCGGTATTTTTCCAATACCGGATCCCCGACACTTCGGTAAGTTCGGTATTATTTCAATACCGGTACCCGACACTTCGGTAAGTTCGGTATTTTTTCAATACCGGTACCCGACACTTCTGTAAGTTCGGTACTATTACAATACCGGTACCCGACACTTCGGTAAGTTCGGTATTTTTCCAATACCGGTACCTGACACTTCGGTAAGTTCGGTACGCTCACCTATATATACCCCGGGTACCGGTATACCCTCGTCCACAATACCGGGGGTACCGGTATTATCTCGGTAGTGTGCTTAATACCCTACCGAACACTTCGGTAAGTTCGGTACTTTTTCAATACCGGTCCGGCCACTTCGGTAAGTTCGGTACTTTTTCAATACGGGCACCGGACATTTCGGTATGTTCGGTACTTTTGCAATACCGGTATCCGACACTTCGGGAACTTCGGTACGCGTAATAAATATACCCCCGGTACCGGTATACCCTACCGAACTGGCCTTTGGAATATTTGTTCTATGAATATGTGTTATTGTAGTGTTCGTTTGGGATTCGTGATATATTAGGTACCCTGGTAGTAGGCCTTAGCCTTTAAGGCATGCCTGAAAAAATGCCTGAACTACTGTTTCTGAAACAGACGTGCCTGAACTACTGTTTTCGTACCTATCTTGCCTATCGTTTGCCAGGGACGCGTCAGGCACGCTTACAGGAATTTAAGGCACAACAAAATGATACCGCCGTTAGTCTGGAACTCCCAAAATCAGGGGAAAGGGGATGTTGTTTCAGGGCGTAGCCCACACCCACAGCGCACAGCCCATAGCTCTGATAAAGGGGACACTACGATACCAGACGCGTGCTACGATAGAGGTGGCACTTTTTGGCTGGTTTTGTTTCAAGGTGATGAGGCTCCTTAACCCAACATCGTCGGAATATCATTACTGTGTTCGATATTTTATTCATTTTACACGTAGCTCGTGGGATTTTCCATCGGGTCAGATCGGGTGGCAATTTTTTCGATTCCTCCAAACTCATATTTTGGGTGAGGTATAGAGCTCTTCAACTGACCACCCTCAGAAAAATCATGGTGCACCTGCATGCAGGCTACCGTAGTAAGCGTCACCAATGAATGCAACAAGCGAACCCTAACCGACCAGCACCTGGTGATCCCACACAAGGTTCGGCAGCGATAGACTTGAGGGGCTGCCCGAGCAGCTTGCCCGTAGCAGCAGCAGCAGCAGCAGCAGGAGGAGGGGCAGCAGCAAAGAAAGGGTTCCACATGCAGCAAAGAGTTCCTGCATATTATAGACTGCATCGCTTTGGCAGCGCCACTTTGCAGTCACATCGTACGTATTATACCAAGATTATACTTGTATAGTACAGAACACCTAATAAGATAGAAGGAATCTAGCCCGGGCTGGGTTTCTTATTTTAGCGAGGGTGCGTTCTACACTAATTTGAAAAGAAAGACTCCCGATTTTCATTTTTCCCTATAAATCTCAGGCTGGATTTATCGTCATCCTGTTTCTTATCAGGTGTCTTGTACTGTAACAGTAGTACAGTACAGGACACCTGATAAGAAGCAGGAAATATGGTCTAGGCTGGATTTCTCATTTGAGAGAGGGTGATTTCTACACTAATTTCAAGTTAACTACTCCCGAGTTTCTTATGTCCCTCTAAATTTCAGCCTGGATTTATTTCAAGTCTGTTTTTTATTAGGGGTCCTGTAATGCAGGCAGCGAGCATTCAGCCCCTTGAATCCAGACTACATGAAGTTAGTATAAGACTTACTATCCTTGCGGCGCTCTACAGTTTTCAGGTATTTTTCAGGCATTTTACCTCTTGAAACCAAACTACTTGAAATTACTATAGAGTTTGTCTTGGGGCGCCGAAAATATTTCAGGTCCGTGGTCCGTCTCAGGCATTTTTTCAGGCAAATGCCTTAAATAAATAGGCACGTTTGAGGCAAATTAAGGAACGTCAGGCATATGTTATAAGGCTTAGTTCGGGTAGGCGATTGGTTAACTTTTTACCAGTAGCCCAACGGACTAATGCCTTCACAAATGACGTCGACGGCAGGACATGAGCTGCTGGTGGTGAGTTCGAATCTCACCTCCACCATGAAAACACTTTTTAAAGAATAGTGAATTTCCTCATATATTGTCAAGAACCTGAAAAATACTCTCTCTCCCTGGGTCCCCATAACATTGGAACCGCGAGGCCAATTGGCTTTGACACGACGACCCGTATATCCGGTCTGTCCTGAATACCCCGCCGGTCCAGGGGGGGAGAGTGTTATAAGGCTTAGTTCGGGTAGGCGATCGGTTAACCTTTTACCAGTAGCCCAACGGACTAATGCCTTAACACATATGCCTATATCTTGTTGCCTACCAGTATCTCAAAAGTTTTCGCCTGCGGCGTGCCTATCTGCGCATGCCTGAAAGCCCCTGAGGCGTGCCTGAAAGGCTAGGGCGTGCCTGAAAGGCTAGGGCCTGCCTGGTAGTTACTACTTGAAAAAATCGACGAACGTTTGACATATAAGTATAGTTATGTTTGTGAAATTTTCGCACTTTTCGCAACTTTTCTCTTCGCGCGAGCGCATTTCGGCAAAACGCTAAGTACCCCGACACGGGAGGCCCGGCCGGACACATTGGTCGAGGTTTGGGCTCGATCCGAGCTCTGTGGCTCGCGTGGCGGGCGCTCAAAGTTTTTTTTCGCGCGGGAGTGGATAAGACGATTTCCCTGGTTTTCTGCGTGAGGCCTTATTTTGTACGTACGTGCCAGCAAATAATCAGACATACCACCGTCATGCGTTTTTTTGTGTGTTTCTTGCCGGGAACACTGCTGGGAGCAGGCAAGAACACAGCAGCAGCACTGCAGAGAGCATGCTACAGCACAACCTCAATGTTACAACCCTGCCGCCCAGCAGCACAGCAGGCATCACACCATGCATGAGCGTGCCATAAATCCGTGCTGTACAGTAGTGGTGATTTGCGTTTGACGGAGCCTGCGATCTTCCAAACTCGTCGTACCTGCAGATCGATGCTCATGTACGAATCTCTCCGCTGTCCCGAAATGTAAGCAACGTTTGTTCATTAAAAATATATACCAACTGTCCTTACACTTCCGGACAGAGAGGTACAAAACTGCCTGTGCGCCTCGGAAACAGATCTGTGCTGTGCACTACTTTGTTGTTGCTTCGACTCGTTGCTTTCACAGGAGCCAGCAATCCATCACCAAACCACACCACCACCACCTCTCTCTTGCTCGTTGCTGCTGTTGATGGGTTCCATGTGTCTTCCATGTGCCACGCGTGTGCCCTGCATGCTACATGCCGACGTATGAGAGCATACCGGTCTTCGGGCGGTTTTACCCCAAAAACAAAAAATATTTATTTCTGGAAAATAATCATGTACGATCGTAACATGTACGTATTATACGGTCCGACTACAAGTACGTGAGTTCGAATCCCGGACATTTCCTCTGTTTCCTTTCGTTGTTTGGCATGCAGGTATGTATACAAGTACGACTACTGTTGTTTTTTTACTGCTATTTATTATGGAGCTTTATCTCTTTTAGCAAATGCCCGGGTACTCGCGAGGACAACTACAGCAGTACGTACGACTAGTACTCTGGGAATCTCTGCCATCACACGTAACGGACACGAATGGGAATATTTAGGGCCCTCTGTAATTGTATGGCGCGTAGTATGCAATACTAAAACCCATCATATATATTGTTGTACGTATGATAGGCAGTTAAACTGCTGTAATTATTATCATAGTAGACACTAAAAAAACGGCGTTCAGTATTTACACCCGACTGAAAGCCTAACAAGAAACAGCTGATATGAGTACCCTGATATTTTTTCAGGGATTTGGCAAGTACTCGTTGGCCGCGAGCACTCGCAGGGATACAACTGATTTGTTGTGTGTACCGGCAGTTGTGTGTGTTTTTTTTTCGTTCCCTCCCTTATTTCGTTTGGAATGTAGTACGTATATACGAGTACGGGTTTCACCAAAAACGAAGTACATTTCGACCCCCACACAAATACCAAGTCGACTTCGATCCCGACACTAAACCACCCCCACCCATAAACGATAAGTTAATTTCGACCCCAACACTGAAATCAAGTAATGTTCGATCCCGAGTCTAAAATCAAGTTTTTTTAGATGCCAACTCTAAAAACCAAGTTCATTTCGATGCCCCGACACAAAAACAAAGTCAATTTCGACTGACCACACGAACTCCAAGTCGATTACGATCCTCACACTAAAACATAACAATTTGGATCCCGACACTAAAACCAAGTCATTATCGGCCCACCAACAAAAACTATTAATAGCTCACTTTCGATCGAGACACTAAATACAACAGCAATTACGTATGATGAAGAAAGGAGTGACATTTCACATATGAATACATCCATCCATGTAGGTTTTCTTTTCGTTTTGGCTGTGGCCTTGATTTTCTTCTGTTCGAGGATGCTTATGAGTCAATAAGGTTTTCTGCTTTAGGGAATTTTATGAGTGATCAACGCTGAAGATCATGCTGCACATTGTCGGATGGCAAAGATAATAATAATAATTAATATTGAAGCTCATGCTGCATATCGTCGGGGGGCAAACGAAATAATAAAAGCCAAATCGATTTCGATCCCTTCTGAAATCAAGTCCATTTCGATCCCCCACACTGAAGCAAGTTAATTTCGTTCATTTCCTGCCCGCACACACAAAAAAAAGGCAATGCATACCACCCTAAAAAAAACGAGTCAATTTGGAACCCACACTTCGATGCGAGTCGACGAGGGAAGGAAAGGCTGAAGTCTTCTCGCGATAAAAATGCAAGGCAAGAACCGTAGTGGGGGAGGAGGGAGAGGAGCCTACTTTGTGACCCCGGATCTGAGTTACGACTAGGGAGGAGAGAGAAAGGAAGGGCGAAGATAATAAATGGGATGGACAAAAAAAAACAAAAAAACAAAAAAAACTGAAACCAAGTCATTTCCAGCCCGCTCACAAAAACCAAGTCAATTTATATATATATATATATGTGTTTGCTTTTCATGTTCGTCCTTGCGCCACTCCCCTAGGCACATCCCGGAGGGGAACCTTGTACACGTATATATTAGTAAGTAGGCAGATACTAAAATCTGGAGTTTTTTATCAGGGTATATACATATTGTTCTCCCTCTTTCGCTAAATTATTTAATTATGCCCCCCATACCACGAACAACCTATACCTGATATATAGTATGCACCACATCTCCTGTAGTGCATGCATATACCGGGTATACATCCAACAGCAGTGGTGAGTGGTGTGAACTGTTGTATCGTTTGTACTTCTTCTCCCTCTTTCGTGAAATTAATTATTATTATCACACACATACACACACTCTATTCCTCCCTCTTTCGTGAAAATAATTAGTAATTATTATCACACACACTCTCTTCTCCCTCTTTCGTGAAATTAATTAATTATTATGACACACACACTCTATTTAAATTCTTCTCCCTCTAATTAATTAATTGTTATCACACACATACACATACACTCTAATCCTCCCTCTTTCGTGAAATTAATTCATTATTATCACACACACACTCTCTTCTCCCTCTTTCGTGAAATTAATTAATTATTATCACACACACTCTATAAAAAATATTTTTCTCCCTCTTTCGTGAAATTAATTAAATATTATCACACACATACACACACTCTATTCTTCTCCCTCTTTCGTGAAATTAATTATTTATTATCACACACACACTCTATACACGTTTTTTTTTTTTTTCCCATCCCATTTATTATCTTCGCCCTTCCTTTCTCTCTCCTTCCTAGTCGTAACTCAGATCCGGGGTCACAAAGTAGGCTCTTCTCCCTCCTCCCCCACTACGGTTCTTGCCTTGCATTTTTATCGCGAGAAGATATCAGCACTTTCTTCCCTCGTCGACTTGCGTCGGATTCCGCCTACCCACGCCACGAAGGCGCTCTCAGCAATTGGTTCCTTTTTATTTTTTCAAATAAAGACAAAATATCTCACCACGGTGGGATTCGATCCTGGGCACGGTGGGATTCGATCCTGGGTACCAATGATAGTAGTAGTCTTTGAAGCTGACCACTACTCTACCGGGTCGACCGGCTGTTTAACAATAAATATTTCAAAACAATATACGAGCTGGTTCCAGCGACAGCAGGAACGTTTCGCCTTCAGACTTTAGCGCCCTAATTGAAATCGATTTAGAAAAATGAAAATTGGCATGTTTGTTGTTGTTCAGGACCTTACGAAAATAACTCAGGATAGCCTTTTTTTTCAAAGTGATTTTTGGTGAGGAAGGTACGTTTTAACGGTTTTTTTTCATATTTTTCGGCAACTTTGACCCAAACTTTCCAACGAAAAAAAAACGAAAATGAAAAAAGGCCATTATCACGTAGTTTCGTATGCTCGTGAAGAACAACCCTGTCGAGTGCCAACTTCAAACTCAGCTTGGATCCGGGCGCTAAAGTAATTTCCGTATTTCCGTGAAAGCAAATATTCCCGGTAGGGTTTCCAAAGAGCTCGATACATTGTTTTAGTACTTAAGCAGGCGTGTACTATTACACACTTGCACGGACTGTATAACAAAACAAGTCTATTCGACGCCATCCTCTTGTTTATGCGATCCTATCAACACGTCTAGCGTCCGCGTATTGGCCGAATGATGGCCGAGAGAAGAATCATATCGTATGGATTTAGGTATTGACCTCTTCAACCCCCATACAACAACGCCTCCCCAAGTAATACTGACAATTCCCATACCTCGCGAACTGCAACAACAGCTTGGACTACAAAAAAACAGATTCACCGACGTGTTTGCCTTGTTTATGCGGCCACGCGGATATTCTTTGTGTTGCCATTTCCGGTGTATTCGTTGTGTCGTTGCCCGAAGGTAGAATGTGGCAAGTTCTGTAGGGTATACCGGTACCGGGGGTATATTTGTTGCGCGTACCGAACTTACCGAAGTGTAGGGTACCGGTATTGAAAAAGTACCGAACTTACCGAAGTGTCCGGTACCGGTATTGAAAAAGTACCGAACTTACCGAAGTGTTCGGTAGGGTA
>MEHQ01000682.1:0-41563 GCA_008828725.1 Saccharina japonica | reverse complement strand
TATATCCGGTATTTGATTTTTACTTTGATCGAGTATGGATTGAGTGGGTGCTTTGTTTAGTTGAATGGTTGAAGGCAAACCGACGGACACTCGGGGAGCTATGATAACCTGTAATCTACCAGGTCGTATAGTTTATTTGTATGTACGACCATTGCTGAGTTTGAATATTGGTTTTGGTATAACGGTATGATAGGGGGTACAATGGTTTATTTTTTTATGATGTTTTACTCGTAGTCAGTCCTGACTATATTCTGTTGTTACACGTGGTAATGCTTATTACCTCGGCCAGCAGATACGTAACATGTCCATTATGCGCATATTCTGACGATCAGTTTGATGGTCATTGCTTCATAATGGGCTGGGGGGCTGGGGGGATTAATGGAGTTTTGTCTTTCAAGATTGAGAAGGATCAATATATTTTATGTATGAGGTGAATATGATGAAATACCCGAGAATATGATTGATACATTAAGGACAACATCTCTTGCGTACGTTGGAGGTACTACGAGTACAATATTTCTATTGTTTCCTTGTAGACCACGAAATTACCATAGGAAGGCCAAACTGGGAACGCTCATGGTTGGTCCTATGTACGTACTGCAGGGGGAAAATATCCTGTATTTTCAGTTGTGGTCGACTTGGGTCGGCAATCAATGGCTTTATTTTGATATATCAAGGAAGGGGGGAAGATTGTCTGAGAATTACAGTAGTATTGGTGCAAGGATCATCTTTGTACGAATTATATTATAGATATATATTGGTGAATCGATTTTGAATGACATCGATTGGCAAGAGTACGAGAATCTATTTTTGTATACCTTAGTGGAATGAATATTATTGGAGTAGAAATGGGAATGACCACAGTTTGGGGGGATAAACGATCATACAATGTACCAGGGTATTGATCTATCAGGAAACTGTGTCATTATTCATATATTAGTAATGTGAGATATATCACTGGCAGGACGGTTGTAGACTCAAGGGGTCAGGTAATGAGTCGGAGTAATGGAGTCGGAGTAACATGTGAGTTCGAATACGTACCTGATATATATGATACGCTGAGGACCTGGTGCATAGTTTGACGTTGGAAGAACTGATTCTAAGCAATTTCTATTGGACCACGGAATGACCGTAGCAAGGCTGATGTGGGCCATAAGATGGTTATATGAGTAATATAGGGTGTGATTGGAACTGGATATATTTTGGTAGGTGACAAGATGACGGAACCCTGTCGTCCCGTCTGTGTTCATTTTCCTTTTGGGCAGTCTTATCTTTTTTCTCTGCTGCGCCGGGATCATCTGGATAAAATAATATATATATTTCAACATCATCGATTTTCTTATTCTCGGCGTCCAACCCGAGGCTCCATCACCCTCTCCGCGAGGCGAGCCGGGCTTCGTGCACGACATTGCGTCTTAAACGCAACAGATGTACTTAATTTTGGCCAGACTGGAATTGTGATGTAAGACTGGGTACTATTTTCAATACAAAGAGGTCGCATTTTTTTCCCCCCAAAACAATCTCAGTCTCAATTTTTCAATTATTAGATTAGTAACATATTTCGCGTACTATACTCGTACAGCAGCAGAAGCAGCTGGTGATAGCTTTAAAACATGCTTTCAAAACTTTAGTACCCTTGGTGTCTTTCTCGCTAGAATGTGTGGAAAGTAATTCTTCATGTCTACGAGTACGAGGATTTTATATTTAGCTTCGTACAACTGTAGTGTATCGTTGTCATTTCGTAAAAACAACGTACAACCGCAATCTATCGTTATCATTTCCTTGAAAAAATAAATAATCATCGTGTCCGCGTCATGTCGTTTTTTTGTTTTTTGTTTTGTTTGCAACCGGATCCCAGCTTCCATGGGTCGATGACGTTCGTTTTCGACCAAGAGCCCGACGAGGCAGGGCAAGCCGGAGCGGAAGAGGAGAGCGCGCCGAAGCCCGAGCTCGAGGTGTCGGTGACAATCGAAAAGGTACATACGTAAAGGTGTACCTGACATAGGTGAAGGTGTAGAGGTCTACCTGAAATAGGTGAAGGTATAGAGGTGTACATGGTATAGGCGAAGATGAACCTTGTAAAGGTGTAGGTGTACATTATAACGGTGAGGTGTACCTTGTAAAGGCGCAGGTGTACATCATAACGGTGAAGGTGTACCTTGTGAAGGTAAATATATACATTATGAAGGTACAGGTGTACCTCTTAAAGGTGTAGATGTGTACCTGGTATAGGTGAAGGTATAGAGGTGTACGTGGCATAGGTGAAGATGAACCTTGTAAAGGTGCAGGTGTACAGTATAACGGTGAGGTGTACCTTGTAAAGGTGTATAGGTGTACCTGGTGTAGGTGAAGGTGTACCTTGTAAAGGTAAAGATACACATTATAAAGGTACACGTGTACCTTTTAAAGGTGTAGATGTGTACCTGGTATAGGTGAAGGTGTACCTTGTAAAGGTGAAGGTGTACCCTATAAAGGTAAAGGTGTACCTTGTAAAGGTATTGAGGCGTACCTGGTGTAGGTGAAGGTGTACCGTGTGAAGACAAATGTGTAGAGGTGTACCTGAGATAGGTGAAGGTGTACCTGGTGTAGGTAAAGGTGTACCTTGTCAAGTCAAATGTGTACCTCGTGAAGGTTTAGAGGTGTACCTTGTTAAGGTATAGAGGTGTACCTTGTAAAGGAAAAGGTGTACCTTGTAAAGGCAAAGGTGTACCTTGTAGAGGCAAATGTGTACCTTGCAAAGGCAAAGGTGTACCGCGTGGAGGAAAAATGTGCAAATCGAAAAGTCACATGAAAGTGTACCTGAATAAGGTACACGTGGGTGTATCTTGTAAATGTGATAGTTTAAAAATAGTACCGTTGCGTACGGTAACATGCATATGCATACCGTAACAATACCCTTCTCTGTCTCAGCATCTACACCTTAAACTCACGAACAACATCGCGTCTCCATCTGTCATACCTGTATTTTTAAGACGTAACATGGTGCAGGCCGAACGAGGCGTGAATAATAATACGGGGACAGAGCTCAGTCGTCCCCGTGTGTCGCTCGTAGATTCGGCTTCAGCCAGCTCGAAAAGCGGGACCTTGCTTTTGTTCCGGCACACTCGTGTACTGAATTCACACCTCATATATACGTACAGATGATCGATTCCCACTTTTTATTACCTAGGCTCTTCGAGGCAGATACAGCAGATCCCTGACCTGTATGATCAAAGGTCATGTTGCCTCGCTGGTGGGAGTAGTAATAGCCTGCACGACCTACCCAAGGCAGATACGACAGATCCCTGATCTGCATGATCTAAGGTCGAGTTGCCTCGTTGGTGGGAGCGGTAATAGCCTGCATGACCTACCTAAGGCAGATGCAACAGATCCCTGATCTGTATGATCTAAGGTCGCGTTGCATCGCCGATGGCAGCCGTAATAGGCTGCATGGCCTACCTAAGGCAGATACAACAGATCCCTGATCTGTATGATCTAAGGTCACGTTGCCTCGCCGATGGGAGCCGTAATCGCCTGCATGACCTATAGGCATATCAAGGCAGATGCAACAGATTCCTGATCTGTATGATCTAAGGCCATGTTGCCTCGCTGGTGGGAGCGGTAATAGCCTGCATGATCTATAGGCCTGTCGAGGCAGATACAGCAGATCCCTGATCTCTATGATCTAAGGTCGCGTTTCCTCGCTGGTGGGAGCGATAATAGCCTGCATGAGTTATAGGCCTATCGAGACAGATACAACAGATCCCTGATCTGTATGGTTTAGGGTCACGTTGCTTCGCTGATGGGAGCGGTAACAGCTTGCATGACCTTCCTAAGCAGATACAACAGATCCCTGATATGTATGATCTAAGGTCGCGTTACCTCGTTGGTGGAAGCGGTAATAGCCTGCATGATCTATCCAAGGCAGATACAACAGATCCCTGATCTGTGTGATGTACTGTAAGGTCGCGTTGCCTCGCCGGTGGGAGTGGTGATAGCCTGCATGACCTATAGGCCTATCAAGGCAGATACAACAGACCCCTAATCTGTATGATCTAAGGCTGCGTTGCCTCACCGATGGGAGCCGTAATAGCCTGCATGACCTACCTGAGGCAGATACAACAGATCCTTCTGATCTGTATGATCTAAGGTCACGTTGTCTCGCTGTTGGGAGCGGTAATAGCTTGCATGACTGTTAATTCGACCTCGGGCGCATGGCGGGGCCTAGCACAGGCGGGCAGGGTTAGCGAGCTGGAGCGCTCCTCATGTAGGCATAAACCACGTATATATTGTCGTCGGACCTCGTAGGCCAGCGTCGAGGCGCAGCGAGCAAGTTCAGGAGTAAGTTCAAGGCAAGGCAAGCCAAGTCACCAGCAAGCACGAGACCTCACAGATGGAGAAAGCCTCATCAAGTATATGAACTCCCTAATATATAAAACCGTCATCATACCTGCTGTATCGAGTACCAAGCACAATCAATATCCTCCCTGCTTTGCAATCGATACTGTGCGACACCACACATCCGCAGTATGCATACCGAACAGGTGTACAGTCCCATCAATCAAATCCTCCCTGCTTTGCAATCGATACTGTGCGACACCACACATCCGCAGTATGCATACCGAACAAGTGTACAGTCCCATCGACTAATATCCTCCCTGCATGGTGAACAGCATGGCAATAAAGCATCACAATATCATAGCATGGTCACACCTCATAGCTGTCCCGAAAACCACAAATCATCATCGCGAATCAATATCACACATTCCAAATTCACGTACCGAATGTGGACCACAATGTCCCAAAACCTCAAGCAAATTCAAAGTACCGAATACCACAAGATTAATAAAAACCTGAAGCAAACTCAAAGTACCGAATACTAGAAATTCAAGCACATTCATTCAAATTCAAATACCACAATCTAAACCATACTGGCTCAAACTTCGATAATCTTCCAAAACACTCAGCTGCCGTAACTAGGGCATGAGGCCTCGATAATCAGACGGCCATCAGCTCGGTGTCAACAGGTCGATACAGGTTTGTCCAGTAGTACCAACTTCAGAGACCAAAATCTAAACCATACTGGCTCAAACTTCAACAATCTTCCAAGACACTCAGCTGCCGTAACTAGGGCATAAGGCCTCGGTAATCAGACGGTCACCAGCTCGGTGTCAACAGGTCGATACAGGTGTGTCCAGTAGCGCTAACTTCAGATACCCCTGCACGTTGCAAGAATCTCGAAACTTCTGAAATCTCGTAGCAAATTTCATACGTACATGTAATTCTCGGAATACCAGACCAAGCCGTTAAATCAATCCTTGAATATCTCCCTGCACATCAACAATACAGCTCGCCCGAATCACGTTCGACCGGAGAACAGTTATCCGTCACAGCAGTATCCCCTATTTTAATCAGTAAAAGGCCAGATTTTCATGCCCCGAAAACATCAATCAAAAACACAACCCAACCTTATACCCCACCAGCCCAATCAGGAAACTTTCAATATCCTCCATTGTTCGAACTCCTCGTTTCATCCCAGTCAACATCAATCATGTATTTTCCCTGAAACTATTCAGAAAGCCGCCACAGACCAGAACAGCAGGACTGGTATCCACCATTGAGATCGAACCTAAAACTAAAAACTAAACACCTCAGATCCTCATTTCAGCTCGATCAAACCATCCAAATCGAACATCAGTGTATTTCCGAACTACCAAGAAAAGCCCGCCCAGGCCAGAGCAGCCAGAGACGGTATCACCATTGAGAATTGACTCTAAAACTAAACAATACAATCTCAAATCCTCATTCATACGCAACATATTTAATCCGACACGCGTGGTATGGTTCCAAAAGCCTATTTACAGCAGTAGTTATTACGCCAACTTATCAGGAACTGATCTCCCCCGATTCGCACGAAGCTGCGTATAATCAGGAACTTCGAGCGATTTCACACAAGGAAAAGCTCTTGAAGTGTTACTATTTTTAATCACAAATCAACAAATGCTCAGAGAAACAGCTTTTTAACCAAAAGTCCAGTTAGCGCGGAAAGACCAAACGCATTCATAAATATATATCAAGATTCGCATGGTGATCAGGCAAGTGCAGGTGCTATTTCACATTTGAACACAAAGAGCAATAGTAACTGCTATATAGATTACGTGTTTAAAGCACCTAACTCCACTTATACTCTCCTGCTTTTAAGGTACGCGTACATAGATTTGTGCCTACGATGATTTGATATAGAGACATCTCGTACCTCATAAACTGCGTTCGTTTCGGAGGGAGGAGGGAGATGAAAGGTCGGAAGAGCCACAACATACAGCAGTCAATCTGTAAGTCGCCCAAAACATATTTTCCACTGCGTTATCAATGCTCACCAGCTCCAGCGCATATTCCTATCATTTATCAACAACGCCCCAGAATTTTCCAACATCGTATTATACCAAACAATAATCCTTATCTGAGGCAGTAGGTGGTTTGCAGTTGCGTTGTACCATGGTATAACGCAGTGTTTTATATGTATGCATGGATGTATATACGACCTTCGCGATCATAAAACTGTCCGCACACAGAGCACTACCGTTTACATCAGGTACACACAAAATAAGCAGCATACGAAAATGCTCATAAATCACGAAAACCACCGCACGCATATACCTGGTATACTCACAGCAGTATAATAGTACTTCTCGTACAAATAGCAAAAACATCGCAGACAGACAAAATAACCGTATGAGCATGTTCCAAGTACCTTCCCCTGTTGATTATAGGTCCAAGTAAAAGTTACAGCAGAATTGCTGCATGTCGGCTATTATCATACGTATACTGATGTGTTGCTATCTTACAAGGTTAGTACGTGCAGTGTGGTAGCACAGCGTTCGAAGAAAAGCACACAACCGAAACATAACAATGTCGGCTCGTCATGTGCGTACTCAATCCTATCATGCGTGCATCATATATCATCCTCCCCAAGCTCCAACCCAAGTGCGTAGTCCATCATCCCGCGTAAAAAACGCAAGACAACAGAACCAACTACTCGTATTCAATATAATGCTAGGTGGTCCAAACAAGCCTATCCTACGACACACCTACTATTAATATACCTGAACAGCAGTAGCGGCATCTTCATACGTATCATCAAAAACATCATCAAAAACAGGGGGAAAGGCAATCGATCAGGCAGCACGAACACAGCGTATACCTCAATCAGGGCTGAACGGAGGCATGAGCCCAGCACCCAGGCGCCATTGCGGTCCAGCTTCCATGCTGATCCAAACACAACCTTGCTGTAGGTGGTGTTGCTTGCTGCCGCCCCACCCGTCCTTGCTCCCCTGCTGCTGCTGCTGCTGCTGCTGCTGCTGCTGCTCCTCTTCCTTCTCCTCCTCTTCCCCCTCTTTCCGTTGCTCGAATAATAACAGGGCTCCGTGTGCCAGCACCAAGCGACTCGCCACTACTAGGGCGTGCTGCTCCGCCTCGAGGTCTGCACGCGTGCCTTCCGCGGGCGGTGGCGGAGGCGGGGGTAGAGGCGACGGTGGCGGCAGCGGCGGTGGCAACGGCTGATGCTCCTGCTCCTCGCCCATCCCAACGCCGTCATCCCCGACTCCTACTCTACTTTCCTCCTCCTGAGACCCCCTTCCACTCGCACATAAAACCATATCTCCGACCTTTTTCTTTTCCGCGTGTGACGGTTTCTTCGTCACCCCGGGTTGGGTGTCAACGTGGCGCGCAGACAGAGCCACCTGCTCTACTAGCGCGCCCGGGCTCACCCAACAAACCGGCTCAAAGGGGCTCCTCTCAACCGGAAGCAGCTGCGGCAGGGCCCTCTGCCCATCCTGTGCACTGCTGCCGCTCCGGGAGGTCTGCTTCCCACCTAGCTTCACAGCTCGTTCTTCTTCTCTCTCCTCGTCACCCATATCTTCTCCTTTTTCTCCTCTCGTCGCTTCCTCATCAAATTCGGGGGTGGGCGCAGAGCGGGTATGGTTTGCAGCAGTGGCCAACGTGCCGGCTCGAGCCTCCTGCTCTTGCCGCACTGATGTCCCAGCTGCTTTCCTCCTCTGCTCTGCCGTTGCCCTCTCCGAATCAGCGCGCTGGGCCTCGCTCGGCGCGGCACGCAGCTTCGCTACCATCTTCATCCGAAGGGCTGCCAGCTGCAGCTGCTGCGGCTGCTGCTGCTGCTCCGGTTGTTGCGGCTGCTGCTGCTCTTGCTGCAGCGGCTCGCCTGCGTTGCTCGTGCCTCGAGCAGCAAGCGGGTCCACCAGCGCCAGCTCACGTCTAGCCGAGGCGGCACGCTGTTGCCGCGGCCGCATCGGGTGGACTACTTCTTGCCGCCACTTGATTTTCTGCTGAGCCGAGGATATCCAACTATCCACCTGGTTGAGACGGGCCCTGTCCTCCGTGAGCACAGCAGTAACCCTTCCGGTCCGCGCAGCCCAAGCTCCTTCATAGTCCTCGATGCGCTCTACCAGAACGAAGCGCTTGGCATACATCTCGTCCACGCACCCCATCAGCTGCACCGTCTGCCACCTCTCCCTCTCGAAATACAATTCCCGGAGCTCGAGATAACTCTTGCCCTACTCACTAGCTCTCCACCTAGCATTCTCCGATTCCGCGTCATTCATCTCAACGCGGAAAAACCCACCAATGCCTGATGCCCCAAGCAACCCGAGATCACGTGTCAATGACTCGCTATAGCGTGTTGACTCGACCTCGGGCGCATGGCGGGGCCTAGCACAGGCGGGCAGGGTTAGCGAGCTGAAGCGCTCCTCATGTAGGCATAAACCACGTATATATTATCGTCGGACCTTGCAGGCCAGCGTCGAGGCGCAGCGAGCAAGTCAAGGAGTAAGTTCAAGGCAAGACAAGCCAAGTCACCAGCAAGCACGAGACCTCACAGGTGGAGAAAGCCTCATCAAGTATATGAACTCCCTAATATATGAAACCGTCATCATACCTGCTGTATCGAGTACCAAGCACAATCAATAATGACCTATAGGCCTATCGAGGCAGATACAACAGATCCCTGATCTGTATGATCTAAGGCTGCGTTGCCTCACCGATGGGAGCCGTACTGGCCTGCATGACCTACCTGAGGCAGATACAACAGATCCTTCTGATCTGTATGATCTAAGGTCACGTTGTGTCGCTGTTGGGAGCGGTAATAGCTTGCATGACCTATAGGCCTATCGAGGCAGATACAACAGATCCCCGGTCTGTATGATCTATGACTGCGTTACCTCGCTGGTGGGAGCCCTAATAGCCTGCATGAGTTATAGGCCCATCAAGGCAGATGAAACAGATCCCTGGTCTGTATGATCTAAGGTCGCGTTGCCTCGCTGGTGGGAGCGATAATAGCCTTCATGAGCTATAGGCCTATCGAGGCAGATGCAACAGATCCCTGATCTGTATGATCTAAGGTCACGTTACCTCGCTGCTGGGAGCGGTGATAGCCTGCATGACCTGTAGGCCTATCAAGGCAGATGCAACAGATCCCTGATCTGTATGATCTAAGGTCATGTTGCCTCGCCGATGGGAGCCGTAATAGCCCGCAGAATCTAGATCATGCCGCCTGGGTTGAGTCGTCTGTACCTATACAGAACCTGCACAGAGAGATAAGACAGCGCCTCCTGTGGGTGCAAGTAGGTGTGTCGGCGCTTCCTGGGGCGTATCTGCACTTAACGCAGAACCTACACAGCACCCCACGCCGGGTGAAGGTAAGGGCTAGACTCTAGATTTTCTAGGTTACTTAAACCTAACACCTGACCTAATCCTGAAGGTCTGCCTGAGACTAGTTTTGAGAGGAATCTACAGAGGGTTTCGTACGGCGCCGAAGGCGTTTGCCGTGCCCTCAACGTAGTCCCACCCTTATCGAGATTGTACATGTCTAGAATACACATTTAGTAGATCTTGATCTGCCCGACGATGTGTGTTGAACAATTAACGCACAAAGCATTTTGTTTGGGGGGTGGGGGGGGCGTACTCATTTTGTTGCTGGCCTTAAGTCATTTGACCATTGACCACGCAGCATCCCTTGCGAGACGGAGCAGGGGGTACAACATGTGTATGTCGTCTCCATCGTTTCTACCCGTAAGTTTATGACGTAACGCCGGGCAGGCCGAAAAAGGCTTGAGTTGTCCAGGGACAGAGCTCAATTGTCCCCGTATGTCGGTCGTAAATTTGGCTTCAACCAGCTCGAAAGTGGTTAGTCCCTATGGTTTCGCCCCCCCCCCGACTCGCCCAACAACACCTCACGGCGCTTCGCGCTTGATGCGAGCGCTGCCTTTGGCCTGGCTGGTGAAAACCCATCGTGCCCCATGCCGGCATCATGTAGGGATGCGAGGGTCTATTGTCATATGACGACTACGGCCATGCACGACATGAGTACCCCCCCCCCCACGGTGTCATTTAGAAGTTCGCATCTGCTCGTACCTCTCTGTCCCGAAATATAAGCGCCAGTATGATGGAATATCAGTGTACATATAATCCTTCTATTATTTACGGACGGAGTGGTGATCATTTTACGCGCAAATAATGCGTATTTGGTAACGATATCTCGTCTCCCATCTGTACCTGTGTTTTTTATTACGTTATGTCGAGCAGGCCGAAGGAGGCGTGAATAATCCGGGGACAGGGATCAATCGTTCCCGTGTCCTGGTGATTTACGGACGGAGTGGTGATTGTTTTACGCGTAAATCATACATTTTTGGTAACGATATCTCGTCCCCCAATTGTAACTGTGTCTTACTACGTTATGACGTCGGGCAGGCCGAAGAAGGCGTGAATAATCCGGGGACAGGGATCAATCGTCCCCGTGTCCTGGTGATTTACGGATGGAGTGGTGATAATTTTACGCGCAAAGCATACGTTTTTGGTAACGATATCTCGTCTCTCATATGTACCTACCTGTGTTTTGTATTACGTTACGTCGGGCAGGCCGAAGGAGGCTTGGATTCTCCGGGGACAGGGATCAATCGTCCCCGTGTCCTGGTGACGCTCGGCGGCCTGCCGGCGGGGTCCGGGGTTGGTCAGGCGAAGGGCCGGGTGAGGGTGCCGTACAAGCAGTTCCTGCTCATCTACAGCGGCAAGGCGTCTGCTAGGGACATTGGCAATCTCGCCATGAAGCGCGAGGTTTGTTTGTTTGTCTGTTTGTTCTGTTTTGCTTTATTTTCCCCGAACGTTATTCACACGGTCGAACAGATAACTTGTTTTTTTTTAGTGACTGTCACTTTTACTTTCCAGCTTTCTCTGGACAAGGCGTGGTCACAGGTCTCGTTCCCCCCCCCCCCCCCCACGGTATAGGCATGATTTTTTTATCGCGCACAGGGAACAGCATTCCCACTATCTGTGCTCGCCAATCATCACCGATTATTGCTAACTCACGCTCTCGCGCTTTCCGCTGATCAACTATAGGGTACATACAGCATTCCCCCTGCTGGTCGTCAATTATCATCATAGAGTCGACATATGTTTTGCCGAGAAAAAGTCCCAACGCGCATGCACTCGGGGGGGCTTGAAATCACGATCTTGACTCTAACAGGCTTCGTGGTTACTTGCTAGTCCACCGAGGCGACCGGTTATGTAAGGGCACTGCAAAAAGAAAACGTGTTTTTTTTCAGTTGCAATACTATTTCTGGTACAATTTCGACCTTTTCATTAGTCCCTACGGAAAACGAGATTTCTCCAGTTCTAGTCCTCAATCAAACGTACTGTCTATGAGTAGTTTTAGAGAGCGTAGATCATGGTTAACATTTATATATATATGTGTGTCTCAGGAGCCGGGTCGACCCGACCCTTTCCACCACGAAACGTGCCTCTTCCTCAAATATGACTTGCCATACCCCTGACACTATAGGAGGAACTTGAAAAATGGCAGTTTCTCCGGCTGCTGATACTGTTTTAACTCAGATTTTCGACGAGAACGCCGAGCACTATTACCAGTAGGTGAACCTACTCGGGCCTCTAGTTTGACCGTGCGTAGCGTCCCACCTGGCCGCAGCAGGGTGCAGATATCAAACAGGAGCTCCGAAACGATAAACAGATCTTGCTGCTGAGCACTTTCGTTTCGTCATTTGAAACACAGCATGCTGCAATGCCTGCACTCCCTTGCAGATCCAAGAGCCCCAACACCTACTACTACGTAGATACTTTGACGGATGAGCTATACGTTGGTCGGGAGCAGGTCTGAGCATTAGAACTGGAGTTTTGCCGTGTTCCTCCGTAAGGAGTACAAGCGTACTGGCATAGTGTTATTACATATAGCATATGTTATAGTTATGTTTGTGAAATTTTCGCACTTTTCGCAACTTTTCTCTTCGCACGAGCACTTTTCGGCAAAACGCTAAGTACCCCGACACGGGAGGCCCGGCCGGACACATTGGTCGAGGTTTGAGCTCGATCCGAGCACTGTAGCTCGCGTGGCGGGCGCTCAAAGTTTTTTTTCCCGCGGGAGTGGATAAGCCGATTTCCCTGGTTTCTCTGCGTGAGGCTTTTTTTTGTACGTACGTGCCAGTAAATAATACGTAATGTCCTGTTGTTTGCCCTGATTTCACGAGCTGGTCATGCGCACACACAGGAGAGCGCAGACATATCGGTATACCACAGACAGGTAGAAACAGAACATGCAGAGAGCACAACGTTACTACTCTGCATAAGCACCAGCAGCAGGTTACACCGTGCGTGGGTGATACACCCATCTGCGCTGTACTGCTGTGGAGCTGTGTTTATCGGAGCAAGCGGTCCGTAATCCACCATCTACCTTTCTGTTGTCTCGGTGTGTGTGACTGACCCACGCTCACTCTGGCTTGAAATGTAATGGTCGCTTTGATCAAATAGGAGTACCTCAACTGTTCATACATATATATATTTTCTTTCCTGAAGCTCACTCCAGAAATCTACAAGACATCAGACAACATGCAGCAAACACAAACGAGGTCACAGCCCCGCCTAGAAGCACAAGCAGCAGACATTCCTGTGGCAGGTACGCCGTGTACTGCTGTGGCTATTAGTGGTTGCTTCATCGGAGGCTTGCATCTGTCATCAGCAACCCCCGCCACACCTCTCTCTCTCTTCTGCGCTGCTGCCTGCTGCTGTACTCGCATGGTGTATGTGCAACCTGTCGTGCATCTGGCGCTCGTTATTTTGTACGTACCAGTAAATAATAATGTCCTATTGTTTGCCCTACTTTCACGAGCACTCTCTTCTGCGCTGCTGCCTGCTGCTGTGCTTGCATGGTGTATGTGCGGCCTGTCGTGCGCCTGGCAAGCGCCGCGACAAATAATAGTGTACCGGTTTTTGGGAAATTATTTTTTGGTAGTATAGTCAAATGGTCACCATGCCCGTTTGTGGATGTAAAGGCTTGAGTTCGATTCTCACCGCGCTGCTTTTTTTGTTTTTTGTTTTTCAACTGTTCTTTGTATTACAAGTACGTTATATCAGCCCCTCCCTTCTTCGGAGCATCCTTTTCTACGTCTTCTGCAAATATTATCCCACCACTKCTACTGCACGGGCACTGTGTCCCATGTGTCACGTGTGCGTGCGTGTACGGTGTGTGCCGTGTGTCACGCGTGTGTATGCAGCGTGTCACGCTTGGAGTATTATTAAACCTTTTCTTGTTGGGAGTCCTCGGTTTTGTGCGGGATAGACCTTCCTTACCTTGAGCGCCACAACAATTAAATATTGACAAACATGCACAGATTGTCCGAGTATACTCCACTTGGAGTATCGAGTATTTTTCGTACTCCGAGTACTGAGAGTATTAGAGTACTGGTGCCTAAATACTCGGAGTACTTGGAGTATGAGCAGTACTGAAGGCCCAAATACTACGAGTACTGGGAGTATGAGCAGTACTTATACTCGAGTACAAGSCAGTACTCGGAGTAAAAACATCTGAATTACTCGGAGTACTCCGAGTATCGAGAGTATTGGACACCGAAATACTGCGAGTACACAAAGTACCTGAAGTATTTTTTTCATCGAAAATACTCTAATTATACTCCGAGGTAATGGGAGCATCTGTGATTTTTGAAATGCTATAAACGCCAGTCACATGTTCCCAGGACCTGGGAGGAATGACGGCCGAGTCTTTAAAATGATGCAAAGATGCTCCTGACTTACTTCACACTCCGAGTATACTCCGAGTATCGAGCACATTTCGTACTCCGAGTACTTAAGAGTATAAGAGTATTAGCGGCCTGAATACTCGGAGTACTTGGAGTATGAGCAGTACTGAAGCCCCAAATACTCGGAGTACAAGGAGTACCCGCAGTATCGGACCCCGAAATACTCCGAGTAAAGCAGTATCGAGAGTGTTCATACCCGAAATACTCCGAGTACGAGCAGTATCCGGAGTATCGAACCCCGAAATACTCCGAGTACACGAAGTACCTGAAGTAATTTATCTCCAATACTCGGGACTTTACTCCAAGGTACTCGGACAACCTGTTCAAACATGATAACATGTTTGGCGGGATCTCTAAGAACGATCGAGTCAATAGTAACGGTTCCACCATATTTCGAGTATATTTTATCCCCAAAAATGCAGGTGCAGTTCTAAAAAGGTCTACTCACATTTATGTACAGTAATACGCAGATACTTAAAAACGTCGTATTTATGTACTATACATTATGATATGCGTAGTAGGTTTTCGATTCGTCCTTGCGCCACTCCCCTAGGCATGTCCCGGAGGGGAACCTTGTATATATATTCCGCCGTGTTTTATATGACGCTTATTATGCCATTATTATGACATTTATGACATTTTTATGACCTCCAGGTCCAACTGACGGGGTTCGCGTCCTTCATGCAGTTCGGCCTGAGCTTTGACTACGCCAGCTCGAAATGGGATGGGTACTACGAGGCCAAAAACACTCTCCTGGAAAAACAAGAGCAGGAACAAGAACAAGAACCGCAGCAGCAATCACAATCCCAATCACAACAAAACAAGTGTCAGGACGGAAGCGAAGAAGACAAGGCCTCGGATGGGGGAAACCCCGGGGAGACTCCGCCACCGTCCCCTCCCACTGGCAGCAGCAGCAGCGATATTAGTAGTGTTAGCAGCAGCACCATCAAATGTGACGCCATAGGAGAAGGAGGAAGAGGAGATTCAGCAGCAGGAGGAGGAGGAGGAGGAGGAGGAAGAGGGGATATGGAGGCGGGGGTGGAAGCGGGGACGTGGGTGGATCGTCCCCGTGTGCTGTTCAGCAGCGACAGGTTTCGAGAGCTGGAGTTTGTTGAAGCCGCGGAAGCGGCGACAGCTTACAGAGAAAAGAACGCCGCCGATGGTGGTGGTGTTGGTGACGATGAGGATGACGATTTTGATGGTGATGATGACGAGGAAAATGTTGGTGGTGGTGGCGGTGGTGGTGGGGGGGGTCGGGGGGCGTCGTGAAAAATTTAAAACGATCCGGGAGAAGAAGCGCTGGGTTGGGTTTATGTTCACTTCCCAGGCGCAGGCGTGTTTGGCGGGGGGTCGGGGGAGGGGGGGGTGGGCGGGGGAAGGAGGGGGAGGAGCGAAGAGAGAGGAATAACAGAAAGGGGGAGAGAGAGAAAGGTGGAGCAGGGAAGGCGGGCGGCGGGGAAGGCAGAGAGGAGCAGCAGGAGAGAGGAGGGGGGCGGTGCCGGGGAGGGGAAAGAAGGGGGACGAGGGTGGCAGAGAGGTGGTGGGGGGTGGGGGGATGGACGGAGCGGGGGGGGAGGGGGGAGCGTGGAAGTGATCGCGGAGGAGGAGTGGGAGGAGCCGGGGAGAGGAGTGAGGGGGGCGGGGGGAGGGGGGCGTGGGTAGGCGAAGGGATCTTGGTATTTGGGCGGTGGAAGATGGTTTGTTCGGTCTGTTAGAAGCTTGGGAGAGGGGGGCAGGGGCGGGGTATGGGTGGCGGCGGCAGCTGCTTGGGCAGCAGCGGCAGCAGCAGCAATGGCAACAACGTCAGCGGCAGCACCAGCACCAGCAGCGACGGCGGTTGAGTGGGATGGTATTAGGGGAAGGGGATGGGGGAAGGGGGAGTAGAGTGGGAGAAAGTGGAGAAATAAAGACGAGGAGAGCAGGAGGAAAAGGAGGAGGAGGACGGGGAAGAGGAAGTGGAGGAGGAAGAGAGCGGGAGGGAATAGAGGAGGAGGGGCGTTCATGGGAGCAACGTTTGGGTGGACTGTGGGAGTGGGGAGCGGGAGAGAGACGGGCGCTGGATTTTTCTTCTCTCTCCCGCCCCTCCCTTGTTGCACTTGTTCCTGGGCTTGTCCTGCCTCTGAAGGGCCTCGGCTTATTAGAGCGCGCCGAGTGTAACCGTAGAAGTCTCGGCAGCAGCAGCAACAGCAGCAGCATTCGTCGGTATAGCTACGCGCAGCAGCAGCAGCAGCAGCATCATCGACGGCAGCTTTGACAGTTCCATGAGCTACACGAGCAGCTACATAATCAGCTGGGGGAGAAGGAGGAGGAACAGGAGGATGGGCAGCTGTAGCAGCGCTAGCGAAGAAACGGCTTGGCCTGTCGCCGTTTGGGGGGGGGCAGCGGCGGTAGGCGAAGCAGCAGCGGCAAAAGCAGCAGCAGCAGAATCAGCAACACCATCACCGTCGCCACTACCACCACCAGCAACAGCAACAACAACAACAACAACAACAACAACAACAACAACAACCGTGGCGTTTCCAGCAGCAGCAGCAGCAGCAACAGCAGCAGCAGCAACAGCAGCAGCAGCAGCAGCAGCAGTGCAACAAAGTTTCCGGCTAAATATCGCGTTTGGAGGGAGAGCGGCAGCAGCGGCAGCAGTAGCAGCCTTAGCGGCAGCAGCAAAGGCAGCAGCAGCAGCAGCAGCAGCAACAACAGCAACAACAGCAACAGCAGCAGCAACAGCAGCAGCAGCAGCAGCAGCAGCAACAACAACAACAGCAGCAACAACAACAACAACAGCCGCCACATCACCAGCAGCAGCAACAGCAGCAGCAGCAGCGGCGGTGGCGATAGCAGCAGCTGATTTACGAATCTCCGTGGAGGGTGGGAAAAGCGCGCTTTGACCCCGGGGTTAAGTATTGGCGCTATCCGGACCTTAAGGCCGTTTCCTATGCGGTTCGATTTTCGAGCTTCAGATTATGGTCTGATCGATTTTTCAGCGACCTAGTTCGAACATCGAACCACCCTTCCTATGCGAGAAAACACGGATTTATTGTAGGTGCAGATATTTGAGCAAACGGCGAGACCAACTGCTGTTGTGGTCTGGCGCCGCGAAGAGACGCGCCGAGTGCGCTGTACTGGGCGTAGGACCCAAGCGTCCGAAGCCACGCTGGCTGCCTCTGGTCTGGCGGCGACGCGCCGAGTGCGCTCGAGTCGACCTGTCTTGGTACTTTGTATTTTGACACAACGAAGCATCCGAGCCCAGCACGTTGACTGACTGACTGCTGCTGCTGCTGGTGTAAAGTCTACAAGTACGAGTACGGAGAGGCGCGCGCCGAGTGCGCTTTCCTTCGTATCTAGGCCCGAGCCCGCGCCAGCCGACTGTAGTCTGGCGACGGAGAGACGCACCGATCGCCGGCTGCGCGTCGGACGCGAAGCAACGTCGCTGTGTCACCATTCAACTCATCGATCGTTCTGCTGCTGCTGCTGCTGCTGCTGTTTGCTGCGTGGATAACATCTTGAATTTAGAGACCATGCCATTTTTCGATTTGAAAATCTGATGAGTCAAGTCGTCGGCTTTTGGGCCAAAATCCGACGACTTGGGTCATCGGATTCTCAAATCGAAAAAATTCCGGTCAGAGTTTGCACAATCGGACTGCATAGGACGGTGATTTCGTTTTTGAGATCGAAAAATACAAATCTGAAGCTCGAAATCGAACCGCATAGGAAACGGCCTAAGAGATGGGGAGAGGAGAGGAGAGACAACAATAAAAATAGAAAACTAGGGGGGGGGGGGGGGTTACTTCATATGCATGCATGGCCGTAGTCGTATGACCATAGACCCTCACATCCCTACAATGCCGGGACACATCCCTACAATGCCGGGACGGAGCACGTTGGGTTTTCACCAACCAGGCAGACATTGCTTGCACCAAGCGCGAAGCGCCGTGAGTTTTGGGCGAGTCGCATGGAGGGTAAGCTGCGACCTGCTAAGAACCGCTTGTGAGGCGGACTTGCATGTGGACAACAGCCTCCAGGGGGGCGGGGGGGGGGATACTCGATATTCATGCATGACCGTAGTCGTATGACCATAGACCCTCGCATCCCTACAATGCCGGGCGAGGGGGGGGGTACTCATGCCATGCATGACCGTATGCGTATGATCATGGACCCTCGCATGCCTGACTTTTGTTTATATTTCATAGACGGGAGCCCACGTCCGGTTTTTTATCAATGGGAGGGGGAAGGGGAGGGGGGGAGGGGGGGGCGATGGGATAGGATGCCCGCTCTCGACGCTATTCCGGCACTTAAGCCCTTCTTTTACGCACACCTCGAGGGGAGATAAGAAGGCATGCCCTCCTTCCCCCTGCAAATTTTCTTCCTTGAAAGGGGGTGGGGGCTGTACTCTTTCGCTAGCCGCATGCCATGCATGGCCGTCTCTCGTATCACCATAAAGCCTCGCATGCATCCCTACAGTGCTGGGACGGAGCATGTCAGGTTTTCACCGACCAGGCAGACACTGCTACGTAGCACCAAGCGCGAAGCGCCGTGAGGTGTTTGTTGGGCGAGTCGCATGAAGGGTGAGCTGCATCCTACTAAGAACCGCTTGTGAGGCGGACTTGGGGGGGGGGGGGGGGTACTCATTTGTTGCTTGCCTTAGTCATTTGACCATTGACCACGCATCCCTTTCGAGACGGAGCGGGTTTTTTTTTGTATCCCCCGATTTTGGCTATATGGTAGAGACGGGAGGGGGGGGGGGGGGGGGGGGGAGCGAGGGGGGGCATACTTTTCCCGTGGGTTTGTGATGGCGTGGGGAAGGAGGGGGGCGGGAGGGGGGGGGGGGCGGGGGGGGGGGGGGGGAGAGGGGGGGAGGGGTAGTCATGTCGTGCACGGCCGTAGTCGTATGACCATAGACCCTCGTATCCCTACAATGCCGGGACGGAGCACGTTGGATTTTCACCAACCAGGCAGAGGGGGGGGGCGTACTCATTTGTTGCTTGCCTTAAGTCATTTGACCATTGACCATAGGGGGAGGGGTGTACTCATGTTGTGCACGGCCGTAGTCATATGACCATAGACCCTCGCATCCCTACAATGCCGGGACGGAGCGCGTTGGGTTTTCACCAACCAGGCAGACATTGCTTGCACCAAGCGCGAAACGCCGTGAGGTATTGGGCGAGTCGCATGGAGGGTGAGCTGCATCCTGCTAAGAACCGCCTCAAAAGTGATTGTCATAGCTACGAATCTTCAATTTTTTGATTTGGCAGTGGTGGGAGTGGCCACTGGGTCCGGAGACAGCAATGGGTTTTACTATGTAACTGCCTCGCGGACGCCTTACCATATTAACACTACGTGATACGACCATTCCCCTTGTGCGGAACAAAGGTTCCCCACCCCGCACAAATGATCTACTCGACCGCCAGCTTTGGTGACCGCCAAAAAAAACAAAAAAAAACGGCACCCTGGTTGTCTAGCTCACGCAGCGAGTGGCGTGTTTTACAGCGTCGTTGCCAACCGACGCCAACCCAACCTATAACTATATCATATATTTATTGGGGGGGTGGGGGGCATATTTTTGTCCCCGGGTTTTGCAGTGGTTACGGTGTTGTTGTAGTCGTAAACGGTTGTGGTTGTGGTTTGGGGCGGGGGGGGTGTACTCATTAGCCTCATGTCGTGCATGGCCGTAGTCGTATGGCCATAGACTCTCCCATCCCATCCCTACAATGCCGGGAANTACAAAAGCTGCTGTTTGTACATGATGAATACCAGGCATAGCTCGTGCGTACAAGTACAACAATACATAATACTTCACAGGCGAGGCGGGCGGCAGCGGGTCGGGGCGCAGCCCCGACCCCCGTGCCCCGCCCAGCTGCAACCCTGTGTATGCGCGTCCGTGAAATATTGTTTGAATGGAATTGCCAGGAAGCGGAGTGGTGAAACGGCGTTCGTGTGTGTATCGAAGCACACAACAATCAATCGTCGATGTCTACGAGTATGGCCATAGGGCCCATGCCTTGGGAGAGAGTCCGAGTCATCCACGATTTCATGATCCATGTGATCCATGGTCCATGGTCCATGACCCATGATGTTCGTGCGAAATGTAACGCCAAATGAAACGACACAACAAGTTACGCCGCTCGACATCCATACGCTTCGACGAAATCCTCGAGCTGTTGTTTTTTTAATTTTTTCAAAATCGCCAATCACGTGCTACGTCAAGAAGACCTGCTGCTACACACAGGGAGTATGAAGTATATTTGTGTCCTTCGTACCCCTTACCTATCAATGTGCCCCTTTCGTGTGATCTGCTGTTTCGGTACACGTGATGATATGGGGCGAAACCAATCGGAAATCGTTCTACAAGTATTATCGTCTCGTCGACCCTGGTAGCATCCAGGGGAGTCACCGGCCAGTAGTCAGTCGCGAGGAAATGTACCTAACAATAACATCATGGAATATCGCCACGCAGCTAGGAGCAAAGATGAATATCGACCGATCTCGGGAGACTTCACAGCTGACTGTTTCTTAGTTTATTATTATAATCTTTGACATACTGTTGACTCTTGGACATCTTGACATAGCTGTACACTACCGGCCCTCCCACAAGAAAGTGCCCTACAAGAAACTCAGCCTAAACAGTTCGGGGGAAATAAAAAGTCGACAGCTATTATACTGAAGTTAGTGCGGGAGCACACCCTTTCTAAAATAAGAAAGTAAGTAAGCCCGATTTCTGGTTTCTTATGAGCGGGCCGGTACTACGTACTCGTACTCGTACGGACACACACGAAATGAATATTACGAATTGATGCGATTGATGGCGAATTGAATGCAGTACGTACGTATTACGTACAGCCCGTCAATGCAAAAATAGGAAGTATTCTTAGTCGCCACACATCACAGACTTTCGGCGGGGAGCGGGTCGGGGCAGCCCACCCGCTCCCCGCCCAGCCGACAAACCCCGTGTGCGAGTCAAAAGGATTTTGCCTCTCTCTACTACTACTATGGATTATATCGATGCGATAGAAGCGCCAAGTAGCGGAGTGCGTCGTCAGACGTATTATACGCGTAGTAAGTAGCAGCAGCACTCAAAGGATTCAGCACAGCAGTGCAGACAGGCACAACACAGTAGTTCTTGTTCTTCGAGTACAAATATTTTGCAGCAGGATGAAGGGGGTAGACCCACTGAACACAGAGACACACAGTAGTAGTGAGTACGTCGTAGCAGCATCATCGCTGTGGCCGTGATCATGGAAAAGTACGGATACGTAATAATATATTATTCAGTACAGCAGTACTCGTGCTACACAATAGTGCGTACTCGTACTGCTGTAAGCGCGTAAACGATTTTATCGATACGATGGTGGCGAAGTGTCACTGGGACCCGCGTGCAAGCAACCCCTCTGCGCGCTATAACTATAAATTACCCGATGTCCGCATACAACCCATTCCCCTTCAAACAATATTTCTCATATGTGGAACTCCTACATACCGATGGATCTTATGCGTTGTGTTACTGAGTACAATCAACAGTGGTCCTCCTTCATGCTAGGTTTTTTGTCTATGTTTCAAGGTTTTGCTGTTCTTAACCGTGGTACGATATGGGAGAAGATATACACTAAGTGTGTGGTTTGGGTTTTGATATGTATGTGGAAAAAAAAACTGGTTAGTTTAGTAATTTCATGTCTATGTCCGGTTTGTGTTTTGATATGAAAAAAAAACTATTAGAAAAACAAACGTTATCGACCACTTTGTGGCTCTTTTTTCTTCCCGACTTTTATTTCGGCAAACAAAGATAAAGCTGTGCAGCAGCAGTGCCTATGGTCCAAAGCAACATAGTACTCGTATGTATTCAAAATATGGTACGTATCGTTTGTGTATACGTACTCGGTGTACGTCATACGTACATATTATACGTATCGTTCTCGTATATAGTCAAGGCATGTATTATCGTATAATTTGCGGAACAATAAAAGAGCCAACCAAGATAATGGCGTATTGTGCCTGGCATCATCTCAGGGGTCAGATGATGACGAGACCCCCTTTTTGTTGGATTTTTCATCTTGGGGAACATAGTGGCCAACTTATGCTCCATACGAGGGGTACACCCATTTTCTTTGGCACTATGTTGCTGATAGATTATGAACGAGCCACAAAGTGGTACCATAACCTTTGGTCTTAGTTGAGTAGTTTCATGTCTATGTCTGGTTTGTGTTTGATATGGAAAAAAACTGGTTAGTTTAGTATTTCCATGTCTATGTCCGGTTTGTGTTTTGATAAGAGGAAAACAAAAACTGTTAGTTTGATAATTTCATGTCTTATCCGGTTTGTGTTTTGATATGAGGAAAAAAAACCTGGTTAGTTTAGTAATTTCATGTCTATGTCCGGTTTGTGTTTTGATATGAGGAAAAAAACTGTTAGCTAGTAGTTTCATGTCTAAAGTTGGTGGCTTGTTTTACAGCGTCGTTGCCACTCGACGCCAACCCATAGTTGTCTAGCAGAAGTGGTCGCGGAGGGGGGGGGGGGGAGATTGTGGGGTGGTGACGGTGAAGGAGACAGCAATGGGTTTTACTATGTAACTGCCTCGCGGACGCCTTACCATATTAACACTACGTGATACGACCATTCCCCTTGTGCGGAGCAAAGGTTCTCCACCCCGCACAAATGATCTACTCGACCGCCAGCTTTGGTGACCGCCAAAAAAACAAAAAAAAACGGCACCCTGGTTGTCTAGCTCACGCAGCGAGTGGCGTGTTTTACAGCGTCGTTGCCAACCGACGCCAACCCAACCTATAAATATTTCATATATTTATAGGGGGGGGGGGGGGTTAGCGTATTTTATCCCCGGTTCGGTGATGGGGAGGGGGGGAGTGGTACGAATGTTTGACTCATCGGACATACCATCCATCTATGTCGTTCAGGGCAGATGATCTGTATGATCTGTAGGACCTAGCTCATGTGGCCGGATGGGAGCGGTACGATCTGCACTGCGTGATTTAGAACGTTATTTTCTGGATTAGATATGTAGTACAGTACAGAACCTGCACAGCATAATATCACAACAGCAGGTTACGATCTGTAGGTTATCTAGATGATGATCTACCTGTGTCCCTGGTGTGAAATGCCTTTTTTTTAGGGTCGCTTCTTATCGAGCAACGTTAAAAAACAAAAACGCGCATTTTTTTTGTATTTCCATATTTTCCCAATAAAAAATCAAAATACAAAGGATAACATTGGAATGCAAACCCTTCCAAATATGTTTTCCCTCTGTTAAAATCCCAAACCTTCCAAATGAATCCCAATTCTGTTTTTCCTGCTTTTCCTGTTTTTGGAAAAAACATCAAATGAGAACGGCCCTTTTAGTCCCGAGTGTTTTTTCAGGGATGATTGGAGAAGGGGAGGGAATATTTTGGTCCCCGGTTTTGCGGCGGTTACGGCGTTGTGGTAGTGGAAACGGTTGTGGTAAAAATGTCAGGGGAGGAGGGGAGAGCGTGTTTTTCCCCCCCCGGTTCGGTGATGGACAGTAGTAGGAATGTGTTTTTTTCGGGCTCTCGAATGTTTATTCAGGGGTTATTGCGGAAGGGTAGGGCATTTTTTTGTCCCCGGCTTTGCGGCGGTTACGGCGTTATGGTAGTGGAAACGGTTGTTCTAAAAGTGTCAGGGGAGGAGGGGAGGGCGTGTTTTTCCCCCCGGTTCGGTGATGGACAGTGGTAGGAACGTGTTGTTGTGGGGTCTCGAATTTTCATTCAGGGTTTGTTTTGGAAGGGGAGAGCATACTTTAATCCCCGGTTTTGCGGCGGTTAGGGCATTGTGGTAGTGGTGACGGTTGTGGTATAAGTGTCAGTGGGGGAGGGGAGAGAGCGTGTTTTTTCCCCACGGTTCGGAGATGGACAATGGTAAGAACGTGATTTTTTGGGGTCTTCGAATTTTGTTGAGGGATTATTGCGGAAGGGGAGAGCGTATTTTTGTCCCCGGTTTTTGCGGCGGTTACGGCGCTGTGGTGACGGTTGTGGTAGTGTCAGGGGGGGAGGGGAGAGAGTGTTTCCCCCCCCGGTTCGGTGATGGACAGTGGTAGGAACTTGTTTTTTGGGGTCTCGAAAATGTATTCAGGGATTATTGCGGAAGGGGAGAGCGTGCTTTGGTCCCCGGTTTTTGGCGGCGGTCACGGCGTTGCGGTAGTGGTGGCGGTTGTGGTAAGTGTCAGTGGGGGAAGGGAGAGCGTGGTTTACCCCCGGTTCGGAGATGGACAGTGGTACATAGGAATGTGTCTTTTTAGGGTCTCGAAAATGATTTAGAAATTATTGCCTGTAGGGGAGGGGAGAGCGTGTTTTTGTCCCCGGTTTGCGGCGGTTAAGATGTTGTGGTATATATAGTGGTATAGTGGTGACGTTTGTGGGAGTGTCGGGGGAGGTACTCGTTTGTTGCTTGTCGTGCGTAGTCATTTTACCATTCATCGAACCACGCATACATCCCTTTCGAGGCGGAGCAGCACCGTTCCTACTCCTAATAATTAGTGACACCTTCCAACAGTTTGGGGCACTCATTGCGCTGATTTTCATGTATCGTTCCTTTTTTTTTCGCTAAATCTCTTATTATCCCCTTCCCCTTTCGCCGCCTGTTGCCACCACCTAATATTTTTCCAAGACGCCGATCGTTTTCTCGTCACCTAGTGGAGACACCTTCCAACGATGTGTTGTCCATGTAATACGATTACATAGTTTTTTTTGTTGCTAATAATCTCATCCCCTTCCTGTTTTGCCGCCTGTGACCACCATCTTGCCTCCTCGCACAGGATATATATACGTACAGCGATTGTTTTCTCGCTATACTACTCGTATCTATTAACAGTGTTACCAAACTTCTCCATGCCACATGAAAATAGACGAGTTCGTCTATTTTCTTCATCTCACCTTGTTCAAGTGACCCCTGGAGGGGTACTCTGGGTCGGGGAAAGAGGTAGAAGCTCCACGTGATGTATATATATTACCGTCGTAGACACGAGAAAGGGGGAGAAAACATAGAGTAGGCGATGGGAATCGCCCAAACCGTCAATTGCTCCACAGAGAAACACGCATATTTCCTCTGTGGAACTCCCAAATGCCGTTACGTAAATATCCCTACACCGAGTACGTGAGCACTCTGAACAGCCTCCCTGCTCTCTGCTTGGTGAAGGGGATGACACATAATACCTCAGGATACCATGGTGATACGTAAGATCACCGAAAAATACAAGAATATCATACTCAAAAATAATAAAAAAACAAAAGCTACCTATCCTTCCCTTCGTCGAGGTCATCGGGTAGATCAAGAAGCGGGTATTCAACCATACCGGATAATTATCCAAAAAACAACTGAACCTTAAAATCAACTCTCAGAAAATCAACTCTCAGAAATATCAACCCTCATAAGAAAAATCAATTCTCAGAAAAATCAACTCTCAGAAATATCAACCCTCATAAGAAAAATCAACTCTCAGAAAAATCAACTCTCAGAAATAAATCAACCCCCAAAAAAACAATTCTCAGAAGAATCAACTCTCAGAAATATCAACGAACTCTCAGGCAGACAAAACTCTACGCCATAAAACACAAAAGTAAAAAACCAACCCTCAGGAATAAATCAGCTCTCAGGCAGACAAAACAGAAAATAAGTCCTGCCGACGACGCCAAAAAACACAAAAGTCAAAAATCAACCCTCAGAAATAAATCAGCTCTCAGGCAAAAAAAAATAAGCCCTGCCGACGACGCCAAAAAACACAAAAGTCAAAAATCAACCCATGTTCATGATAAAGTTCCTGTGAAAACGGAAAGCGTTCTTAGCGAGGGATTTCGTCAAAAAGTCAGCGTGTTGGTTTTCCGACTTCACGTGCGTGATCTTAAATTCTCCCTGTTCAACAAGTTCTCGCAGGAAGTGGTGCCGGACATCTATGTGCTTCGAGTTCGAGTTCGTCACGGGATTGACCCCTATCTGGATCGCGCCCTTGTTGTCCTCAAAAACCTGGATACACGGGTCTCCAAAATCAGGCAAAAGAAACCGCCATACGGACCGCAGGAAGAGAGCCTCCTTAAAGCCCTCTGCCATCGCAACGTGTTCTGCTTCACTCGTGGAGAGTGTGGCGCTCTTTTGCGTCCTGGAAATCCAGTGGATGGCCGCACCCCCGCACATTACGGCTCCACCTGATACAGACCGCCTCCTAGTGGCCTTGGGGGCATAGGCTGCGTCTGCGTAGACCACCAACTCTAAACCACTGCCCCTCTGGAAAGCAATGCCGTAGCTACTGGTCAGCTTCAGATACTCCAAAATCCCCCTCGCGGCCAGCCAGTGCTTGAGTCTGGGTGCATGTATATATCTCGCAACCGCCCTCACGGCATTGGAGATGTCGGGTCTCGTTTGGTTAGAAAGCCATAGTAAACTACCTACCAGTTCACGGTATGGCCAATCACCGGTGGGCTCTTACTCGTCAAAATCCTCAAGAAAAATATCAGGCGAAAGTGGGGTGTTCTTCTCAGAGGTCACGCCAAATTGCTTGATCATCTTTTCCGCGAAAGCCTTCTGCGAAATCGTCAATAAACCCGCGACCTTGTCCCGGGAATAGTGGCAACCGGCATACCATCGTAACTCGCCAAGGTTATTGATGGGGACCAGGCGGTTCAAGTCCTCGCAGAATTGATCACACCTCTCCTTACGGCCTACCGCAAAAATGTCGTCAACGTGCACCACAGCAATGATGGAAACAGACCCCTCCTCGAGTAATCGAAAAACGCAATGATCGGCGAGGCACTGTTCAAATCCAAGACTCTTCAGATGGATGACCAGGTGTCTGTGCCAAGTTCGTGACGCCTGTTTCAAGTCGTATAGGCTGCGATTCAAGCGTACTACTTTCCCGGTCAGAGCCCCGCACCCCTGTGGCATGCGCATCAAGACTACTTCCTCCAGTTCGGCCTGGACAAAAGCCTGTTGTACATCGAAATGACATAAATCCAACTGCAATTCGCAGGCTATCGCAGCCATCAAACGGACACATGACGCGGCGGGGGTGGGGGCAAAAGTCTCATTGAAATCAACTCCCGGGCGCTGGCTAAAACCTCTCGCTACTAGCCGCGCTTTCGCCTTCACTATATTACCGTTCTCATCTGCCTTCCACGTGAATATCCACTTGGCCGATACCACGTTCCCTCCCTTTGGCTGCTAAGCGTCCCCGAACGTCCCAGCCTCCTCGAGTCCAAACATCTCCTTATCCATTGCATGGGACCAGCTGGCATGGTGTGGCGAGTGCATCGCCTCCTGATACGTGGCGGGCTCCGAAAGCTGGCTCGCATCACACGTGGGCAGGGCAGGGGCGAGCTGGTTGGGCGGGCGCTGGTTGAAGAGTGCGTGGTCAGCTGACCGCGCCGCAGTGATCGCCTGGTGGTACGCCCTCGTCTTCGCACGCGTCCTTCCCGGTTGAAGCAGCTCGTTTTCCGGGGGGGCCTCGTCGTCCTCGACTTGGAGATTCTCAGTCCTCGGTGGAGGTGACGGTGAAATCACCCCCGGCGGTGGCGGCACCATCGGTGGCGCTGGCGTCATCACCGGCGTCATCACCGGCGGCAGGCCTACGTTGTCCGGGAGGCCCTCGTTGACCCGGGGATTTTTAGTCCCCGGCAGGGATGGCGGCGGCATCATCCCCGGTGGCGCCGGCGTCATAATCGGTGACACGGTCGCCCGTTCCGGCGGCAAGTAACTGACGTGCAAGTCGGCGTCCCACGGTGCCGGCACGGTGTCCATCCTCGCCTGCGGCGCAGCCGCGATGATCGGCATGCGCTCCACCTCCCAAGTGACGTCCCGTGAGTCGCTCGTACGGCCACACGCCGTGACCACCTTGACGCAGTCCCGCGGGTGGTTCCTCCCCCTGTTGAGGTAAAAGCACCGCTCGGCCTTGGGCTCCGACTTGTGGGTGCGAGGGATGTGGCGGAATCCGGGCTGCATGAAAGCGAGGGTGTTGGGTTGGCCGTGATCGCAGTGGTGTTCATGCAGTCGTTCATGTAGATGGCTGCTTCCACCCAATAACGGTCAAGGTCCGGGAGCTGCCCGGGAAACAGTCGGGGGGCCTCAAGGCAAGCGGCCATGCCGCCTTCCTGGATCAGGCCAAGTCCGCGCTCCACCGCGCCATTGTTCTTCGGCCCGCCAACCCCGGTATACTCACGGCGGATTGTTTCCGCGAGGCGCAGGCTCGCGAAAAGTGCGTTCACGAACTCGGCGCCGTTATCCGTCCGGAAGCATTCCACGCGTCCGCCGACGTCTCTCAGAAACTTCCGGGTTGCCTCGGCCACGTCGGCAGCGCTCTTGCTCCTGAGGGGGTACAACCATCCCATCCGCGTCGCGTCATCCTTGAACAGGATCAGGTACAGAGCTCCGCCGGCAGACGCGACGTTCCTGGGGCCAGCAAGGTCAACGAAAACGCGCTGCAGGGGAAGTGCCTTCCGAGATGAAGGCATCGAGGGTACAAACGCACGCCTCCCCTTCGCCTGCACGCACCCACTGCAAGTAACCAGGGTGCCCGTCAGCTTGACGCCTTGCTGTTTGGCCGTCTCGCGTAGAAGGCCCTCGTGGGCGTAGGCATTGCACACGTGAAAGACGCTAATGTCCATCTCCTTGAAACGCCGAACGCCGGGGACGAGCACGGCAGCAGCGATCGCCGGGCGGAACGCGGGAGGGAGGGGGGGAGGGCACTTTACCGGGGGGTTAGCTACCGCTACCGGATATGTCGTTACCGGATCTACCGCTACCATCACCCCCGACGACGGCGACATAGAGAATAGCCCCGGCGTCCTCACCGGTTGTGTCGTCACAAGCACCGGCGCACGGGGGGGAGGGGGTTGCATGGCCGCAAAACTCGGCGCACCATGCATAGGGGGGCAGGGGGGGGACGCAGCTACCAACGGATCTACCGCTACCATCCCCTTCGGCGACGGCGGCATCAAAAATAGCCCCGGCGTCCTCACCGGTTGTACCGGCGCACGGGGGGGAGGGGATTGCATGACCGCAAAATTCGGCGCACCATGCATAGGGAGGGAGGAGGGGGACGCAGCTACCGACGGCCCCGGATCTACCGCTACCATCCCCTCCGGTGACGGCGGCATAAAAAATAGCCCCGGCGTCCTCACCGGTTGTACCGGCGCACGGGGGGGAGGGGGTTGCATGGCCGCAAAACTCGGCGCACCATGCATAGGGAGGGAGGGGGGGGGCGCAGCTACCGACGGCCCCGGATCTACCGCTACCATCCCCTCCGGCGACGGCGGCATAAAAAATAGCCCCGGCGTCCTCACCGGTTGTACCGGCGCACGGGGGGGAGGGGGTTGCATGGCCGCACAACTCGGCGCACCATGCAGAGGGAGGGAGGGGGGGGACGCAGCTATCAATCGTCTCGATGGATCTACTGCTACCATCACCCCCGACGGCGGCGGCATGGAAAATAACCCCGGCGTCCTCGCCGGGTGAATCATTGCAGGTACCGGCGCACGGGGGGGAGGGGGTGGGGGGGGTTGCACAGCCATCAAAGTCGGCATGTAAGACAGGGGGTGCACGGGGGGAGCGCGGCGGGTAGCATTCAGGCGTGAGCCCGCCCTGTCAATGGGGAAAGTTAGACGGCCAGCCAGGAGGTGGGTACCATATGCATCCAGAGTTACCGGTTCCTTTTTCTGGATGGTGTGGAGGGATAGAAGGTGTACCTTCAAACTTGGCAAGAAAGAAACATTCTCTAGGGTCACTCTTACATCTCTCTTGTTCGCGTGGAAAATCAAATCCAAGCTCCCAATGAACTCTACCGTGAGTTCGGTGCCGTCCCCGACGTATACCTTAGCGTTCTCGGGGGAGGGGGGGCGACGGTTGTACAAGTGCTCAGGGTTATGGGTCATGTGCGTTGTCGCTCCGCTGTCGGCTATCCAACCCCCCCCCCCCCCCCCCCAAAACACCACACTGACCGACAATGTGCGCAGTCTGCGCTGTGAGAAGATGTGACGGTTCCTCAGAAGTCGAGTATTGCTGCGGTTGCGGCTGTGACTGTGACTGTTGCTGTTGTTGGTACTGTTGCTGCTGGTACTGTTGCTGCTGCTGCTGCTACTGCTGCTGTTGTCGCTCCTGCTGCTGGAGTTGTTGCTGCTGCTGGAGGTACTGCTGTTGCTGCTGCTGCTCCTGCTGCTGCTGCTGGAGTTGTTGCTGCTGTTGCACGAACTGTTGCTGCTGCTGCTGTTGGTACTACTGTTGCTGCTGCTGCAACTGCTGCTGCTGTTGGTACTGCTGATGCTGCTGCTGCTCCTGCTGCTGCTGGTACTGCTGCTGTTGCTGTGATACCTCCTGTTGGGGAGTAGGGTTTGGGCCGGCGAGTAGCGGTGCGGTATTCGTAGCGACGTGGCCTTGATTGCGCGGTGGGGTGGGGTAGGCGTTGTCTCCCGCGAGCGTCACGATTGCGCGGCAGTTTGCTACGTAGTGGCCTACTTGCTCGCACCTATAGCACCGAGGGCGGGACTGGTTCCCGCCGTTGCCGCTGGCGTGAGGATTCTGCTGCTGCCGGTTCTTCTTCGGCTTGCCGTTCCTGTCCCCCGAACGACCACCTCCCCAGCCCTGACCAGACCACTGTTGGCCAGGAATGTGTTGTTGTTGTGGCTGCGGTGGGCGCTGCTGGTGAGGCTGCTCGTACTGTTGCGGCGGCTGCTGCTGCTGCTGCTGCTGCTGCTGCTGCGGTGGCCGTTGGGGGTGGGACTGCTGATACTGCTGCTGCTGCTGCTGCGGTGGCCGTTGGGGGTGAGACTGCTGGTACTGCTGCTGCTGGTGCTGCTGCTGCTGCTGCTGCTGCTGAGGCCAGTGTCCAACGGCGCCACCAATCGCGCCACCTTTCGGCCACCCACCTGCGCCGCCCGTGAAGTTGCCGGGGGTGGGGAAGTTTCCCTGCCTGGCTGGTCCACTACTACTGCCACTCGCGACCAAAACCTGTGATCCCCCATCTACCTTGCTCCTGCTCGCTTGTAGTTCTCTGTACGTGCTGCGTACCCGGTCCTCTATCATGGTTACTGTGAGGTGAGGGGCGTACTGTAGAATCTTTTTGTCGACCTCGTAGTCGGATGTGAGGCATTGCAAGAGATGTAGGTTCGCTTCCTGGTCCGACTTCGGAATCCCTACTTCGCGCAGTTTCTCACGGATGATGCTCATCCTCTCAAAATATAGAGCGGGGTTTTCCCCATCTGCCATCTTCGCGTTGATGAACTCTCTCTGATACGCCTGCTTGTCGAGGTCGTCGCTCGGTATGTAATGTCTTCTGACCTCAGCCATCGCGAGGCTGGGGCTGCCAATATCATAGAGCTTGTGCGTAAGCGATGAGTTTGTGATCGCAGCGGCTATGCCCTCAAAGGCCCTATGAGCTGCTGCTACTTTGGTTGGTCCAAACTGGTACTCTAACTCCTCCCTACTCCTCTTATTCGGGCCTTGAAAAATGATAGGGTCGGAAGTCGTTTTTAGGGCCTCATCGCAGGTGTTGGATATGGACCACGACATAAACTGTTTTACCCATCTAAAGTAACCTCCCTCTTTTGCTTCGTCAAGCTTCGGGGCGGGCTTACCAAAACCGACCACGAAGGTGCCAGGTTGACCACGTGGCTCCGGTGGGCGAGGTCCTCCTCCACCACCCTGCTGAAGCCTCTCAGTTCTCGTCCTCTCCTCCTCTCGAATTTCCATCCGTATCTCCATCTCCCTGATTTTTTGTCTCAAGCTTGCGTTTTCCTCATCGCCGCCTGTTGCTCCCGTACCCTCTGGCCGCGGAGACTGATTGCCTTGGTGGCCTCGTGCATCGCCCTCTGGCGACGACTTGTTGCCCTCTAGGCCTCGTGCTCCCTTTGGAGACTTTGTTCGCGCCCCTGCGCTATGAGCTGTTCCCGCGGCCAGTGCCGCGGCGATGCTCGCCGCCTCTGCGGCTGCCGTAGCTTCTTCAGCTTGCCTGGCCCAGCTTGCCTCATCGTCGACAGGGCCGCTGCTATATGACAATTCCTCTGAACCCTTCATCCTGAATACAAAACAATCAGCTCGCTCTCGAGCTCTCCCGACTGATACCCAACCAGCGAGCCGTTCCAATTGAAACAGACGCTAGCGTGTTCAAGTGACCCCTGGAGGGGTACTCTGGGTCGGGGAAAGAAGTAGAAGCTCCACGTGATGTATATATATTACCGTCGTAGACACGAGAAAGGGGGAGAAAACATAGAGTAGGCGATGGGAATCTATGGGCTATGACAGTAAAAAAATGTCATAGCCCATAGATGGGAATCGCCCAAACCGTCAATTGCTCCACAGAGAAACACGCATATTTCCTCTGTGGAACTCCCAAATACCGTTACATAAATATCCCTACACCGAGTACGTGAGCACTCTGAACACACCTCTCCTCTACTACGAACACATCCTCCTTTTTTCAAGGGGAGGGGAGAGCGTATTTTTGTCCCCGGTTCAATGATGGGGGGTAGGGAGTGGTAGAAATGTGTTTTTCCCATTTTCATTTTTCAAGTTTTTGTTACAAGTTTTTTGCATCACGCAATGGATATTTTCGCCGGCTACGACGCAGTTATTTTCCGGTGGCATCAAGGTGCGGGGGCGAAGCCTGACCCGACCCGACCCGACCGGTGAAGTCTGGTCTGACCTGCGAACACCCCTGTTTTTTTTTGTATCACGAATTGCATTGTTAAGCGGGGCTACGAAGCATTTTCCGGTGGGATTAAGGTGCCGGGGCGTGGAGCCCTACCGCAGCCCCTATACGTAGTAACCTTAGAACCGTGGTTAAATCTAGAAATAGAAAAGGTCTTATTAACTGCTACTGCGCAATCAATCACGATCCGATTCCGCAGTGCATTTCACACGTACATATTGCACTTCTCAAGACATCTACTTCCCGGAATTTTCCGCGCTGTCAACAGATAGTAAGACGTACTGCGATAAACACATACATGCATGCCATACAAACGACATATCATCATCATCATAATACTGGTACTTTGTAGTATAGTAGTAAGGCGGGGTACAAATGAGGTCAACAATTTAGAAAAACAAAAACGAATTGGCTCCTTTTTGGCCTTTTCGCTTTGAATTTAGAGAAAACCAGAAAAAAGAAACCGATCAAGCAATCCAACCCATCATCCTCAGCCATCTATCTATCCATCAACCAATCAACGAACACAGACGGTCAAGTCGATCAACGAAACCAACCGGCCATATCAATTAACAACCAAAACACTAAACACCCCAACAATTAACCATCTAAAGTGACCAAGCAAAATTGACCAACCAAAAGTGACCAATCGAACTCGCCAACCAATCTGACCAACGGAATTGTTCAACCAAACTGACCAATCAAATTGGCCAAACAACATGTCCAACCAAATTGTCCAACCAAAAGCGTCCAACCAAATTGACCAACCATTTTTCTCATTGACAACCATTGTGGTCAACCAAATTGGCCAACCAAACTGACCAACCAAATTGACCAACCAAATTGACCAACCAAATTGACCAACCAATCCACGCGCGGCATTCTAAGGAGGGGACCAGGGGAGGGCGGCAACCACTACCCGGAGGGAACAGGCTGCTGCTGCTATTGCTGCTGCTACCGCTGCTGCTGCTGCTGCTGCTGGTATTGCTGCTGCTACTGTTGCTATTGCTGCTGCCCACTGCGGCTGTTACTATATTATATGCCTACTGGTACATAATACCGCTGCTACTGCTGCTACTGCTGTGACCAATAATGCGACCACATTCATTACTGCTACCACATTCATCGCCGTGTACATACGATATCTCTTGCCAAAAACAATATAAAATAACCCCCGTACATTTAAGAATACGCAATGGACGCGAAACGAACTTACTATGCATGTGTAGCAGCAAAAAAAAACAGCCTACGTCGTACGTACTATGTAGACAGGGAAGAAACTAGAATATAAACCAGATGCGATAGGTATGACCATATATGAGATCACCACAAGACTGCAGTACTCGTACGAGCAGCCTCCTATGACCCGACCTACTATATGGTACTACAGCAGCACTACAAAAAAAAAAAAATGCGCCCTCGCCGGGTAGATGACGATCTACTATACGTAGATCACGTAGATCCCTACCCTGCCGTTGGGGAATGCTATGAAAGGTCTGTTTAGCTACAGATCCATTCCAAGGAGAAATGTCCTAATAGATCATGCAGACTAAATACGGCTCCCTCTCGGCAAGCAACATGATGAGCTGTAGATCATACAGATCATACAGATCAGGGATCTATCTTCCCTGAGATGTCTAGATCATTGCGCGGGAAATCGATGGTTTCTTCGAAGGGGGAGACTAGTGTGCGCTACGACTCTAATACCTGGGATAGCTGTTTCATAAATAGATAGCACCTATTGACGCATGCTACGATAGAGGTGCACCATGTTTTCTCTGAGCTCCTCGCTTCAGGAGCGTCATATCTCACCACGAAAAAATGATTTTGGAGGCAAAAAAAAGTGCTGCCGGATGCGCAATCTCATGACCGAAGTATACTCTGAAACATTATTCGTCACAAAAATGAAAGTCCGACGAATTTGGGTTAAGGAGCCCGATCGTTCAGAAAACGATTCAGTCAAAAAGTGCTACCTCTACCTTAGCAAGCGTCTGTTACGCAAATTAACGGCTAGCCTAACTAGGTACTGGGAGGGGAGGGGGGGGGGGGGGGGCCCGTACTCATTGGTTGCTTGCCTTAATCCTTTGACATTATTGTTGTTGCTTGCCGTACGCAGTCATTTGGCCATTAATCGAACCACGCATACATCCCTTTCGAGGCGGAGCAGCATCGTTCCTACTCCTAATAATAGTGACACCTTCCAACAGTTTGGGGCACTCATTGCGCTGATTTTCATGTATCGTTACTTTTTTTTCGCTAAATTTCTTATTATCCCCTTCCCCTTTCGCCGCCTGCTGCCACTACCTAATATTTTCCCAAGACGCCGATCGTTTTCTCGTCACCTAGTGGAGACACCTTCCAACATCAATGTGTTGTCCATGTATTAATAGTACGATTACATAGTTTTTTTTGTTGCTAATAATCTTATCCCCTTCTTGTTTTGCCGCCTGTGGCCACCATCTTGCCTCCTCGCACATGATATATATACGTACGAAAAGCGATTGTTTTCTCGCTATACTATCTAGTGTTACCAAACTTCTCCATGCCACATGAAATTAGACGTGTTCGTCTATTTTCCTCATCTCACCTCTCCTCTACTACGAACACATCCTCCCCGGTCCTCCTTTTTACAAGGGCAGGGGAGAGCGTGTTTTTGTCCCCGGTTCAATGATGAGGGGGGGTAGGGAGTGGTAGAAATGTGATTTTTCTTCATTTTTAGATTTTTTTCAAGTTTTTGCTACAAGTTTTTTGCATCACGCAATGCATCTTTTTTCCGGCTACGACGCAGTTATTTTCCGGTGGCATCAAGGTGCGGGGGCGAAGCCTGACCCGACCCGACCCGACCCGACTCGACCCGTGAAGTCTGATCTGACCTGCGAACACCCCCTGTTTTTTTTTTGTATCACGAATTGCATTGTTAAGCGGGGCTACGAAGCATTTTCCGGTGGGATCAAGGTGCCGGGGCGTGGAGCCCTACCGCAACCCCTATACGTAGTAACCTTAGAAACGTAGAAACTCATCAAGTTAGCATTGGCGTAAGCGATTCGCGATGATTCTGCATCGATCGCCCTTTCTCCGCCTCGCTATACGATTCCATCCTTCCCGGTACCTGGTGGGGTTGCCCCGGGCTCATCCTAATCGAGAAATAAAAAAGGTCTTATTAACTGCTACTGCGCAATCAATCACGATCCGATTCCGCAGTGCATTTCACACGTACACATTGCACTTCTCAAGACATCTACTTCCCGGAATTTTCCGCGCTGCCAACAGATAGTAAGACCTACTGCGATAAACACATACGAAGTACATGCATGCCATACATACGACATATAATCATCATCATCATCATCATCATCATCATAATACTGGTATAGTAGTAAGGCGGGGTACAAATGGGGTCCACAATTTAGAAAAAAAAAAAAAAAGTTGGCTCCTTTTTGGCCTTTTCGCTTTGAATTTAGAGAAAACCAGAAAAAAGAAACCGATCAAGTAATCCAACCCATCATCCTCAGCCATCTATCTATCCATCAACCAATCAACGAACAACACAGACGGTCGATTCGATCAACGAAACCAACGGGCCATATCAATTAACAACCAAAACACTAAACACCCCAACAATTAACCATCCAAAGTGACCAAGCAAAATTGACCAACCAAAAGTGACCAATCGAACTCGCCAACCAATCTGACCAACGGAATTGTCCAACCAAACTGATCAATCAAATTGACTAACCAAAAATGTCCAACCAAATCGTCCAACCAAAAGCGTCCGACCAAATTGACCAACCATTTTTATCATTGACCAACCATTGTGGTCAACCAAATTGACCAACCAAATTGACCAACCAATCAACGCGCGGCATTCTAAGGAGGGGACCAGGGGAGGGCAGCAACCACTACACGGAGGAAACAGGCTACTGCTGCTGCTGCTACCGCTGCTGCTGCTGCTGCTACCGCTGCTGCTGCTGCTGCTGCTATTGCTGCTGCTACTGTTGCTATTGCTGCTGCCCACTGCGGCTGTTACTATATTATATGCCTACTGGTACATAATACCGCTGCTGCTGCTGCTACTGCTGTGGCCAATAACGCGACCACATTCATTACTGCTACCACATTCATCACAGTGTACATACGATATATCTTGCGAAAAACAATATAAAATAACCCCCGTACATTTAAGCATACGCAATGGACGCGAAACGAACTTAATATGCATGTGTAGCAGCAAAAAAAAAACAGCCTACGTCGTACGTACTATGTAGACAGGGAAGAAACTAGGAATAGAAGAAACTAGAATATAAACCAGATGCGATAGGTATGACCATAAATGAGATCACCACAAGACTGCAGTACTCGTACGAGCAGCCTCCAATGACCCGACCTACTACATGGTACTACAGCAGCACTACAAAAAAAAAAAAAAGTTTCGCCCTCGCCGGGTAGATGACGATCTACTATACGTAGATCGCATACGTAGATCGCATAGATCCCTACCCTGCCGTTGGGAAATGCTATGAAAGGTCTGTGTAGCTACAGATCCATTCCAAGGAGAAATGTCCTAATAAATCATGCAGACTAAATACGGCTCCCACTCGGCAAGCAACATGATGAGCTGTAGATCATACAGATCATCCAGATCAGGGATCTATCTTCCCTGAGATGTCTAGATCATGGGGCGGGAAATCGATGGTTTCTTCGAAGGGGGAGACTAGTGTGCGCTACGACTCTGATACCTGGGATAGCTGTTTCATAAATAGATAGCACCTATTGACGCATGCTACGATAGAGGTGCACCATGTTTTTTCTGAGCTCCTCGCTTAAGGAGCGTCATACCTCACCACGAAAAAATGATTTTGGAGGTAAACAAAAAGTGCTGCCGGATGCGAAATCTCATGACCGAAGTATACTCTGAAACATTATTCGTCACAAACATGAAACTCCGACGAATTTGGGTTAAAGAGCCCAATCGTCCAGAAAACGATCCAGCCAAAAAGTGCTACCTCTACCGTAGCAAGCGTCTATTACGCAAGTTAACGGCTAGCCTAACTAGGTACTGGGAGGGGAGGGCAGGGGGGGGGTGGGCGTACTCATTGGTTGCTTGCCTTAAGCCCTTTGACCATTATTGACCACGCATCCCTTTCGAGACGAAGCCTAACTGGCGGGGGGGGGCGTAGCTCGATTATTCATGCAGGCCGTAGTCCGTATGACGCATACGGGGGGTGTAACTAATTTCAAAATGCATGCCTGTAGTCGTATGACCTTGGGGGGGGGGGGGGTGTACTCATTGTTGTGCACGCCGTAGTCATATGACTCATAGACCGCATCCCTAACAATGCCGGACGGAGCGCGTTGGGTTTTCCAGCCAACGCAGGCAAACATTGCTTGCCACCAAGCGCGAAGCGCCGTGGTATTGGCGCGAGTCGCATGGGAAAACGTCGGTCGGCCCGCCTGTCTAGATGTCTCCTCGACACGCTTCTGAACGTTGACTGTCTGAGTTCGAGATCTCACGTGGTCGGACTTTTGAGTTTATTTGCAAAAATAAATGAAAAACGGAATCAACTGGCTGAGACGCCAAATTAAATATATCGTGGTAGCACAATTCATATCGATCGACGAGGGAGGAAATCTAAAGTCCTTTCTCGCGATAAAAATGCAACGCAAGACCGTATGGGATGAGGAGAGGAGCCTACTTTGACCCCGTATCTGAGTTACGATAGGAGGAGAGAGAAAGAAGGCGAAGAATAATAAATGGGAGGACAAAAAAAAAAAAAAAAATGGACGTGAGCTGCACCTGCCTAAAACCGCCTCTGAGCGGACTTGCATATGGACGACAGCTTCAATGAGTTAATTTAATTCGGTGTGCCACTTCCGAGAACAGCAATGTTTTTACTTTGTACTGCCTCGCGGACGCCTTACCATATTAACACTACGTGATACACCATTCCCTTTTGTGCGGAACAAAGGTTCCTCCACCCGCACAAATAATCTACTCGACCGCCAGCTTTGGTGACCGCCAAAAAAAATAACAAAACAAAGGCACTGGTTGTCTAGCTCACGCAGCGGTGCGTTTTTTTACAGCGTCTTTCCAACCGACGCCAACCCCAACTATAAATATATCATATATTTTAATGACAACGACGCGTGCTACGGTAGAGGTAGCACTTTTTGGCTTAATCGTTTTCTGAACGATCGGGCTCCTTAACCCAAATTCGTCGGACTTTCATTTTTGTGACGAATATGGGGGGGGGGGGGGGTATAATATACGGGTACAGTTATCGTCCCTCTATAGTGCCCGTATGCACCAGGCACCAACAATACCGGCACTAACTACTCCGCACACTACTCGTACTCGTACCACAAACTGGTTAATCCCACCTGTGCGTGCCAAGCGAGTTCACCGGCACTACAAAGGGTAGCCGGCATTACTGAACCGGCACTATATAGGGACCACTATCCCAAACCCTGCTACATCGACCCTCCACCGAAATATACGACGACATAAAACGATGCGGAATGAACGAATAACTGCAGTCGGCCTGTTAACAGCAATCGTCTAGCCAAGCTACGCATCCCACTCCAGGTAGATGCTAACAATATATCGCCTACCCGCCAGGTATAGATGAACAGCAGACACAGTAGCCACAACAGTAGCCACAACAGTAGAGAGTAGCCGCAACAGTAGAGAGTAGCCACAACAGTAGACAGTAGCCACAACAGTAGGCAGTAGCCAACAGACAGTAGAAATAGCTCGGAACAGCTACATACCTGGTACTCCCTATTAATAGTAGATGGGTGTCCTGTGATTATCCCCAACAGCTTTAATACCTGTAGCTCACAAAACGGCTACAGCAACCTAAAATAGCGTGCAATAGCTACAGAAAAAGTAGCTAAAGAGGAACAGTAGCTTTCCGTGTCCTCAATAGCTTTAATCGCCACCGTCCGCAGCTCACAAGAGCCGCAGCAGTAGCCTCAGTAGCTTGCAATCGCCACATAGTCCCAATAGCTGCAAGTCAAAAGTAGCTATTCTTCTCTTCCTACAGCATCTACAGTTGCCAGGGTAGATCGACATCTACACTATTAATAGCCAGGGTAGCTACCTACGCCTAATACGCATTATGATTCTCTAGGGGGGCAGAGTACAACCTCGGGCTGACCCCAATACCCCCCCCCACGACAGTAGCCGCAGCAGTAGCCGCAGCAGTAGCCACAGCAGTAGCCACAACAGTCGCCACAGCAGTAGCCACAACAGTAGCCACAGCAGTAGCCACAGCAGTAGCCATAGCAGTAGTCACAGCAGTAGCCACAGCAGCAGCCACAGCAGCAGCCACAACAGTAGCCACAGCAGTAACCACAGCAGTAGCCACAACAGTAGCCACAACAGTAGCCACAGCAGTAGCCAACAACAGTAGCCACAGCAGTAGCCACAACAGTAGCCACGGTGGCAGCTGAACCAGCTCCACGTAGCCCTCAGGACTCCTTATCGTCACCACCATAGCCACGATCCATCACCACAGACATCGTCCACCATGACCATCGCCAAGACCAAAACCTCTAGGGCAGCAAGCACAGCCTGGGGTTGACTCCATTGTCCTCCTCGAAGAAGTGGTAGTGCAACGCCTGCACGGCTACCTCCAACTCCTCCTCCTTCACCACCAGCCCAACGTTCACCTTGGACGCCCCCTGGCTCAGCATAGACCTGATACCACACCCGGACCTGAACCCACTGTGTGGGGGGGGTGTACTTCGTTTTCATGCATGGCCGTAGTCGTATGACCATAGACCCTCGCACCCCTACAATGCCGGGACGGAGCATGTCGGGTTTTCACCGACCAGGCAGACATTGCTAGCACCAAGCGCGAAGCGCCGTGAGGTGATGGGCGAGTCGCATAAAGGGTGAGCTGCATCCTACTAAGAACCCGCCTCTGAGGCGGACTTGCATATGGACGACAGCTTCAATGAGTTAATTTAATTTCTGGTGTGGCCACTTCCGGAGACAGCAATGGGTTTTACTATGTAACTGCCTCGCGGACGCCGTACCATATTAACACTACGGGATACGACCATTCCCCTTGTGCGGAACAAAGGTTCTCCACCCCGCACAAATGATCTACTCGACCGCCAGCTTTGGTGACCGCCAAAACAAAATAACAAAAAAAAACGGCACCCTGGTTGTCTAGCTCACGCAGCGAGTGGCGTGTTTTACAGCGTCGTTGCCAACCGACGCCAACCCAACCTATAAATTAGAATATTAGTATTATTGATGGAGCTCAGAAAATCGTCAGTTCTCCACGCTGGTGACTTTGCGTATTCTGTTCTCGACGCTCGTGCCATTTCGTATATCAGGAAAACCTGAGTTCTCGACGCTCTTGCCTCGCTCTTACACTCTTACCCCCTGCCGTGATGAAATTTGGATTTTTTTACCCCCCGCCCTGATGAATGCTCCGCTCCGTATCTCCGGACTCTTACAGTGATGATATTTTTTTTCCCCCCGCCCTCATGAATTTTCGAATTTTTTTATCCAAGTTCAATTTTTTCCCCCCGTCCTGAATTTTTTTCAACAATTTCTATCCAAGTTCTATTAATATGTTTATCCACTTTTACGATGGAGTTTGTGTGAGGATGAAAATTTAGCACCCCTCTACGTATATACAATATCAGTCATTTACCTGACACCAGGTATGGTATATCAGGTATGGTACATGGTATATGATATATTATTATATGGTACTTAACAATATTATTATTTATATCTTCGTACGAGTACTAATTTTGCTGCTATTAATATAATATCACCTGAAGAAGACATTAATTAATCTGGATAGAG
>MEHQ01002168.1:1644-30263 GCA_008828725.1 Saccharina japonica | reverse complement strand
CCCCCCCCCCCTCCTGTGGCGAGCAGGTTTGTGCGCAAACAACGTCGGCCAAAATATGGGGGGGGGGGTTGACAGCTGCAAAAACGACGCCCGACGAGCGATACCGTTTATTCGCCCCCGCGCTTGCGTTTCTTGTTTTACGGGGTCAGAATGGTCCTCACAGAGAAGGGTAACGTGCCACATCGAGCGGGTCGTTGGAATGAGGTGCATTATTGGGCCGTGCGGTGGCCTTGTTAACTACTGTTCTACGGTAGACTACTTACTGTACCAGTATGTTGAAAAAACCAAGCAAACGACAACACGAAACAAAACACCCGGTAATTCTGCAAAACTGATACAAATACAAAAATCCCCTGCAGCCGGTTCCGTTAACGAGGTGTACATCATACGGGTACGCAGTGCTCTCTTCCACGCCCCTGGAAGTATCACAAGGAGGCGGCTAAATGGCCTACGTATATATATATATACCTGGACAATTAATTGACACACCGAACCGACCCCGCTCCAGGACTCGTGTCACGTTATCTTACCATGAGTCGTTCAAAGCCGGCGATACTGAGCGCAGCGCATTTGACGTTTCCGTGTGCGCGCACCGTTGCCGTCCGAGGGGTATGGTCCACCAATGCCTTTTCCCCGAAGTATTCGCCTGCGCGGGTACCGTGAAACAGAACGATGCGGCTTTGACATGAACGTTTTTTTTTCGTGCCCCGCTAATCTAGTCTGACGTGAGTTTCACACCATGTAGCTACATATTATAGGGGTAGCGGTGGACGAAAATGAACTATTATGGAGGACCATACTAAATAGGACCAAATTTTGTTAGTAAAAATACGTAGATATATAGTTTTTTTGTGTACGGAAGGTCCCTATTTACTATGTTCCTCCGTAATAATTGAATCCTTGAGTTACGTATATGCGTAGTGTGGGTTAATTATTTTTGCCAACAGAGGGAGACGATAGTTGCTAGCCCATCCAGCGCAGGCTGTATTTCCTGTGCTTGGTGGATACTCCTTCAGGGAATCTGTTCGCGCGAACCCCGGCGTTTCAGGTTCTCGGCTTTGGCTGCAGGAGGCATAAGCCAGCGGAAAAGTCAGAGGCCGGAGCATTTCACAGCGATTGGGCCCAATACGCCACAGAGGTAACTTTACGCTGTGAGTATGCGGCAAACACGAGGCTGAAGCACGAATTTGTTGGAAATCTGCGTACAACACCTTACCTTTTGGTTGCAAAACACGGTACAAGCAAACACTGGTAAGGGCCAGAGAGAACATAACCTACGCCAACAGTACAACCGCCTATGCATATATATACATACCAGGCATCCAAGCAATACCATAAACGTGTATTTGCTGGTTGTTGGATTTTCTTCCTGGTCCTTATTTTACGGGCCGGCCGCTGCCTTTTTGAACGGGCTGGTCGTTAGATTTTCATAGAAAACGGCGCACTTCGTTACCGAAAACGTGGCAAACAACAGATGTTTCCACTATCACAGGGTGGGCATATTTTATACCAGTATGTACTGTAGTAATCAGAGCCCACGATGGATCCAAAACCCAGGTGTCCCCCTATCTTTCCACACCATATGTGCTTCTGACTACTACAACCCGAAACATATAGGCAGCTTCTTACCTGGGCCGAGATGGCTCATGAGCACTTCTTCCCCGTCCTGCAGTACGTACGCCCTGACCTCTCCCGTCTCCACGATGTAAAACTTGAACAGGCTGCGGTCCGATTCCCCCTCCTGGATGATCGTGTCCCCTGCGGAAGCACGATGTAGATGGAATTGTGGGGATCAGGCGTAGCGTGGACGACGATGGGGGACTCATGGTGGGGGGGGGGGTCTGGACGGGTTGGATTGAACAGTGTCTTTCTGGGGGAGGGGAGGGTTTGGACTTCGGGTCGGCGTTGGAATCCCATCGGTATCATCGGTAAGCGTCTATCCGTGTGGTGACGCGGCCTGCTCGGTGTGTCACATCCTGTGCATCACTTAACGGGGCAAAATTTTAGCGAACCAACACATAGCCCCAAACAGGCGTGCTATAATAGCTCCAGAGCGTTTGATATGTTGCCTACCAGCTATTAAATAGTACCCTCGTGTACACAAATTGACGCATGATAAGACTTAGAATACCCGCCAGGCCTGAAAGTAAAGGTGGAAGTGCGCAAGATGGCGTGTTCTCCCGGGACTCTCTTTTCAGGATAGTCTAAAGGCCATTCGGTCGGGAAGCGCTGGCAATTTCGTTCTCGTCAGCTGCGGAGGCAGGGCAAGGGCTGCCGTTGTAAAACAAAATAATGCTGGATCATAATTTAGACAACGATGAAGTATGATCGGCTGAACGGTTTGAAACTTCGTCGTATTAAACTTGTGGTTGGTCGATTTTACGCCACCTGCAGCCACGCGAGGAGAGTGCCAGCTTAGCACTCGCTATACCACGAGCGTCAACGGCACATTGGTGGGGCAGTGGACAGTGGGGAACCTCCATGGGTACACAATAACGTGGAGGCACAACGTGTTATGGAACAAACCGTCCGGGCTACAGACAGAGCGCGGTGCTTCTGCCCAAACAAGTTTATACGTCCATCGTTGTAGTGTCGACGAGGTAGGATACGACCAGAGCGGACCTGAACAAGACTATTTCGGGGGGCCATAGTAAATAGAACCTACGGTAAACACAAAACCCTTACATATATTCAACTGTTTTTGCTGCCAATATTTGGTACCATTTACTATTACTAGTGTTTACTATGCCCGCCCGTTATAGAAGGAACGAAAATGCCTGAAGTGACGTCGCCTGGGGATAAAACAAGCGAAAAATCGAAAACTCCACACAATACACAGACAAAACCTTGTGGGTGTTTCCTTCCACTTCTTCCTAGGACAAAAATAAAACGACGAACGCACGGGAGAAGACAAAAGCTTACACACCTAGGACATGACACGATCTATCTATCTATCTAACTATCTATCTATCTATCTATCTATCTATCTATCTATCTATCTATCTATCTGTACCGCACAGATCATCTAATTCCTCACGAGCCGTCGTGAGAGGTTGTGCAGTATCTACATACCAGAACATATTCAATCCAGAAAAAAAGCATGCGCCGGATCGTTGGGATTATACGGCTCTCGCCCGGCAATGTGGTCTGAACCATACAAGATCGGGAGTTTATCTACGTAGAAAATGTCTAAATCATGGAGTGGGAAGCAACAACCCGTCCGAGGTGCGGAAGCTTCGAAGGATGCGTCATGCGCGCAGCCGCCGTAGGACCTCAGTCACGCCTTACTTACGTGCTCAGCAAGGAAACCATGCGAACAGTGAACAGCACATCGCAGCACGCGCTTATCGCTGTCGTTTGTTGCCTGGTGCCTTCTAGAGCAACGCTAGGGCTCACCATCGGCGAAGGTGATGGGCTCGACGGCGTCGGCTAGCTGCGCAATGTCCGAAGTGCTGAGGTCCGCTCTCTTGAGGATGCTCACCTGGTGTAGAGAAGACGCGAGTGCCAGCGCATAAGAGGAGGGTAGAAAAAACACCCTGCAAGTCCCTGGAAAGGCGTACCCGCCGGTAAGCGTGGCCTCTACCGTCACGCACTCATCCTTCTTTCGGTTTAGGAGAAGACTCACTCTCGTGTGGTTCTTTGTTGAGGAATACGTCAGTATAGGTTTTAATCCCCCACGACACAGGGGTTTCGCGCTTCGGGTTGTACTCGGGTGTCAGCCACAGCAACAACGTACACCCTTTTCTATTTACAGCACTCGTACCTGTAAACATGTTTCTACTCTAACTCTCAGTATTTTTCTCTGAACACTTGGGCACAGGTGTATATGGGTTAACTAAAGAGCCCTTCGGAGCGTCAGGGAATTGCTGCCGTAACTAAAAGTGATATTCGTACTCACGCTGGCGAGGAACACTTCATACTTCTGGCGGCGTTGCCGTCCGGCCTCCAGGATAGTGTGACGGAAGGTGGTGCGGTCCAGCGCCCAAACCAAACATCCGGTGACCGCCTGCGCTCCGTTTTTGCATTGGAACATTCCGAGACACGAGGCGCGTGTGAGATGTGCGGTGTTGGGAATGTCGTCGTCGTCATTGCTTGTTATTTTGTTTCGTCAAGGATGCCGTGCGCTTAGGCTATACCTCAAAAGCACTTTGAAATGTTTACTCCCCATATACCAGGTATCACCTACGCGTAGCGTCTAGCTGTTTGGGTTTTCGCTTTGTGCGTCAAAATTATTATATCGAGGAGGTCTTGGGCACACCAAAAATGCCTACACGACCACAATGTCAAACATGTACACTGCGTGCCTACTTTATTAATAGCAAAACAAAAAACTACTCACGCGGTAAGCGTCGGAAAGAGGAAGCAGTTCCGACGCCTCCGGCGCTCAGAGTTCGGGAAAATAGTTTTTTTTTTTTCCCTTCTCTAAGACAAGAGCGAGTTCCAGCACCGACCGCACTTACACCGAGCTGACTCAACGATGCCCTACACTGCAGCGACAACACAAAACGTTTAACAACAACAATCCGACGTGCACCTTAATTTACATACGATCATGATGGTGTCGGCAACATTCGGCAACCGCCGAGACCACTCTCGTAAGCAAGCGGAGAACACGAAGTTGGTGGAGTATTATATTTACGCTAAAGTCCAATCAAAGGCCACCCCCCCTTTGGACTCCCCACCTTGACGGTAGCGGTACGCGGCGAGTTGTACATGAGAGCCAATTCTCCGAAGGCGTCTCCGGGTTTCAGTGTGCGGAGGGATTGACCGTTGTTTTTCCCGGCGATGAATACCTGCGACAAAAGGGAACGACAATAGAACATGGCCACATGCCTTGCACGGTGAGCCGTAAACCCGGCAATTGGACACAGCGGCGAGTGCAGTCAACCAACCCCTGCAGCTATAGCTGGCGTCCTGCCGTAAGAAAAAATTATCGAGAAACTTTTGTGCGGGATTTTACCACGATTGCCTCTCGAAACCCGTTCCGACAGTATTAATAGTACTACGAGCCGTACAATACAGGCGCGTACTACCTACGTGCGAGCACTGCTGTACCTGCAGCTCGCCGGAGCCCGTCACGTAGAAGAAGTCGCCCGGACCACCTTCGTTGATCACCGCGTCACCAGACTGATACCGCTTCTCTTCCATGGAATCTACCACCTGTGGAGTGGCCGGAACAGCGTATCGCGGTAGGAGGGCTCACAATTAAGGACGGCGCGGAACATACCGGGGAGGTGGGCATATATATATATATATATAAACGTTTGTAAACCACAGTAAAGTGTAAACTTGTGTGTACCTGCCAACACCTATTCGTAGGGGCTCGTGCTGAAGGCTCTGAACTCTGGTTTCGTCATCATCCAAGGCGTAACGTCGCCGTCACTTGCGCTGTTAGAGCTACACCTGCTTTTAGATGTTACTACATGAAGCGGTTGGAAGCAGATCCACCGCTTGAAGAAACCACACGGCCAGTGCCTGAACCTATCAACTCGAGAGAGCAAGCATTCACTCCCGAGAGCCAGCAAATACGTCCCCGTTGTTGAAAATATACTGCCATGACTGCCCACACACCTACTCCCTACTATCGGCCAAGGGCTGCAAGTGTCTTCGAGGGACACGCTGTAGAGACTGGTCGAACATGAGGCAGGCAGGCAGGCACGTGGAACAAGGACCCCAAGACACGGTGTGCATAGTTCGCCATAAACTTAGTATCAAGACTAAGACCAAGAGCACCCAACAGGGTACAAGGCAGGGGGTAACTGACCTCCTTACGCTGGTCCTCGTCGAGGGAGGAGAAGAGGAAGCACCGGCTGATGGCCTTCTCAATGTCCTTCAGCTGGGCCTCTGTCTTGGGAATTACTTTCTTCACACGCGGCACCTGTCACGCCGTTGCTCAGCAGTGTCAGCTGGGCCCACGCATAGGCACGGTTGGGACCCGACGGCCTACCCATTCCACAACAGTGCGGTGTGTAACCTGCTTGCACTTCCTGTTCTACGTCTCGTTTGGCGGTGACAAAACGGTGTTGAGGACCGCGCGCAACCAATGCAACACACTGCATTATCGCCTGCAGCACAGGGTACCTACAAAAAAACCCGGGAAATAAGACAAAGCGAGGCTGCGACTGGCAGGAAACTAAACCATTTGGGAGCCGTTACACTAAACACGGTGTTGCGCAACATCCCTCATCAAACAAGAAACCCAGCCTGGACCATTAATTGGCTTCTTAGTTACAACAATACTGTATCGTGTATGCTTCAGACGTCTCGCTGCAAAGCCTTCGCGCCGCCAACTGCAGGGGACGCGACAATGCCGCCTGAACAGCCGGGCCCAGCCCATAAGACCCATGTGCGTGCTGCAGCATGCACCGTACATGCGGAAAGCAGGGGACCTAAACTTTCGGCACAGTTTCGTGCGAGGCTTAGCGCGAGAAGCGTATTTACTGCAGGGTGTGGTGTTATACTGCACGACGACACCACCTTTCAGCGAACCGACAACAGCAGCTGCTATTGCTGCTGCTGCTGCCGCTAATGTGCGTTGGTCGTTGCACTCTGCCACAAATAGCGGACGGCGTGCCCTCATGGTTATATGGGAAAACCTACTCAACTGAGTCAGCGCTTACTGACGATGCTGCATTCTCGAATCAATACTAGGTTAACGCTTTCACTACTAGTACTGCACAGCGCAGAACACATGCATCTAACTCTGATTCGATGTAATTTCCCCCCAATTGCCGCCAATACGGGAGTGCAGTCCTAAAGCGGCCAAGCTTTCTAGTCAACACTCTGCCTCTTTTTTTTGTGTTTGTTCACCTTAGAGGTGTCCACCTCGGCGCTAACGCTCACACGTCGACGGCGATTTACGGCTCCCTTGGGCATGGCAGATGGGGGCTCTTCTGGGGCGGCGGTCGCGGGTGGCTCCTGCTCGAGCGATGGAACGGACAAGCGCGAGCGGGGTGGGGGTATGAGGGGGGCGTCAGCGTGTACAAGCTACGGGTACTGATATTATAAAGGTTTGCGGCTGGAGTGAGATGTGCGTGTTGTTTCGCTCACATACATACATGCGGCAGGCACTGCAAACAGTCCAGTACAGCAGTGCCGGTCCTCTCACAAGAAACCTTAAATCGGGCTCAGACTGTCTGTCCTATTCTGGGCGTGCGCGAAAACACACTTTTCTTATGTTGCGCTTCCTTTTGTTTTTTGTCCCCGAGAAGACGTTTTCCCTAGACGTGCATAATAACGAGAATCAGTGAATGGCGCCTTGGGCCCACGTCAGCCCCAGGAAGGCTCAACTTTATTAAAACTTCGGCACTGGCTAGGCCGGAAGTGCTCTTAATTATTGTCAAAGTTCAAGGCTGACTTTCTTGTGAGTTACTTTCTTATGGCGGGCCGGTACTGTATGGCAATGAGGTGACGAGGAGATACTCGTACTGGGGGGCGGTCTCGAGACCAGCCAGTGTTGGGGCTGGGAATACACATTTTGATCTGTTCTCGATTCCGTGCGGTCCGTCCATTTTCTCTGTTTGTGTTGGAATTGTTTACAGTAGTAGGGTGTTCGTTTTTCGCTATCTTGGCGATGGGCGGGACGAGAAACGTACAGACCTCGCGAAAACTCCGGCGTTAGGTCTTCTCTGCTCATGATATTTTCTATTTATGATCAAGCGCCCTTTCGAGGTTTTGATATGCTTATACAACGTACCACCAGCCCGTCCAAATGTACGAGAGATATGAAGACTTTCGGAAGGAAGGCTTATGTTGTTTTTACGATTTGTTGGCTTCATTGTGTCCTTGAGTTTTGACCGCGGAGTACGATCGAAGTTGAAACACTGGCGTTGACTGCAAGGGTGGATTCATCTACTCCTCATTCCCGGAGGAGTTTTTGCCCTCACAGCACGAGCTACCGCCTAAACCTTGTTCTCATGGAGGTACTCGTAGTGTAGGATGGTGGAGGCGTTTCTCGGTTTTTCCAAACGTCAATGAAAGGTTGAGCCGTTCATCGGGGGATATGCTTGACCACGGGGAACAGATTTTTTGTTTTTTTTTGTTTTGTCGTACGTCGTAGGCTTTCACAACAGTGCCCACATCGCTGCAGCTCTATGTGAATGAACACTGCCATACTCTCAGTGCCTTATAACTTCCAACAATTTCGAAGCGGAAGCTTGACTCCTCGTGTGTACGTACTCGCGCTGGGTTTGCCGGCGTCAGTAACAGTACATTGGTAGTGGTAAAGCAGCATCGCAGAAGTACTGTACTTGTGTGTATAACAGTACGTAGCGCAGCACTCGGGGTTCAGTAGCGTAGCACTGGTAACAAAATTACGTACTCGTACTGCCAATACGTTAAGCATCCACTGCTGTGGTACTTGGGAGCAGTGGTACTGTACAGTAGTGCATTACCGTGTTAGGGGAATGGGCATAGTGAAGTAATAACGCCGTGTGGGCTTACCTCGTCTTCAGTCTTGGGCTGCTTGACCCCCATGGCAGCCTTGACGCGGGAGGCTGGGCCACGGCCGGGCTGCCGATGCAACCGGCACCGCGTCATCATGTGTAGGGTTGGCAAAGCGACACGTACACATACAGTTTAGTGGCGGCCGTGGTATGCCGTGGCATGTCGTTGTATGTATTGACTATTTAGTTAACGTAGCCATAGGTGCACTCGTAACTCCGTCTTGCGGCTGAAAATGCGCCAAAGCAAGACCCATTCGTCGCTCTCTTCGCTAACACCAGGCCAATCGCGATACAACTGATACACAGCAGTACAGTACTGTAGTCGTCAGGAGTGCCTCCATCAACAAGGGGAGCAATCGAGGCGGACTCACCCCATCATCGTTTTTGGAGTGTCTCGCTCCCATGGCACAGCCCTGACGCGCAAGAGTGTGCTGCGGCTGGACTGCTCGTGCAACCGCCACCACACCGCGTTGACATGTATAGGATTGGCAAATGGCAAAACGATAGGCACGTACGGTTAGTTATCACTCATTGTGTTGGCCACTCCGGCAATGTTGCTGTTTGTGTGCGTGGGCATTTCTCCTGTGACGAGCAGAAAGCCTGTACAGTTCGAGTACGAGTGTACGAGTACGTCCAGCATTGTTTTTGTTGCGACGGACGAACGGCGGGGGTCTGTACAAATTGTCCATTGTTCCAACCCTTATTCTGGCCGCTGATCAACCAACACAGCAGGCAGCAGCGGTGGGCATACGCACCGCGCACAGCAGCAGTACTACTCTGTAACACCGACCTCTACCTCTCCACAACGTCTACCTGGTATTATTTATACCAAGTAAATTGCAGTATATGCACTACGTACTGTACCAGAACGTACGTGTGAAAAACGTTCTTTGGGTCGGGCTACGGCTGTACCGTACGAAGTACCTGTGGTTTACCACTCATTTTGGTTCGTCGCAGGCGTGCAAGCATATTGCCACGATGTTCGTATGCCTTCTACGACGATGAACAGCGGCGGGGTATCGGGTTTCGTTCAAGCTCACGACCACAGGTGAGGAGCGATGGGCCCAAAAGTGGACCCCGCGAAGTCACAAGCCAGGAGGGCTACTCGTGCTCGTCCGTGTGCCGTATCGTACTCTTACATAAACAGCAATATGATACCATCGCATTCAAGAGAAGCCAGCCAAATACTGGCGTCTATCCGTCTACCTGTGGTACAGGTAGACAAATAGATACTGTAGTCGATACTACAGCAGTAGACGAAAGGCACAGCCTCTGCCGTCATCTCGTCCAGATATTTGGTAATTCCTAGGGAGACGCAATAGAGACATCGTGCGTCACCGGGCCGGGCGGTGGCCAATCTCAGGGCAAGCTCGACTGCTCCGCGAGAAGTTAGCGAGAAGTTCGACCCAGCATTTCTCACCGCTCGGTTTAGTTGTCCCGAGGACAAAGGCGGCTTGTTTTCGGCAAACTTCTGGCTTGCCCGCGAGCGGCTTTGCGCCAGGAGGATCGTCACAGGACAACCTGCACCCTGTGGAGAGCGGATTCGATGGGGCTTTCCTGGTGTTCCACCTTCTCGCGAACCCTTGTCGCTGACTCGTGTCTGACTTGTGTTCTCGTGTTTTGACCTGTAGACGATGTCGGAGTTTTTGTTCGACCTCAGCCGACGGTTTCAGTTTTCAGCCGAGTTGTCGGAGAAAACATCCACTTTTATGCTTGTGGAACTCCTGTCCTCAGTTGTTCGAGCAAAAACTTGGTGCTGGGTTCAGCCAGCGGGCGATGCTCGCGACGAACGTGAACCCAGTCAGGAGAGCGCGATGAGCTGGCTGTCTTCGGTTATATCAGCTCCGCACGAGAACCGGCGCAGTGGTCAGCTGTTGCAGGGAAGACAGGTGAGGTGGAATAAATATCAACGTTGCATCGTTTGAGCAAAGAACATTCGTCGCTGTTGTTGCTGTGGAGAAAAGTTTGGTGTGTCTTGAATTGAAGTACTCCAAGCACTCCAGCGTGCATAGTTTGCGCTCCCAGGGGTAGGTGCCACTTTTTAGGTTGAACTCTCTACTGCTCCGACCCGAGAGCGTTGGACGTACTGCTGAGACGTGCTCGATGGTAGCACGGGAAGTTGTTGTTCTGTCTTCTCGGGAGCGACACGTTATACATCTTAGCCAATACGCCAAATGCGGTTGAAGGTGGGTGCAGGCACACTGGTACACACCTGATATGCAATGTTCATAATGGCTGTTTGCAGCCTGCGTTCAACTGTGGGTCACGTATGATACCATTATTAGCTGACGAGGTCTCGCGACTGTTTGTCACGGTTTGAAGTCGGAAGCGCTCTGGCAGCAGAGCTGCAACTGTCCCCCGTAAGCTGGCTGCGTGTTTGCCTCACAAGTGGCCGTGACGATTGCGCCCGCTTACCCTGGCTCCCCGAGAGACAGACTGTCCGAATTCTACATGCATGATGAGCAAAAGCCTACGACGCCATCGCCATGTTTGCATAGTAATGCACGTTTTTTGTTTTTTGTACGTGACGTACAGCAGTATATAGGGGTCCCTCAGTAAGGCGTTGGTGTGCCAGAGCAATATGACCGCTTTATAGAGGGAAGCCGCCTTATTCATTCCAGGTTATGAGTGCGATTACCTACAGTAGTACAGTACGCGACAGCAGTTAAGAATCTCCTACGATATTTTGGCTGAGGCTCGCGGCTTAGTGCCATGTCAACGTTGAGCACAGGCTTTCAATGACTATTATAAAGGATTTAGAGTGGCGTCCTTGCTGAGCACAAATGCTTAGCTGTAAATTCTTCAAGTCTGTAAAAACTCAGCCTGAAATTCTTAACTACCAGATTCTTAACACCTGTCGCGTACTGTACCTACTGTAGTCGAGGCAAGCGATTTTGGCCGCCTTATAGAGGAATAACGCCTTACTCAAACCGCCTTATTGGGGGACCTCCACTACTGCTGTATTGATATGCCAAACGTTACCCTGGGTAATATGTACAGCAGTACTTGGTATCATATCATATGGTATCGGCATCATAATCGTGTACCTGTGGGTACGTTGTTCTCTTGCGTATAGCAGTAGTAGCAGCAGTAAGAATATTGACACTGGTTCGATTCAGTTTAGCAGTGCATTTATTTCCAGCTCACCAAGTACCAGCTTGTACTGCTCGTGTATGACGCACGTACATCAGCTGTGCGGTTATGATAGAGCTACTACCCATCTATACGACGACTGAAATGGCAGGAGTCTGTAGTAGATGTAGACTGCTGTACACCGGTGGCTTTACCGTACGTACAGCAGTTTATACGGCGTTGCTGGGTGCTTGCAGAGCAACTGGTTTTCCACGTCATGGCCACAAGATAGGCAGGCCCTGCATGGATGCATGACGTATTAACCCGTTTGCTATGCACTTACTGCAAATAGTTGTCCTACGTAATCTAATTCTTATCGATAGGATGGCGTTCAGAGGGGTTGCTGAGCACGCGGGTGGTCCCAGCGATACTTTCTTGGATTTGCATGAATTGCTGTGCACAGGATTACTACCATATCATAGGTGATGAGTGATGAGTGCCGGTACTACTGCCGTGAACGCGTTCACGATCAATCGTAGAGCTAGCTCTACTGCTGCACACTTCTCCCGCCTTGAGTAGTACCTCTGAAGCAGGCTACGTACCGCTTGCTGTACCAATAATCCACGGCATCCTTGGCGTGCACGCAGGCTTTGGTTAGCGGGGTAGGGCGCGGTGCGGTGGCTCTATGCTTCATTCATCAGCCTGTACACCAGCTTGTACCGTAGATATACAGTAGATGAAAACATGAAGACTGAATCAGGCCTTGGTCCCGAACGAGTCGAAACATAAATTGACGAGACTCAGAGCTGAGTTTAGCAAAACGTCAGGAGGTTGGGTCTCGAATCCATGAGAACGTTGCGACGGGAAGACTACGTATCCAGATTCTTACGTATGTTCCAGCCGACATGTCGAGTAGATGTTGGGCTACAGCAGAGTACGGGGCCATATTCCTGTTCTAACGTGAACTGAGTAGGTAGGTATATAGGGGATTACTTGAAACATGATGGAATCATAGCTTAAAATAGGGTTCAAAAGTAGGGGATTTGGGCATTTAACCCTTATAGGACTGGAGTCCCGTTTTGGGGACAAATTACTTAGAATTAGTGTGGATTGTCCCCAAAACGGGACTGGAGTTCTAAAAGGGTTAAATTAAAATTAGTTCTCGTGACAAGAGCCCAGAAACTGACGTCACTGGGAGTTCCCAAGTATTACCGAGGAAAAAAATATACCAGGTAGTAATCAGGACCATATATGCTATGTAAAATTACTGTGATATATATGTTTTAGTGTGTTTGATGGGTCCTGATTACTATGGCCCCCGGTAATAAGCCGTCCCCCAAAACGTGGTGGAAGGCGTTTTCCAAAGCTGTGTGCCTTAAGAGCGGGGGGTCTTCAGTTTTTCTCCGTTCCCGTTTTGTCTGTTTTTTTCCCCCCCGTCCCCATTTTTTTTTTTGCCGACCACTTGTTGCTTCGGTTACAATAATAATGTTCCATGCTTGCCAGAGGCGCCTGGACCAATGATACCCCGATTTATTAGAATGGTTGCGGAATTTCAGCTCGAAATCGCACTGGTTTCAACCAGATGTCACACGTCATAGCTCAGACCTGAGACCGACTGAGACCTGAGAACGAGAAGGCGATTGCTGGTCATCTTTGCCTACGGCACCATGGCAGCAGCAGCAGCAGCGGCAGCAGCAGCAGCGGCAGCAACAGCAGCAGCAGCAGCAGAAGCAGTGGAGTGTATATGAGTGTGATCAGCGTCCTTGCGTACGACTGCCGTGACTTTCTTGTGCGCTTTGGTGGTCTTGTGTTTGAACTGTTTTTCTCACCGTCTAGCCTAGAGTCCGACGAGCGAGCTTGTGCCTCCCTCCAGCCTGCAAAAGTCGGTGCGTTCAACAGGCCACGCCAAACCCAACAGGCTCATCGCGTAGGCTTCGTGGTGTCATGGTGATCGTGCGACCGACGTGCTCGAAGGGGGTTTGTGTGACAGACGTTATGGCCTGCTGAGTACTACTGTGTCGGAGGAAGTCGAAATGCAGACGCGGCCCTTGAGAATGTCACGACGACTCCGTCCTACGGCAGCGACCACAGCATGGAATTGAGGCTGCGGCTCGACGCCGCAACGCCCGCGCCCATCCGTATGGTTTGTCGAAGGGCATGGCACTGGGTCCGGCGCGATGTCGTGGTTGAAGTAGCTGACATCGTTGATGAAAAGTGCGATTGAGAGTGTGACGAGGGAGAATTTTTGTCCCCTCGTTCCCTCACATGATGCCCCGTTTTTGCACCAGCGCCACCTGGAGTGCGCTATCCGTAGCAACTTGACCTTCAGGAAAAGGCGGGCTGGTGTCCTGATTCGGCACATGGCAGGGTTATGGGTTGGTTCGACGTCATGTTTCGAACGCACCGACTCTCTGTATGCTTTGCTACGAGCAGTACCAAAAGCGCAACAATATGTATATACCAGGTAGTTTTTTTTTCCACGAACCGAAACATAAATTAGCATGCCTCTACGATGCAAACCCCTTTTATAGCACAGCAGCCCCCCGCCCTTGAGGGCTGTTTCGAGCCCTAACCAGCCCACCACAGACCAAGCAAGCGGTGGTTGCGCAACGTATTTATCGCCAAGCCGACCGTCCACACCGGCAACAACAACGACCGCAAAAATAACAACCCAAACACCACCCCGCTCGACCGCCCGCCGCCCCCAGCACTGCACCGTCTCGCCTTCGCTTCTTGCCTCTGCTCACGGTCTCCACATCCTCACTTCCTTTCCCGCTAACCCCACCTCTTCTCCCAACTCCCCACAGAGAGCCGCCACAAGAGCGAAGCTCGTTGCAAACCTCCGAAATGCCGCCCAGGGTCTGGCGACCCTGCAGGCCAAGCAAACCCCGCCAGGGCATGGAAATGATGGTGCTGCTGCGGCAGCGGCGGCGGCGGGAAGGGGGGGGGACGGGGCGGAGGGGAGCAGCCTCGATGGCTGGCGCAAAGAGTCGTCGCCGCTGATAGCGGGGAGCAGCGTCGAGGCTCGCACGGTGTGCCTGGCGCTCGAGCAGTGCCTGTTCCATCGCATCAGGGTGAAGGAGTTCGGTGAGAGACGCAGTAGCAGAGGTTACCCCCCCTTATGTGTATAGGCCTATGATACCGGTGTTCGACAAACCTCATCAAGGAACTCGGCGAGAGATGCAATTAAAGCTTACCACCTAGGCTCACGAGCACCGGTATTTGACCAGCCCCAATAAGGAGTGCAGTGAGATATGTAAATGGAACTTGCCACTGTTTCGGGGGCGCATAGTAAATACTAGTAAATACTAGTAAATAGGACCTATGGTACACACAAAAACCTACACTTATTACTTTTTTTACTAACCGTATTTGGTCCTATTTATTAGTATTACTTTTTTTACTAACCATATTTGGTCCTATTTACTAGTATTACTTTTTTTACTCACCATATTTGGTCCTATTTACTAGTATTTACTATGGTCCCCCGTAATAGGCACATGGGGTATGTTTTACATATGACCCCATTCCTGTGTCAAATTCTGATTTTTCATGGGGGCGTTTCACTAGTTCAACACACGCACGCACTCGACAATAGTTGATGTCATTTTGAGAATACAAATCTCCATACGGAGACTCGAACCCCTGACCTCGACCTTAGCAATCTTAGTGGTTAGCCCCTTGAGGTAAGAACTGGTCCCACGATTTTGGAGGCAAACCACTTGGAATCAGTGTGGGATAAGTTTTTCAGTTCTGAATGGGTTAACTGCACCCCCCCCCCAGATTTGCATCCTGCCCTCCCGCATTTTTCTCTCGGATCCCAACCAGACCTGACCCCACCCTCCGGACCTAAGCCGTCCAAACTGGCCCTAATAAAAATAATTCGCCGCCGCCAGAACCCGCCGAAGCGCCCTGATGCCATGCCGACAAACAGTCGAGAGTAGGCCACAGCAAATCGAGCATCGGCCACAGCAGGAAGACATTTTGTCCATTTGGGGTTGGTGGTATACTGAATCTTGCCTCCAGCGAGGAGGTGTGACCAGCACACATGCTATCATAGGCTCTGAGTTCCCGGTATGATACACGGCGGTGCATGTGATTTTGCAGACATCTCTGTAAAGCCTACGACACCCCCGTAGCAGCTTTGCGCGATCGAAGTATGTATAGTATCACGCCAGGCTACGTAAAAAAAATGAGCTTTGAACGCATTTTTTCTATCTCACAACGAGCTTGGTAGTTTTTTTTTCAAATACTATATCGTGTTCCACTTGTGTCAAAAGTACCGAATCCGCACTATTAATAGCTCAAGTAATTCATTCATTCATTCCATCCACCCCTCCCCCGCGTATACGAGTATAACATACGAAGTATACACAAGTACGTAGTGCCTGTACTCGTATAGTTTTATAACGTGTTACAACTTACGAGTCTGCATACTCGCACGTACGAGTTACTGCTGTAGCGCAGCAGTAACAGATTCATTGTTGATGTTAGATTGGGGATGTTCGTTTTATATTAACTTGTGTCTCGTACATGCTACATACAGCAGTAGTTTGCATACGAACTGGCACGTTAACATTATATACCTGGTGCAGGACCGACCTAGCTCCCCACACTAAAACCAGTATCATATCGACAAAATAGGTATTGTGTATACTATTCAGCTCAACCCGATCATACAGCAGTACCCCGTTATACTCGGAGGCTTTTATCTTCAGCAATCAGCCTTCTGAACAAGCTGTGGTCACAGGTGTCTGCCCCCCCCTGCCCGCAGGTACGTGTTCTTTGCTGGCCTTCGTTTTCTTCTTGTCATGCCTATGGAGTTCAGCTGTTCCACCGCTGCTCGTCGATTTTGATTGATTGTTTGCCATTTTCACGCGTTCGCGCAATCGGCGACGAAAGAAGGGGGTTTCAGAAGTCGGCGACGGAAGAAGGAGGTTTAGGAAAAAAATAAATCATACGTATATGGGATGTGAAAACAAATCCCAGCCGGTACTCTTGTAACTCCGGCGCAACCGACAGCAGGGGGATGCTGGCTGCTAGCTAGCCCACAAAAGTCACAGATGGTCATTGCAATCATAATTCGGGTTATATAGTATCAGTGCGCAGAATGATCATGAGATACCCTTGTTACATTGTCCTGCTGACCCGGGTGGTATCCAGGGGGGTCACTGAACTATATCCTTAACGAGGAATAAACACGTAACACGCGCGAACGGCTTATTATAAAATCGAGTAGTAACTACCAGGTTCCTACAGTAGTTCTTAGTACATCACGAAGGCCACACCAACACTACAAATGACACATAGAACAAACATTCTACGCAGCTCGCAAAGTTGAGTATCTACTAATCCATCGGTTGAAGTCACAGCTGACGTATTTATAATAGTTTTATTTAGGGCAACTGCCAAAATCAGGTATACCTGATCCATTCGAGCCAAAATCAGGTATATACTAAAACCAAGTAAAAAACGCGCGCCACGAACGGTGTTTTTCAGGACTTTTGGCTGTGAGAAATTATCAAACATACTTTTGAATTTGCGCCTGAACAGCAGAAGGATAGCGAATGTGTGTCCTCCAAACTCTTGATAAATAAATGTTGTATGTTATTTTCAGTACGGGTATTAATATATGTCGTATGCTTTCATTGATTTCGTGATCACACTCACTCCTACGACGTGTATTTCCGTATTGTACCAGGTACGTATGTGTATAGTCCTAGCCACATCGATAGCATACGAACAAAACATCGAGTTAATTTGAGACTGATCTGCTCGCTTTCCGTACCGTGTCAGCAAACAGCAGTACGTAATATATTACAACAGATCCATTGTGCTGTATGCGCGCGTATGATATGTTCTGTAGTTGTGGCGGGTTTTATGTACGTAGTGTGTTAATGTCTTCATGTCGGGTGTATAGGAGACAGTGTACGTATGGCCTCTGATTGGCTCAAATTCGCCAAGATCAGTTGAAAGCTAACCAACGTAGATAAATCCAGGTGTACCTGGACCATTTCATGCCAAAATCAGGTACGATGTGAGGCTGGCCAATGAGATGTGTCCTAGCGTGTGATTTGTACTTGGTTTTAGTGTAGTACCTGTTTTTGGCACCAAAGTGACCAGGTGTACCTGATTTTGGCTAAAGCCCTTTTATTTAATCAGAACCCACATCGGGCAAAAAAAAGCGGGTTTACCCCTGCGTTTGCACACGATATTAATAGGCTATTACGGGGGGCCATACTCGTAGCAAATAAGACCAAATGTTGTTAAGTAAAAATGGGAAACTATATCACCTGTGTTGCAGTGCCCACAAAACCAAAAAAAAACTCTTGACACAGAGACACTGGAACCACACCTGCCCAGTTTTTTTTTTCCTGTAGGACATTCCGTAGTTCTGCTCTAGCTCCGAACTTTCCCATTAACCCAATATTTGGCAACGCAGATACGAGCTCTTTGGTGCACTCCCGTGAGTGTACCAAAGCGACAGCAGTTTCCGCGCCCTCCTTCGATGCGGACCTCGTCGCTGAAAATTGAAAATGTGGTTCCAGGCGCTTGAATTTGTGGATTCCAGTACTGTAGCCAAGTATTTTTTTTCCCTGCCGTAGAACGAGCTCGTGCTCGTTCTGCAGCAGTTTTTTTTTCGAAAAGTACCTCGTGCTCGTTTTACAGCAAGAAAAAAAAACTTGAATACAGTACGAGAAACCGCATATTCAAGCGACTGGAACCACATTTTCAAACTTCAACGACGAGGTCCGCATCGAAGAAGGTCACGGAATCTGCTGCCGCTTTGGCACACTGACGGGAGTGTACCAAGGAGCTCATATCTGCCTTGCCAAGTTTTGTATTAATGGGAAAGTTCGGAGCTAGGGCAGAATTACGAAAAGTCCCACAGGAAAAACAACTGGGGTAGACGTGGTTCCAGAATCTCTTTGTCAAGAGATTTGATAAAATCGTGTTTTTTTTGTGGGCACTGCAACACAGGTGATATATCATACCTGGTTTTACCCCTGTGTTTGCACACGATGTTACTATGTTAATACGGAGGGCCATAGCAAATAATACCAAAAATCGTTACCTAAGTAAAAATGGGGAAATATATAGGTTTTTGTGTACCGTGGGTCCCTTGTACTATGGTTCACCGTAATAGTTCAGCATCCATAAGCCATTATCCATAATAGGCTCCTTGCCGTAGCGGGTTAATAATATGTTAGTATGTTAGTATGTTAGTATGTTAGTATGTTAGTATGATGTTAGGCTTGTCTACTGCATACAGTGCTCGGATAACATATATATATACATACGAAGTATATATATAACACTTAATGTTCCACATCAATGTTAGGACTCAGAGAACTTTGTTTTTAACGCTACGTTACTAATGTGCGTATCCTGGTTTCTAGATATTGTGGTAACACAGCAGTGTTGGGTAGTACGTTGCGATATTGGTGGGCGATTTGCGTAACACAATGTTATCGCGTTACGAGCTATATTCCTTGCTAGTTGGCAACAGTATAGCGATACTTTGTTATCGTCTGTGGCTCATTGCGAGTAACGCAACGTTAGGATGTTGGCCGGAACGACAATTACAGCGTAACACACGTTAGGTAAATAACGTACAGATCGATAGAACACGATTAATAACAGTATGTTAAACGTGTTGGCTCGTATGCAAATTATGTAGTAACATACGTTACCAGATAACATACATCCCCAATCAAACACCAGCAATGTGTTACTGCTGCCTTAGCTCGTACGTGCCAGTATGCCGATTTAGTCATGACACGTTATAGATGGGTAAAATACTGGCGTCGTGGGTGGAGAATGTACTGGCGTTACGGTCGGAGAACGTAACTGGCGGGGTTTCCTAAAAATTGGAGTTATTTGTCACCGGGGATGATCTATTATCCTCCCCTCCCGGAGATTATATATAGTCCTTCCCTCCCGGGGATAATGTTGTAGGTGTCTCCGCGTGCGAGAGGGTATATTGAAATCCAGTAAATAATGGGACGTGACGTTACTCCGCAACACCGCTGTAAGTGTAACATTGGTGACACTATGTACCCAAGAGTCCCGAACGGTAACATATCATAGCAACAATATGATGCAGCGATGACTGGTCCAACCGTATCGCTGGTAGCACATGTTATGTAACCAAGAGACAAAAACGGCAACATAGTAACACTACGAGTATGTTAAAGCAATGACATGTCCAACCGAAACATAGTAACGTAGTGTTACACAGTCAGATCGCCAGTGCAGGTAACATGCTAACGTAATGTTACACACCCCTCTTCATTTAAGGAACATCCTGACAGTGTTACATTGCAACCAGCTCCGCAGGTAACATACCTAACTTTCGATAAATGTTACGTTATTCGACCGTGTGGAAGAATAGGGGGGCTCGAATAACGTTCGGATAACATAATGTTATTAATAGTTTTATGGAAAGCACGACAATCGCTGTTAACGTTATGTTAGGGCGTTGTGCCTAACGCTACTCTCGACCCTAACACAACAATGTTACTGTAGGGTGTTAATGCATCATAACATTGTGCTTGGAAATTAGCGAATTGGCGGATTGTGATCACAGTGCATGTTATGTTGATAACGTACGAGTCTGGACAAATCCTAACATTGTGTTACGATTTTAGTACACACGCACCAGTCACGGCGTAACACTATGTTATCGTACGCACAGCCGCCGAGATCGAGAGGAAAATCCCGTGAACGCATTATAACGTTCGCTGATGTGCACCTAACACCATGTTACGGCGTTACGCGATTGCTTTTAGCTTGCTAACGCTATGTTAGGGCGTTACGTTGTCGCTATGTTACCCCCATAACGTAGATAAAGTGTTATCCGAGTGTTACGCTATCCGAGGTGTGCTGTTACTTACTGTAAGCATATCAGCAAGTTATTTTACGGTAATTGATTACCCCACCAACAAGTGCACTCTACGCGTGTATGTGGTAAACTACTCGGAACTGCTGCAGTCCGCTCGCTTCTTGTAAGAAAATGTATGAATATGCCGATGTATCTCTACTACATAGAATGGGCATACCGCTTCGTCTTCGATGGTGATTGGTCGACGCCTTTATATGCTATTTAGTACCAATCTGTCCCGAATTATAAGCACATTTTTATTCAATATTATTGTACAAAATGTGCTTATATTCCGGGACAGAGTTAGGGCTGTGGGTTGACTGCCTATATGCCGCCGACTATTAATAATTATTACTATTATACTTGTAGTTGCCTACGTGCGTATTACGGCTAGGTGCACGCGGTAAACTTCAGCGTTCCGCGCCATTGTATTATATTCATGTACGAGTACACTACCCGACTGTCGTATTTATGGCTCGATGTTTTTTTTTTCTGTACGGTCTATGTCAGTTGGTTGACTTCATTGTTACAGTAACTCGCCACCCAACGAGGGCCGTACGTAACAAAACAAATCCGACACCCCACTATAATACCCAGACGGGGAGGCATTACCTACATCTGTATAATAAATAATAGGGGTAAGGGTGAATTAAAATAGCTATCAATAGTTGATCACTTCAGCTACTACTGCTGTAGTGTGGACTCATTAACTTCGTCAAAACAAAGGACATGGTATATTGAAACCAAGCATGTACACATGCATTTTTAAAATGCAAATTCGTACGTATAAATAGTCGGTTTTCGTAAATTCTGTCCAGAGAGAAATAACTCCCACCCCACTGTTTTTTTTTTCCTTTCTTTTTTTGTTTGTTTTGTTTCTTTTTTTTCTTTTTTTTTATCGTGCGCCCCCAACTCTTGAGTAGTAATGACCGTCAACCTCAAGTCCAGCCAACTCAGAGCCCGACTATAACAGTATAATGCCTCCATATTGCACCTGTGCCGGCAGGGGGGATACCATTCTGGGCCTTCCTGGAGCGAGTCGAGCGCACCCCCCTCCCCTCTAGCACGGGGGGAAGGCCGGGCCCGCAGGAGAAACGCCTGTCCAGCGTCCGCAACACCGTCGGCGCCGTGGCCTCTCTGGGAAACGTGACAACACCCCTCGGCCGGGGCCGTGCCTGGATCCGGCAGTGCCTGCTGGGCAAGTGTCTAGAAGGGTGCCTCACGGCGATGCTGGAGCAGCGGCGGCTTGTCGAGGTGCCAGTCCCATCATGCCAATGATAACGGTGGTGGTGGCGGGCGGGCGGGCGGGCGGGGAGGGGGGGGGTGTACTCATGTCGTGGCACGCCGTAGTCGTAAAATGGCATAGCCCTAGGGCATCCCTACAATACCGGGACGGAGCGCGTTGGGTTAGCAGGGGGGGCTGGTTGGTGTAGGTGGTGTTGTGTTAGTGGTGATGGGGGTCCTGGTTGGCTGTTGTGTCATGCTGAGTCAGCAGTGGCTTTTGTCGAGGTGGCGCGAATTCTATTTGTCAAGTGCTTGTGGCGGTTGTGGTGGTGGCGGGGCGGGAGAGGGGCTTGTGGTGGTATGTAGTGCTGGTGTTGGTGTTGGTGTTGGTGTTGGTGGTGGCCAGGTTGTTGGTGTTGCTGGTTTTGAGATGACTTCTTTGGGATGGGTAGGCATGGCTTTGCACGCCCCTGGTCATGGCGCTGGGGCGATATCCTATATGCATGGTATACATGGTACACACCAATACGCTATTCGATGTCGACCGCGAAACGCGACAGATGAGCTTAGTGGACTGAGGCCATCAGGAAGACAAGACAGAACAAATCTCGTGGCGTATACGTAGGGTTCTGCTGTGGCTAATCCAGCCGCTCATTTGCGTTCTCGCCCCCTCGAAAGGGATGCGTGGTCCAATTGGTCAAGATGACCTAAAGGGCAAGCAACAAATGAGTACGCCGCCCCCCCCCGCCCCCCCCCCAACGCCCCACCCCCGCCCCCCCCTGACGCGCGATATGATCAACAGGTTTTCTACGAACCCGCAGCCCTCGTACGCTGCCAAGAGGGATCGATCATCCTCCTGCGCCTCTGCGCCGCCCTGGAAGCGTTCGACATCGCCATCGACAACGACCAATCAGGGCTCAACAGCCGCCCGCGCTGGCCAATCCTCGATGACGAGGAAGCCAAGGACCACGCCGCCGAACAGGCGGCATCGACGCCGGCAGTAGCCGCCCCCAGAGATAATCTCAGCTCTAGCGCTAGCGCTGTCGCTAATGGCGGCGGTATGGGTGCAGGTAGCGGTAGCGGTAGAGGTGGGGCTATCGGCGGCGGGTTCGATCGGCCTGGGGGGGGGGGGGGGGAGGCGGCGCCGGAGCGGGAAGAGGAGTCCTGGTTCAACCAGCAGCGGAGGCGGCAGCAGCAGGAGCGGGAGGAGGAGGGGAAGTGGCGGCCCGCGGCAGGAGGGTGGGCGGCCTCCGCGCTTTCCGAGATCGACCAGGTGTGGCGGAGTTGGGCTGCGATGGTTTCGGATTGGGGTTTGTTTGTGGCGGGTTCGGTATGACGCCTTATATTGTACGAGAGGCATCTATATATACATATATTTATACGTTGTTTTTTTTTTCCAGTTTGTGATTGTTTTTTTCTTCATGTTTTCGTTTTTGTACCCCTTCCAAAAGTATTGGAGGCTGTCTTGTCTAGTGACCATGGTGACCATGTTCTAGGGTGGGGCGATCAACGGCAATGACAACAACAACACCGATCAACATAGTCAGCCACCACCAAACAATCAAACACTGAACACGAACAACCCAAACTACTGTCGATAATCAACACATCGACAAACAGCCGACAAACACAACCAGCAACTCCTGTGACACGGCTTCGATTTAGTAACTTGTTCTTCTCCTTCTTCTTCTTCTCCTTCTTGCGGCCGAAACCTTTATGACAGATCTCTGGCCCCATCCTTATAGGCAATAATTAACGACAGTCCTTGCTCTTTCAAACGCGCGTTCACGATGATCTGTCGATCTTCGTCCGGCTAGCTTTTCCAAACGACTGCGGTTCTGCTTAGGGGGGTAGGCAGCAGTAAATCAACGCCTACTCAACGTCGAACCCGGCAATCTCTCGTCCGGTCAGCTCGTGGGAGGCTCTAACTCCCTGAACCATTTAAATGAAATATCTTCAGTGTGTGACAGTGAACGTCTCACCCTACTCATGGAGCTTCGGTCCACAGCGATTAACTGACACTGCTACGTATGTATGTATGCTTATTTTCCCTTGCCGTTTTAATTTTATGTTTGGGCTTGTTCCGTTTCGTGTGCAGCTGGCCAAGGGAGACTGGCCGCACCAGCTGGACAGCGTCCTTGCCACCGTTAGCGACAAGGTTGACAAGGTGACACACAGAACATATCACAATCTACTGTAAGTGATCTAGATCCTATACTTGCTGCTATTTTGTGGTAAGATCTGTTGTGGATATCACAATTTACTGTAGATGATCTAGATCCTATACTTGCCGTTATTATGGTAATATCTGTTGTGTAAAAGGCCTTGCCACCGTTACCGAAAAGGTCGACAAATGCCCCACAAACACAGAGAACACTACCACACACCAGATAGATCACAATTTAATGTAGATGATCTAGATCCTATACTCGCTGTTATTATGGCAATATCTGATGTTGTACTACGAGTAGGCCTTACCACCGTTAGCGATGAGGAGGACAAAATGACACACACACAGAGGACACTACCAACTACCACACATCAGATAAAACTCAATTTACTGTAGATGATCTAGATCCCTTACTTTGCGTTATCATGGTAAGATCTGTTGTGTGCTAGGCCTCGTCTCCGTTAGCGACAAGGTGGACAAAGTGACACACACAGAGAGAGAACACTACACTATAATACTATATTGGTGGCACAAATAGTTAAATATATGGGTTTTTGTGTGTGTGTGCCGCAGGTCGTATTTACCATTCTCCTCCGTGAATCTACACATCGGAGTGATCACGATTTATATGCTATACTTGCCGCCTGTTCGGAGTGATCACGATTTATATGCTATACTTGCCGCCTGTTGCGTACTACAGCTGTTGCCCTCGCCACTGTCAGCGTCCAGGTCGGTCGGCAGTGTGACGCATCCTGATAACACCATATTACAGATCCGACAGATCAGCGACCTACTAGATCGCGAGCTAGATCTCACCTAGATCCTATACTTGGGGCTGTTTTTATGGTAAGGTATGTTGGTGTGAGAAGCGAGCGCGTCATGCAGGCAGATCCCGGTTTCAAACGTGTGCGCAAAGGCCGTGTCAATCAAATAAAACATACTGTCTGTAGTGTGGATGGTGCCGTGTGTCAATCAAATCAAGCATACTGTCTGTAGTGTGGATGGAATCAAATCACGTAAATGAGGGGACACATCGGACGCGGTTCTATATACGATAGGGCATTCCTCGTACGAGTAGCACTTTTTTTTGCCTTCTCAGGCAATTTTGTTTTTCGTGTTGACTTCGAAGGCAAATGCTTAATATTTCTGCCCGATGGGGCCTCTGAACGGACAACTCCTAGCCAACATGGTGTGTGTATGTTTTTTACACCATTTTTCGTAAAAATACCTATATTCTTCGTATGATATAGCCCATATGGGATTGCGTATCGGGGTTTAAGGGACCATTTTTGTTTCTCAACCCCTTAAGAAACGGCCCCCCATTTTGGGCGACAAAGGACTTGGAATTAGTGTGGGATACGTTTTTCAGTTAGTTCTGAAAGGGCCATATTTTGTGTGTGAAACATAGAGCTTCTTAAGTGAAGCCCCCCCCCCCCTTTTTACATGTGCAACCTCTATTGTAGCCGGCGGCACCTGCGTCCAAATCGGGGGACCTCCTCTGTCCCACGTTTCCACTGTTGTAGCCCTCGCTCACAGCGGGAGGCGGGGGAGGGGGTACGCATTTGCTGCTTGCCTTAGTCCTTTGACCATTGACCACGCATCCCTATCGAGATAGAGCACCGTGAGGAGGGCGCGGGGGGGCGTAGGCATTCGCTGCTTGCTTTAGTCATTTGGCCATTGACCACTCGTCCCTTTCGAGACAGAGCACCGTGGGGGAGGGGAGTGGAGGGGAGGCACAGAAGGTGTATCGCTGGCATATGATTGGGTTTGGTTGCGGTTGGTCTCCGGTACCTGTACGAGTCGTGTGTTTGTTTTGTTTTTCAACGTTGTGAGCGATGGTTGTGACGAAAGGCCGGCCGGGCGCGTCTCTCTTGTCGGCACTCGGCGACCGTAATTGAATGGCCGTCTGTGTGATGAGTTTTTGTTTTTTTGTACCCGCGATGAGAGGGGCTGTCCCGTACCCTTATGGACGTCTATTTAGCGCCTCTCTCAGCTTGTTTGGTTGCTGATTGCCTTATCCTGTTGTTGTCTTTGTCTCCTTTTCTCTTGCTGTTCCTTCTTCTCTCTGTTTTTGTTAATCTCCTTTTCTCTTGCCGTTCCTTTTCTCTCGTCTCTACCTGTCTCTTTCTGCCTCTCTCTTTATTTTTCTCCCTCCCTCTTCCCCTTCCCCGTCCACTTCTTCCTCCCCCCTCGCTTCTCTACAATGGACGCTCAGGCGGTCCAATCGCTGGACGAGACAATAAACGACGTCTTCGGCGGCGACGACCACACCTCTACCGCCTCCTCGAGCGGAAACCCCCCCAACCAACCCCTCGCCTCCTYCCACTCAAAAACGTCTTCCACCTCATCCAACCCGACCGGCCGAAGGGTCCTCAACGACGGATGGGTAGAAATTCGAGGTGGAAACCCCACCCCCTCCGCGGCGGCGGCGTTTCTAGACCCCTTAGAAGGGGACACACCGCCTCGTCAATGGAACACGGGGATAGGGGACGGGAAGGGGGCCGTTCCTGTCGACGGACGCTCGGCAGGAGCGGGGGGAGTTCCATCGGCGGGTCGGTTGGCGTACTCCGCAGGAGGGGGGGCGGGGGCGTTGGCGGGGCCCGGGGACGGGGACGGGTATCCCGGGTCGTCTATGATGGGGAACTCCGGGAGGCAGGGGCGGGGGGGTAGGTGGGGGAGCGGCGGGCGAGTGTTCGGTGTGCCGCTGGAAGAGTTGATAATGAACCCTAAAAGGTGAGGCGAGGGGGAGGGGCGGCGGGGGTTGATTTTGTTAAGTGTATGTGCGCGTAGGTGGCCTTCTTTTTTGTTTTTTATGGGGAGGGAGGGAAGGGTTGGGGGGGAGGGAATAGGGCGGAGAGGGAGGAAAAGATAGGAGGGATGGGGCGGGGGGGCAGGGCCAATTCTCGTGATGTGTGTGTCTGCTTGTGTAGCGTCCGTTTGGTGTTTGTAGTGAAAACGGAGCCACACTCGTCACCATGTCGGAATTGAAAACAAATTACATACGTACGAGTAGTGGGTTGGGATTGTTGTCAGAAATGAAATACTAACGTGAAAAATGTTTATTTTCAGTTGTTTTTTTCCTTGATATTTGTATACGCCCCCCCCGAGACAAGAGAAATATTTTATATATTTATAGGTTGGGTTGGCGTCGGTTGGCAACGACGCTGTAAAACACGCCACTCGCTGCGTGAGCTAGACAACCAGGGTGCCGTTTTTTTTTGTTATTTTTTTTTGGCGGTCACCAAAGCTGGCGGTCGAGTAGATCATTTGTGCGGGGTGAAGAACCTTTGTTCCGCACAAGGGGAATGGTCGTATCACGTAGTGTTAATATGGTAAGGCGTCCGCGAGGCAGTTACATAGTATAACCCATTGCTGTCTCCGGAAGTGGCCACACCAGAAATTAAATTAACTCATTGAAGCTGTCGTCCATATGCAAGTCCGCCTCAGAGGCGGTTCTTAGCAGGATACAGCTCACCCTCCATGCGACTCGCCCAATACCTCACGGCGCTTCGCGCTTGGTGCAAGCAATGTCTGCCTGGTTGGTGAAAACCCAACGCGCTCCGTCCCGGCATTGTAGGGATGCGAGGGTCTATGGTCATATGACTAGGGCCGTGCACAGTTCTAGAGGAAGGGGGTTAATCTACTACACGTGTCATGTTTTTTTTTAATTTATTATTAGTTCTCCCCCTTTTTGTCCGCGCGTTGCTCGGCCAGGTGTACCAGGGGCGCGCTGGATCCAGCACTAGGGGTGCCCGACGCCATCTCGAGCCTCCTGAAGGTGATCACTTGCCGCTTGCCACCCTCCGCTGCTGCTGACGCTGCCGCTGCTAAATCGGACGTCTGTGAACCCGCCACCTTGTGTCTTGTACCAGTATATATGTTATTCTTTATCGCCCGGGATCCAATTTTTCAATGTGTCGCGCTTTGCGCTTGTGCCTACCGTATACTGTAACCGGGATAATACTATACTATACTGTATTCAATATACTACAGTAAGATAGCACACCTCCCCTCGGGACGATTTTTCCTTGGAGGGGACATGGCTTGTTAATATAGGGGCACACTCAAAACGAAAACGGTGGTCTTTGGAAACATTTGGTCGTGATCCTTCGGTAGACTCATCGCGGGGCGTTTGCGTTTTCCCTTTTTACGAGAAGAATCAGGTTTGAAATTCGACCGAGGGCTACGGGTGTATTTTCTTGACTGCTGCTTGGCACGCTTGTGCTTTGGCTTGAGCTTCCATTTGTGATTGCGTCTGTGGCTGTGGTTGTGTTCGGGTCTGTCTTTGTACTTCGTGGTTGTGCTTTTGAGGGGGGGGGTATAGTTTTCTGTTTTGTGCCTTTTTTCTGTTTCTGTCTGCGCTTCCGTTTTTTGCTTGTCCTTTCGTGTGTTGTGCTTTTGCACTTATGTTTCGTGCTTGTTCGCGTGTTAGCTTTTCCTTCTCCTGTTCCTTTCCATTTTGCTTTCCTCATTATTGTCCTTATTCTTGTGTTTTGTATTGTAATTATTGCTGTCCTTATTACTGTCCTTATTGCTGTCCTTATTATTTTTCTTTCCCCTTTTCTTGTCCTAATTCTCGCCCTTGTTTTACACCGCTGGTGCTTCATGTGTGTGCCTTGAGCTTAAGCTTGAGCTCGAGCGTGAGCTGTGTTGCTCGTGTTTGTCCTTGTCCTTGTGCTGCTTGCGCTTATACCCCTCACGGTCGTTCTCGTATACTTCATATGTATATGTCTGTCGCGCTCGCTCGTCATGCTTTTTGTCTTCACTTGCACTTGCGCTTGCGTGTATGCTTTAATCCTCATCCCACTCCTCCCCACCTCACTCC
>MEHQ01003970.1:69432-126598 GCA_008828725.1 Saccharina japonica | reverse complement strand
CACGCAAAATTCCCGAAGGCAGTTGGAACAATGGGGGTGCACACGGCGAGCAAAGCCCCCTGGCGCGCAATACCCGTTATCCCGACACCATCCCACGAAAAACCCGAAGGGGTGCGGGGAAAATGAAGGGTGCCGCAAGACTCGCTTCGCTGAAAGACAGCAACTTCCCAAAAGCTGTTGCTGCGTCGCCACAGTTAAAAAGGACCGCTCCGTAGGCGCTGCAAGAGTGTTCCGATCCAGAGGTTTCTCCAACCAAGGCTCGCGAGATCTGTGAACCAGTGCCGAAAAAAGAGGCGTCCAAACGCGGGGGAGGTCAGTGGTGGTGCTTGCACGTACGAAGGCTTTGCGAAGGGGATGATCTCAGCCTACGGCCTACGTAGGGGAGATAGAACCCAAGGAGCCACGCTCGTCACAGATACCGGGGAAAAAAAAACGTCGCTTGAAACTCGAACGAGGGCGCTGCCGCGCATCACCGGCCGGTTCGATTGAAAACAGCGAAGAAGAAATAGTGGTGTGTAATATATAGCACCTATGAAGATTTTGCAGAGGGGTGGTCTCAGCCTACCACCACAGTAGGGGAGAGCATACCTGAAGAGCAGAGCTCGATTCTACGTACGCAAATCCAGTTTACGAACGCGCGCTATACTGCGGCAAGTCGGGCTGTTTCCGCAGAAACGGCCACAGCGCTCGCGGCTACAACGGTTGAAAACAACGGTTGGGCGCGGTACTTGAACAGGTACGATGGCACGATTAAAAATAAAAGTGGATGGTCTCAGCCTACCATCAAAGTAGGGGAGAGCATACCTGAAGAGCAGAGCTCGATTGTACGTACGCAAATCCAGTTTTACGAACGCGCGCTATACTGCGGCGAGGCGGGCGGTTTCCGCAGAAACGGCCACAGCGCTCGCGGCTGCAACGGTTGAAAACAACGGTTGCGCGCGGTACTTGAACAGGTGCGAGGGCACGATTAAAAATAAAAGTGCTCAAGACGACCAGCGAAGGAGGCAACGTCCACCAAAAAGGAAAATTTCTTGCCTGCCAGTGGTCCAGAAAATCGTGAAGTCGGCGTGGTCAATGCCGAGCGGAAGCCTCTGCCGCTGAAAGAACTGTTATTCACTCCATACCGCGCGTAGAGTTGCCAGATTTTCCCCGTCGTTGGGCCTCGTGATGGCACGCCGATGCAGCCATCTTCGCGAACTGCGCGCCGAGTGTCCTGTCCTACGGCGAGTGTCCCATGCGCAGCCAACGGTACAGCACAGAGCAAACGGCGTCCGCGGTGTGGGCCACGGCGCAGGCGGAAGCGGCTCCTGCGAGCCGGCACTCAGCGGTGCCGAGCGCGGGGTCGCGTAGTCCGATGAACAGCTCGGGACGCGAGCGGGGGTGGTGACGGTGGCTGCTGCACCTCGGCCGGCTGAGGGGCCTGCTTCCGCTGTCGCTGTTGCTGCAGCTGGTGGGGCGCTCCTAGCAAGGCCAGCCAGAGGGTCTGCAGCTGCTGTGGCTTCTGCAGCTGTTGGGCCGCACCGGGCGAGGTCGACTGGAGCGCATGCTGATGTAGCTGCTGCACCGCGCCGGGAAAGACCTGCCGGAGGGGGTGCTTCATGGGGGCAGTTCGGGCGGCCGGAGTACGCAATGGAGGGCGAAGAAAAATATCAGGCGCGGTACTGGCAGTACGGGGCGGCAAGGTAGCTTCTGAGTCATAAACAGCATAGAAGGAAGTATCAGCAGTAGTCATCACAGCAGGAGCTTGTACATCACTGTTCACAACAGCTGAAGCTGGTACAGCAGGAGCTTGTACATCACTGTTCACAACAGCTGAAGCTGGTACAGCAGGAGTAAGCACATCTGCTCCGGCAGCAGAGCCTGTACTGAAAGAGTCGACTCTAACAGCAGTAAGAATATCAGCGGCTGTACTGAAATTCCTATGAGAAGCATCATCCACATTAACAGCAGTGAAGAAAACAGGGAGTATGCTCGTACTGAATTCCAGTGTGTAATCTTCTAAGCGAGGCGCGGGAAAAAAATCACGAACAGCATTTTTGCGCTCTGGCCTCGTACGAGTACCAGCGGTACTCGGCTGGGCAGCAGCCAGCCCCGTGTCTTGCCCAGAACCAGGTAGAACTGGAGGTAGGTGGCGCAGTCTGCTCGAATACTGCTCGGCAGGTATCGTAGAGTCCGAGGCGGAGGCGGGCTGGGCAGCTGGGGTGGCCTGGTGCAGCGCGTCGAGAGGCGGGGCCCTACAAGGGTCCAAGTCGGCCGTTGGGCGGAAAGGAGGCTCGGTCTTCCAGGTCTTGAGAGGCGTTGAGCGAGGAGGAAAAATACCAGGAACAAATTTTCTGCGTACAGCAGAATCGCTCTCTGGCTTCGTACGAGTACCAGCGGTACTCGGCTGGGCATCAGCCAGCCCCGTGTCTTGCTCAGAGCCAGGTAGAACTGGAAGTTGGAGGCGCAGTCTGCTCGAATTCTGCTTGGCAGGTATCGTAGAGTCAGAGGCGGAAGGGGGCTGGGCAGCTGGGGCGGCCTGGTGCAGCGCGTCGAGAGGCGGGGCCCTCCAAGGGTCCAAGTCGGCCGTTCGCTCGTTCTTCGTCTTGGGGAGCCGAGCGTCATCGAGAGGCTTCCAGGCATCCGAGGTCTTGAGAGGTAGAACAACCTCAGCTGAACAAGAAGGGGCCATGGTCGGGGGCGTGAGGGGCTCGACTTGCTTCCCTGGAGGGCAAGGAGATCGCAGCTCAGCGGCTTGTCTTGTGGACGGATCCTTAAGCGTAAAGGGCTCAACTTGCATACCCGGTGGGCAAGGAGCTCGCGGCTTAGATGCTGGTCTTCGAGGCGAAATCTCAGCAGCTCCATCCTCCAATCTGATCTGGCTCTCCAGTCCTCCGGTTGATCTGTTGTACTTGGCGCATGATCTTCATCGGCGCTTCGTGAACGGTGGCCCAGCAAGGGGCCCTGGGGTCCAGGGTCCTGGTCTGCGCTGCCGCGAAGGGGAGCAGATCCTCCTCGTTCTTGAGACGTCATCACGGATGGCTGGTGAGCGGAGCAACGCTGCTCTACAAGCTGTGAAAACACGAACGGCTGAAAAAACCGAGCACGAGTAAAAAAAACTTTCTCCGTTTTAGGCTAGTCCTGCCGAATGCAACGCCAAATGTGAGGAGGCTAGGTATAAGAGGACAGGGTACCCCTAGCCAGGTCAGCCTATGGAACGGGTACTCGTTGGTACTCACGTGTGTTGTTTGCGTAGAGACAGAAGAAGAGCAGTATATTCCGTTATCCGTGATGAACGACTGAGAAGGCCGGTGAGATGGCTAAAAGCCATCGGGAACCATCCCTGGTTCCCACCTAAGATACCGCCTTCCAAGTACTACCAATACGATTCTTATACCTGATACCAGGTATTTACCAAACGTTTCCACATCATGCCAGCAGTACCATAACACTATCAATGTATGTACACGGGCACTGGGTGACTCAATCAGTAGCGATTATATTGTCGTCAAAATCAATCAGTATACAGTACGCGACAGCACTTAAGAACTCAGCAGCTGAGAACTTTGGGCTAGATTTTCAGACGAAAATAAGAACATGGCCTTTTTTGTATTGAAAATAGGGTAGGACACACCGTGCTATACATAAGAATTTCAGCCTGGTCAGAATTAAGAGACTATTAACTGGTGTCGCGTACTGTACTGGATTGCAGCAGTACAGTTAGTACTGGCATAACGAAGCGAGTAACCCCGAGCGAAGGTATCAGGTACTGAACGCAGAGAAATACACCAAGTATGAAAAATGCGGAAGGAAGGAACGCGTGAAAAGGTCCAACATCCGGAGGGTGGCGAGGACAACTGAGTACATCAGCCTCAGCAAGAACGGCAGCTCGCGAGAGCCGGGCAAGGAACGACCAGATATATTTGCAAAACGAAGATAGACGCGTACTACGATAGAGGTATATACCAGTATATATCACTGACGCATGCTACGGTATATAGAAGGGCAACATGTTTTCCCTGAGGGTGGTCACGCGAGGAGCTCTCTATATGCTCTCTAAATACCTCACCAACCAAAATGAAACAAAAAACTTGGAGATCTCTTATTGATAATCGCTCTAATACTGGGGACCATACATAGTAAATACTCGTTGAACCTACGGTAAACACAAAAATAAATAAACTAGAAATACAAACTTTCACACCTCGGACAGGTCATGAGCTAGCTCATCTGTCGTGTATCAACACTTCATCACATGTACAGATGAGCTACCGCATATAGCTCAAGCCGAGCATGTGTAGCTAATGTGGCTCCTCCTATATATAATAGCTCATTTTGGGCCAAATGAGCCAGTCCATGTAGCTCCTATAGCTCACCTTCGGCAAATATGTGCAGATGAGCTATCCTCTATAGCTCAAGCCTCCAAAACATGTGCACATGATCTATCGCCTACAGCTCAAGCCTTCAAAATATGTGCAGATGAGCTACCGCCTATAGCTCAAGCCGGGAAAACATGTGCAGATGAGCACCCTCACTTTGGCCTACGTTTAGACCAAAGGTTATGGTACCACTTTGTGGCTCGTTCATAATCTTATCAGCAACATAGTGCCAAAGAAAATGGGTGTACCCCTCGTATGGAGCATAAAGTTGGCCACTATGTTCCCCAAGATTGAAAAATCCAACAAAAAGGGGTGTCTCGTCATCATCTGACCCCTGAGATGATGCCAGGCACAATACGCCATTATCTTGGTTGGCTCTTTTATTGTTCCGCAAATATATACGATAATACATGCCTTGCACTATATACGAGAACGATACGTATATTATGTACGTATGACGTACATCGAGCACGTATACGAAAACGATACGTACCATATTTTGAATACATACGAGTACTATGTTGCTTTGGCCATAGGCACTGCTGCTGCACAGCCTTTATCTTTGTTTGCCGAAATAAAAGTCGGGAAGAAAAAAGAGCCACAAAGTGGTACGATAACGTTTGGTCTTACTCCACTTTGAAAAAAAACTGGAAAATTCCATTTATTCCACCTTGTGCAGAAAAATTTAAGCTTTCCGTTTCTTGACTCAAGTTTTTTCGTCCTATACTAAAATCAAGTAAGTTATAAATATTTTTTTTCATCCTGGTCAACTTTAAGTTCGATGTTCGTTTCGTACTTTCGTTTTCAACTCACACTAATATTGAAATCAAGTAAAATTCAAGTATCGTCTTGGTCGAGAGATTTCCAGCCAAGACTTTTTGTTATCAATAAGTATTTGGTACGGACAAGGTACGGACATAAAAAATATCGTCTTGGTCAAGACGAGACTTTCACCACACCCCGGACGAGACTTACTTCAAACCCCAGATATTTTCCAAAAGGTCAGTCCGCGCGCGCGCGAGCTTTGATCCAGAGTTGTTATATATAATGACATATCTTGAGCTTGGTCATCTGTCGCCTATAGCTCAAGCTTTGAAAACATGTGCAGATGAGCTACCGCCTATAGATCAAGCCTCCGAAACAAGTGTAGATGAGCTACCGCCTATAGTTCAAGCCTCCAAAACATGTGCAGATGAGCTACCGCCTATAGCTCAAGCCTTTAAAACACGTGCAGATGAGCTACTGCTTATAGCTCAAGCTTTGAAAACATGAGCAGATGAGCTACCGGTTATAGCTCAGGCCTTCGAAACATGTGCAGATGAGCTACCGATTATTATAGCTCAAGCTTTGAAAACATGCCTAGCTCATGTAGCTCCTATTATAGCTCATTTTGGGCAAAATCAGCTAGCTCAGGCCGATCATGTACGTAGACCATTCCGGACATATGTGTGCAGATGAGCTACCTCCTGTAGCTCAATCTTTGAAAACATGTACGTGCAGATGAGCTATCGCCTATAGCTCAAGCGAAGGAAAACGTAGCTCATGTAGCTCACGTAGCTCACCGGTGAGCTAGCTCTTTAAAGAGCTATCATAGGTCGAGCTACGGTGAGCTGGTCTGTCCGGGGTGTGCAATGTTTACTACCAATATATGGTCCTATTTACCAAGGCTTATCGCGGTACTCGATAATCGAGACGGGACGGGACGGTACTGTTTTTACTTGTTTGGCGGGGGGAAAATGAAGACGGGACGGGACGGGACGGTAAAATGACGACAAAACAGGTTGTTGGACGGGACGAGACGGGACGGGACGGGACGGTGGGTGTACAGTTTCTCAACGGAACGGGACGGTAATTTCAACGGGGTAGATTTTCAAGACGGGACGGGACGGTAAAATTCAACGATTTTTTTTTCCACGACGGGACGGGGCGGTAATTATGAGGGCTTCAACCAAAATCAGGTACACCTGGTCACTTTGGTACAGAAAAAAGGTACTACACTCAAACCAACTACAAATCACACGCTAGGACACCTCTCATGGAGCCTCACATCGTACCTGATTTTATCAATAAATGGTCAGGTACACCTGGATTTGTCTCATTTGTTTAGCTTTCAACTGATTTTGGCAAAATTTGAGCCAATCAGAGGCCATACGTACACTGTCTCCTATACGCCCGACACGAAGACATCACCACACTGCGTACATATGACCCGCCACAACGACTACAGAACGTATCATACGCGCGCATACAGCACAATGGACCAGTTGTAATATACCAGGTATTACGTACTGGTGCTTGCTGACACGGGACGGAAAGTGAGCAATTCAGTCTTGAATTAACTCGATGTTTTGTTCGTATGCTATCAATGTGGCTACGACAATACACATACGAAGTATGTATCATATGTCATGGTATTCATTATATCCCTGTTTCCCCTCTATTGTTGTGGAGGCGTTACTATTTATATATTCCTCTGATAAGAGGAATACTTGCCCTCTCCTGCTCAGAACTTCTGGAGAGGCCAGGAACCGCTAATAATAAGAACCAAACACGTGTAAGAGCGAGTGATTGAGAGTAACCAGAGTGAACCTGCACAGTAGTCGGGCTTGCCCAATACTGCCTAAACTGAGTGCATGATGCCGCGGTCGTAAGGCCGTGGCTGATCTTCACAAATGGACCGAGCTTGATTGACTGCAATTTTGACGACCGCGCTCAGCTGCCCACTGGTCTCCTGGCAAAGGTTATTCGCTGGTGGTCCACAGCTCGCTGCTCATGCACCCGTCTTCAGCTGTGGTGGTAGTGACGGCTATATGCCCTCCGAAAGCTGAGTCTACGGAGTCCACACACCCAGCACCCCTGCCTACATGGCACTATTCCTTGGCTCGTGCATGCGCTCTAGAATGCTGCTGCATTGACTGCCACTACACTGCCCTTCGTCTGATATTTGTTTTCACGGACCGGCACTCGATAAGCGTACTCGTGCATATCATACTCGTACGAATATACTATTGATAGTGTGTACCTACGTACGTACCAAATTTTGTTTTTATCGAAGTTTTATCTTCCTCGCCGAAGGTCATTCTCTGACTTTGACCGGCGGCTCTTCAATGACCAGGCCGCGAAGCACACCGCCCACGGCACGCCCACGCTTAGGTAGCCTGCGCGAGCACGATAATGGTTGCGACGTGCCGTTCATACGTTTTGGCGATCACGCTGTGTATGTGCTGCGATCATTAATAATAGTATGATCCATACTCATACTCGTGCATTCAAGTACGCATGGAACTTGCGAAACTACAGCAGCACTATTTTGCAATTTGCAACCATTGACCACTGACGTCGATTCGGTTGATGCTACGTCCCCCTTTTATTTTTCGCGCCCCCACCTCGCCCATTTCGAGTTTCGAGGTACTACATCCAGCTACAGCTGCTGTGCACCAGCTGGAGTCGCTGCCCTAAAGGAGAAGCTGGAGGCGCTGCCCTAAAGGAGGAGCTGGACGATTCCTCTATGTGGCTCTTCTCAAGACCCCCACGCAAATGACGCCCTCCCCCGAAGATGTATTTTCACGTAAAAAGCTGCACCACTTTATCGTATTGATACGTGGTGAGTTTGCCCTTGCCAACCGCGCCACCCCCCCTGTCCTGCGACAGCTCACGCGTGACCAGCACAAGTAGACTCGGAAGGTGCCGCCCACCATCGTGCGTATATTGCCGCCGCTACACGTGCGTGCCCCCCCCATCGACGTTCGCAAGGTAGGGAACGTTATCCCCCTCTCTTTCAATGCAACCGCCGATAGAAAGGACGCGATATATTGGTTTTATCACGGTGTTAAAACAGCCTCGCCGATGGTACATGATGTCGTGTATGCGAGCGACCCCTCCAGATGGTAATAACGAGGATCTTACCGCTGATAGAACCTCAACCGCCGGCCTCGCCCGCATTTTGACGATTTTTCGCTCAGGTAAAAGGAGCCTGGACGCCGACATAGGCATGCCGGATGCTTCCAAGGTGCTTATTCGCTTGAAGAGCAGCCATTTTAATCACGGAGATGGAAATGCCTCGTTTGATAGGCGTCAGATTTTTGGATTGTCGAATGCGACTCCGTTCTCTGATTTATTTTCGTACTTTTCGCGTCATAGCTTTTATTTAGCGCCCCAGGCTCCGAGCATGTACTTGCTTCTAGCAAGTCGATGATACTGCTAGAGTTCGTCGTAGTTTGATGAGTCAGTACCGTGGGCTCATGCCCGCGGTTTATCCGGGTGAATTGGCGACGGTGCCCACCCCCTTTGTGTTTTAATGCCATACGGCTTTGAACGTTTTGACTACAATTAAAACTCCCGCGATGAGCGGTGAAAAACTTTTTCTTTTTCTTGCCCGCCAACCCCCCTGGTATAAATATATGATATATTTATAGGTTGGGTTGGCGTCGGTTGGCAACGACGCTGTAAAACACGCCACTCGCTGCGTGAGCTAGACAACCAGGGTGCCGTTTTGTTTTGTTATTTTTTTTTGGCGGTCACCAAAGCTGGCGGTCGAGTAGATCATTTGTGCGGGGTAGAGAACCTTTGCTCCGCACAAGGGGAATGGTCGCATCACGTAGTGTTAATATGGTAAGGCGTCCGCGAGGCAGTTACATAGTAAAACCCATTGCTGTCTCCGGAAGTGGCCACACCAGAAATTAAATTAACTCATTGAAGCTGTCGTCCATATGCAAGTCCGCCTCAGAGGCGGTTCTTAGCAGGATGCAGCTCACCCTCCATGCGACTCGCCCAATACCTCACGGCGTTTCGCGCTTGGTGCAAGCAATGTCTGCCTGGTTGGTGAAAACCCAACGCGCTCCGTCCCGGCATTGTAGGGATGCGAGGGTCTATGGTCATATGACTACGGCCGTGCACAACATGAGTACACCCCCCCCCTTGGCGGGCCTTGGTTTTTTCAGTCACATGCAGGCGATCGCTCACAGAGCAGATCTGCCGCCCCGTCGTCCCACACAGGACACGTGGGTTCGGCTCGAAAGCCTGCCGTGATGAGTGTCGCTCATACCGACCATTTTGAATCTGATTGAAACAAAATCCTGTGTCACTGGGACATAGTGTGTCATGTTGCTGACCCTTATTCTACCAGTGACCCCCGATTGTGGACACCACGGTATCGACCTCAACTTTGAAAACACTGTCCTCGATATTTTATTGATGGAGAGCTGCCTTAACCCCAGCTCAGCCAACACGGCGATAATGGTGACACCTGTCGTCGCTGGCAGCAGCACATGCGCTCTCGCCATCGTCGTGACAACTCTGTTGGCGGCGAAAACACACGCTCGTCGCTTTCATCTGACCGTCGTAGAAATACCTCCCGATGCAATGACACAACAACCGTAGTCGCAATAACTCGCGGAGGCAACACACACGAGTCTCCGTGAAACATATCGCGCACAACGGACAAGATCACTACAACAACGGCTGGTCCACCCAAGACCGACCGTTTAACCAACAGGGTGGCCAACACGCGCTCCTCCCGCTCAGACAAGATGCCCGACAAGCAAGATACGCGCCCCGATCACTAACTGCTGAGTACCGGTATGAACCAACTAAACAATGGAACACCCCCGGCCCCCGCCTCAGCCGGTGGAACCTCTGGCATAGCTGTGGCACAATGCAAACAATAGTCCAAAAGCACACCAGCCGGGGACGTTCCGCCCAGGTAATGGCTGACCGTCCAATAACGGAACGCCCTTCCTCCCAGTCTCGCATGTAGCACATTTCGGGGGCAAAGCGCGATACGCCACCCCCCCTTTCTTTTAGGGATTTCAACGCAGGGCCTGGGTGCGTGTAACGCCCCCCCCGCCCCTCGCATACTGTAGACGACTAGGAGAGTCGTAACGCCTGGCTAGCCACCCCCATATTTTTAAGGATTGCACCGCAGGGCCCGGGCGCGTGTACCGCTTCCCGCCCTCTCGTAAACGACAAAAAGACGTAACGCCTCGCTGGCCTTCCCCCTTTTATAGGCATTTTCACAGCAGGGTTCGGGAGCGTGTAACGCCCCGCCCCCCTCGCGAAAACGGTATTGACCGCAACGCCCCATTACCCCCCTCTATAGGGATTTTACCGAACGATCAGGGCGCGTATAACGCTGCCCCCCCCTCACGTAGGCGATGAAGATCATAATGCCTCATTACTTCCCTCTATAGGGGATTTCCCACGAGGTTCGGGCGCGCAGGTCGCTGCCCCCCCTCTCAACAACGACTTTTGCTCGTTCGCATGCGTCTCCTACTACTCCATCGCAAGCTTCTGCCGCAACCGGGTTTTGCCCCCCAGTTGTAACGGTTGCCTTGAGGTGCGGGTACCGGAGTCCCCGACGTAAGAGTACAACAGCGACGCTTCGCTCTGCGTCTGCAAGCAAGACCGGTCGGAATCTATCACTTTGCGTCTTTGACGAAGAACATCTCGATTTCGCTCAACCTGACGCCCCTTCTAAACAGCGTACGGCCACAGATCCTTCCGCGGCCTGTGGTTTACCACCAGCGGCCCAAGAGCCGGTAAAGGAATGTATTTCCCGCACAGGGTTCAAACGCAGCTACACCCTTCGCGCATGACCGCGCACCTTTGTTCCGGGCGGGACGCGGCGAGGCATTCTGAACGACCAGATGCCACCCTTCCCCGCGACAGTGTTGACACCACCTTTTTCTGTGGATGCACTTAAATTGCCCTCCGCATAGGCGGAGGACTACTCGCCGACCTTGTCAAGGAAGAACGGTCAGGAGCAACCCACTGCCCCCTATAATAATTCGGGACATGCAGTAACGACCCATCTAAGCGAATGCATCCCCACTTCGGGCCCCCAGATTGGGACCCCTGAGGGACAAGTAACCTGTCGGGTATCGCCAAAGAAAGACGACCCCTCGCGCTATCTGGGCAGCGTAAAAACGCCCTTCCCAATATATGATATAGTTATAGGTTGGGTTGCCGTCGGTTGGCAACGACGCTGTAAAACACGCCACTCGCTGCGTGAGCTAGACAATCACACACGTGGCCATCTTGGGTACCCTGCCGCACACCCTGCCAGCATGTATACCCTGTGGAGTATTTCTATAGACCCTGGCAGGGTGTCGACACCCTGTGGACACCCTGGCAAGGTGCTACTACTGTACAGGGTATATCACGCAATACCTTGGCAGCATGCAACATGCGTCCCTACCCTGCCAGGGCGATCGGTACCTACCATGGCAGGGTGGCGACACCCTGTGCAGGGCATTGTACTGTACAGGGTATGTCACGCAATACCTTAGCAGCATGCAGTATGAGTCCCTACCCTGCCAGGGTGAATTTTACTTACCATGGCAGGGTGTCGACACCCTGCACAGGGTTTAGTGCTGTACAGGGTATGCCACGCAATACCTTGGAAGCATGCAGTACGCGTTCCTACCCTGCTAGGGTGATCTGTACCTATCATGGCAGAAGGTGTCGACACCCTCCACAGCGCAATACCTTGGCAGCATACAGTATGCGTCCCTAACCTGCCAGGGTGATCTGTACCTTCCATGGCAGGGTGTCGACACCCTGCACAGGGTTTAGTACTGTACAGGGTTTGTCACCCAACACCTTGGCAGCATGAGTATGCGTCTCTACCCTGCTAGTAGTGTGTTTGTTAAACGTACAATGACAGAACAGCCGATTTTCCTAATTGAGAACTGCCTTTCCGATGAGAATGGAAATCGAAAATATTGTTTTTTGAATAGTAAGAGATACAAGGGCTCCGCTCCGCGGGCGGCTGACGCCGCCCGCTACGCTCGCGCAAGGAAAGGGGCAGAAGAGGCCCATGATGTAGTGCAAGCAAGCACCGACTTGAAAATGCCAAGAGGTTCGCGGTTTACAGCGAAGAAAAGGCGGACTTGACATGCATGCAAAACATGCTCGGGATGCATATTAGCTCCATGCTTCAGGACAATAAAGCTGTATGTCCGAAAGAGAAAGCACAGCAACACGGCTCACAGCACGGCGCTGAGCTGTGCCTGCTGTAGTGTGTGTGATTTATGCCTTTTTCGTGAGTATGTGTGGTAGGACAACAACAACGGTGGTGGTGGTCGTAGTACTTCCTACTTTGTATGTATGAAAGAGAAATCACGTCACAGCACGGTCGTCGAGTTGTGAAGTACGGAAAACAGAAAATCAACAAAATTGAGAAAGACGTCGTACACATGTTTACGTACGTACGTACATACGTACATCTATGAAGCACTCGTAGTCGTACTCGTACTCGTACTCGTACTCGAACGAAACGGTATGAGCGCAAAACAAAAAAGTCGGAAACAAATGGAAATCAATTGGTCGTTGGTCGTACGCTCACAGCTGACGTACGAGTATTTTTAAATTTTTGTACAAAATCATGAAAATTTAGATTGCGCCGCATAAACAAAAAAGTTCAGACGTCGTTGGCGTGTTCTCAGCCTTGACGCTCCCCGCCCCTCCGTGATCACCTCGCCATCGATTCGGTCCGGGTCGAGCTCTACTGCCTCTGTGCCCCAGTGAGCCCCTTGGCCCGCCTCGCGTGAAGCCCGGTGCTCACCATGGCCCTCGTTCGCCCGCTCCATCATGATGGTGTTCAAACTGCCGGCCTTTCTCTTTAAATCATATTTGTTCCGATAAATAAGCACCGCTTGAACTTTTTTTTAAAGAAATAAACGAACCTTATATTTTCGGACATGCTGCAGCAGCAACGCAGACAGACCGCCTTCATGCTTCCCTCGTGTCTCGATGGACACGACACGCCTAGCCATGAAAAAGGCGACCGCACTCCTTCCGTCCCCCCCTCTACAGGCCAGCGCCCTCCCATACCCGCGATGGGGCCGGGCTCGCCCGCGCTGCCGTGCTCTCTGGGCACACGCACGAACCCAAAACTAAAAGAGGAAGACGCCTCTCGCGAACTATAGTATATAGGGAACAAAGAGAGTGTTGCGGCGGAATGACATACGTAACGTTAAATACGTACGTAACGGATGATTCCTAGATCTGTGCAACTCCCTATCAGTTCAGAGGAAGCACTGCTCTTGGTCAGTCAAAACAAAACCATGAGGTAAAAACGGAAGAGAACTTGAACGTGAATGAGCTTGAGTGACTGCGAAGCGAGACTGAGTACTGCGATCGTTACAGTTAGGCACTGTTGAAAGGTTTCATACGGAGATCTGTTGTGTAGCACTATAGCTTGGAGGAGGACTGTTTAAAACGAGACTGGAATGCGTAGGCAGAAGACTGGCCTTTGCAAGAAGCTGTTGAGACAAGGACACAGGAGAAATCAACTTGCATACATCTACGGTGGAAACGAACTAGAAGCGGTGAGATATTGGGAACAGGGGATCGAAGACCTGAGTGCGTACGTCTTTGATAGCTCTTATCCTTCGTTACATGGGGCTCCAGCTGGGATCCTTCTTTACATGGGGCACAGGTTTATTCTCCCCTATTAATATTGAAGACGTTGTGTGCATCCGCAAGACATTCACTTTGTTTTTTTTATGCATTCAATCAAGTACGTAAGGGGGGGTGTGTGTTTACGTCTCACCGTTAAGCCAGTAACATGTGTATAATGTATCTATTAATACGATTAACTGGTGCCGTTTCGTCACAAATCGCTGTCAGGCGTCCGTGTGGGTCTATTAATATGATTTTCTTGTGTCGTTTCGTCACAAATCGCTCTCAGGCGTCCGAGGGTCGAATCGGCTAACCGTGGCTACGTATTTCCCTTTTCTGCTCTATACCTCTCTCACGTCCGCCGCCCGCTGTACATGTCATAATGCAGTTTTGTCAAGATCCACTACTACTGCTGTATTATTTCCTTTTTGCCAGCACTGAAGTTTCGTTTGCGTGTTGTGAAGTTTCGTCCTCCTTCGGTAGCTTCGTCGGCGGCGTAGGCCGACGTCGGAGTCCCCTCTTGTAGAAGTATTATTATTTCATTTTACTGCTGTATATCGTCAAAATAGTACACGTTTGTGAGCATAGAGTATTAGATTACACATCATTTACTCGTACATGTAACTACTGCTGTAAAAAAGGTCAAAATAGAGCACGTTTATAAGTATAGAGTATTATATGTATATTGGTATTGGGGATACGTGTTTGTTGTACCTTGTATAGTGTGAGACATCGATTGATTGATTTGATTTGGAATTAGATTGAGTCAATGTGGAATAATCGATTGGTTTGGAAGATTAACAATTACTGTACAAGTTCTTTGGCCGCGTTTTGGTTTGTCCGACTTCGTGTAAGTACTTATTGCGTGATAAATCACTACAGGAGTGTGCCTACGTTCATCACACAAGAAACATGAGTTCGGGTCTGTTGGTTGATCTACACTTGATGCATACTATGAGGCGATCACAAGACAAGGGCTTTTTGCAGGCAACTTTGTTTAAGCCTTTTCGATGGTGATTTTCTTCGCAGGTTTTACAGGCTCTGCAAGGTCGTTTTCACAGGTGTTTCAGGGGTAGTGATACTGCAAACTGATTATAATATTAGTTTTCAATTGTGTATGGGGAATATAAGCCTTTCTAAAGCTGCTCTTTGTCATGCCGAGAACTTACTGAAATTGGAAACATGGTTTAGAGATATTATCATAGGGAGTCGGGAACGGGGGAAGCTCGATAACAGTACGTTGGAATTTTGAGGATTGTAGATAATGTATTAATATTAATCAATGGAAACAATATAATAATTCAGGTGTCAGTGGAGCTATACAGGTCATGGGAATTACTGCATACAGCGGAGCTACATACAAGTGGGGAGCTACGATACCAATACTTTTAAGGCTGCATAGGAATTTCCTACTTATAGTTATACATGAATACATGTTGACCCTGAAACCTTTATCGATTGTTACTCTATTAATGGATGTTGATACCTCGATAGATGTTTACAAAATGATAGATTCTGCTGTTCCAGATACGTTGAGATATTGTGTAAAGGATGCACAACAATGACGGATATAGCTAATGCCTACAATGAGATTGATACGTCTTGGATACCTAGGGGATTCCATACGTTACTCTGTTAGTGAAGACTCGAGCTTTCGAAGGGTTGCATATATATATTTTATGATAAGTGGACAACTTTCAATAAACCAGGAAGGTAGATATACATGTACTCGAAACCTTTTCCCACCCATTTTGTCCCGAGCCTCTGTTTATGCCCGTTTGATGGATCCCCTGGACTCCACTCGTCTCCCTGGATTACATCGTTGGACACCATCTTCGCTTTGTACGACGCAGCTTCGTCGAGTAAATCGGTTACAACACAGCGTCGTCGAGTCCGTCGTGTACTGCACAGCTTCGTCGAGTGCTCGGGTACAACACAGCGTCGTCGAGTCTGTCGTGTACTGCACAGCTTCGTCGAGTTCATCTTGCTCTACACGACTGCAAAGCGAGATGTTTCTTCAAAGGGAAACGGGCGGCATCCCGGGGAGAGGGGGAGGAGTGATGGAATGGAAGAACATAACAGGGTCACCAAATGGCCATGGCAGGAAGAGGGGGACCTTTTTGGGGATCTTTTGGTGGACCTTATCCGAGGGGAAGCCCGCCACAGGGGGACCCGCCACAGAGCAACCAGGCTGGAGGCCCACCACAGGGCGGCCAGGTTGGATGAGGTCTGCAGGGTGGTGCAGGACAAGGGGCAACAGGACCGGAGAATCCTGTAGGAGCGGAAGGCGGGTAAAATAAGATGGCCCCTCCCCCTCTACCGTCGCCCTTTGGAGTCGGAGGACGACGGGGTCCACAGGAAGCCCCAAGAGGAGCATAACCGAACCCTCGATCGCGGTGGGGACCTCCGATGGTGCCAAGGCCGCCGCGGCAACAACAGCCAGGTTTAGCTGGGCAACAGCAGCTAGGATTCGCTGGGCAACAGCAGCCAGGGTTCGCTGGGCAACAGTAGCCAGGGTTCGCCGGCCAACAGCAGCCAGGGTTCCCTGGTCAACGGCAGCCAGGGTTCACTGGTCAACAACAGCCAGGATTCATCGGACCAGCGGGAACTCAGGCGTGGCAGGCACCGTGGGGTGGTCAACCCATGATGCGGGGGTGGGGACCCCAGGAAGGACAACCACCCTTCCCACTAGGGACTGATGGATCGCGGATCGGACAGCTTAATCCGCTATACGACATAACCGGAGGGTTTTTGAAAGAAGCCCGACGCATGGTCGACCGCCTAGTCAAGGAAATAGGGGTAGAAGGACGGAGGAGCGCTTACTAGTCGGTGCTGCTCCGGGAGCGGTAAGGAGGCTCTCGCACACCCCAGCCGGCGACTGCCGATTGCGGTGCTGGTGGATACTGGGGCAGGTGGAGGAAACTACGTGTCATGTCAGTTCGTCGAGTCCATTGAGGAACGTGATCGTTGGGTCACATCGCTGGTGAGTCCAACGGAAAAGGGCGTACTTACGGCAGCATACCCAACAAACAGCGCCGTACCCCCGATGGAAGTGGTAGGCTCGTGCTTGCTACCACTGGTCTTTGCACCGGTCGACCAGATCTTCCGTGTAAAGTTCCGGGTGGTGAAAGGACTTCCGTACGCGATGGTGCTTGGAGCTGCGTTCATGACGGATCATCGAAGTATCATCAGTTTCGATGGCGAAGAGGGTTTCCGGCCGACACCATCCCCTTCGTGGGTACCATTCGCACCGAAGGAGGTCAGAGAAGCCGCAACAGGAACGATGTGTGCCGACTGGGACCACGTTTGTGCGGTGAAACCATCGACAGACGAGAAAGAACCGGAAGAATTGGGGGAACCGAAGATTCAGGCGGGGATTATGGAATTAGGAAGCTCTGTATGGGAGGACGAAGGCACTCTGCACTGTAAACTACGCATTACGAAAGACGTGGAGGTTCAAGGAGGTACCAGTATCCAGGTAGACGCTTTTGTCAAAGGGCCTCAACCTCAAGTACAGCAGCTCGTAGTGGTAGAGCCAACTAACCGCTATGAGCTTAAGCTAGGAGTGGATCTAGGAGTACCAAGGGGGGCGCAGTGGTGGTTCCCGAGTACACCGCTCCAATGCAAGTTGTCGAATGTTGCCCAGGATAACGTGAACATCCAGGGGGGCATGGTGGTTGCGACGGTTTACGCTGTCAACAATTACGATCGGGAACGCATGAAGTCACTCATGAACCCGGTGTCGGAGGAACCGACAGGCCCGAAACAGGATGAGGTGATCAATGAGAAAGTTCCGTGGGGAAAAGAGCAGAACAAGGCTTTTAATGCGCTTATCGAGCCTTTGACGTCACCTCCAATTCTAGCTCTGTCGGTGTCGACAGGGCCGTTCTTGCTGTACACCGATGCCAGTGAGATGGGAGCAGGAGTGGTGCTAACGCAATGCATCGAAGGAGTGGAGAAGGTGATCGCGTACGGCAGCAAACGGTGGTCGAGAGGGGACTCTAAACGGTCAGCAACGGACCGTGAACGCATGACGGTCATGTGGGCGATGAACAAGTTCCAACCCTATCTTTGGGGGCGGCCATTCACGCTCATCACGGACTGTTCAGCGTTGACTTGGCTCTTCAAAAGCCAATCCCTGACACCGAAATACCACCGTTGGGCTCTGAGGTTGATGGAGCACGAGATAACCCTGAAGTGGAAGCCGGGGACACAACATCAGCTTCCGGACGCCATGTCGCGGTTACAGAACAAGAGCAACGTGATCGAGGACTTCGACGACTCTTTTCCAGGGGATGAGTCGTTGCCAAACGTTTACAAAGGGCCACAGGGGCCAGTGCTCGATGGCGTACACTGCGAAACCTAAGAGTGGAAGGTGTGGACGAAACTAGAACTCAAAGTCTTGCAGTGCTGGCAGTCGTCGTATTCACACCCGCAGACACATCTGAGGCACATACTCAACAGGCCGAGCTTGTTATTGCACCGGAGCTTCCAGTAGTGGTCATGCTCGACTGTGGGGGGGGAAGCAGCATCCTTGCATCGGAGGGATTGCTGACAGTCAAAGGAGCAGTAGACCAGGACTGGAGAGCACTGGAATGCACCAGAGCAAACGGACTGGACAAAGGTGCGAGGCTACTTAGGGTAACAACAGGGTCGCAGGAATGCCTAAGCATCTTGGGAGGGGTGAAACCAGACCTGGTGGTCGGTGACGCCTGCAGGAGGTTTGAAGGGGTGCGAGAGAAGGAAGGAGTATCAGGAGCGAGCAGCTTAACCCAAGCTGCCATCGCCGCAGACGCGCGAGTGTTTATACTCGAATGTTTGGACAACCTTCTGCGAACGACGGAATGGAACGACGAGATTCTCCCCGCTTTGGAGCGAGAGTCATACATCGTGGACAAGGCAGAGATATTGGCGAGCCAAGTAGGGATTCCGTGGAGGAGGAAACAGACGTTCGTGGTAGGAATCAAGGGAGGCCTTGCCACGAAGGGGAAGTTAATCGTTTGGAAGCGGAGGTTGGAGAAGGTAAAACAACCAGTACAGGAATTGGGGGAATGTTTGGGACGCAGAGGCGCATACTTCCTGAAGAGAGGTATCGGAGAGCAAGCGATTTATTCGTTCAACGAACCCATCATCTCTTTGGACCGTGTTCACATCATGGGGGAAAAGCCAACCGAAGGGTATGTCGCACACCCAGCGGATACGGCACGCCTTGAAGAAGCTGAAAAGTTTCACTTCAACGACCACGCCAAAAACACCACAGGACAGGAACGCTACGTGATCCCGCAGACGGTCAGCCAAAGCGCAGCGGCGAACGTCATCACAGATTTCACGTCCCCTCCAATGCTACAAGCAGTGTTAGTTGAACTAGCTGTTCAAGGCTTACTGAAAAAACCGGTGCCAGAGGTCGTGGAACTGGAATGATTGGCCTGTATGGTGTTTGAAGATTACCTCGCAGCAGCAGAAACTATGGAGTTGACGAGAGCGGTGACGAGGTCGCAGGCGAACGCCACTTCCCAGGAACCGGAGGTTGTCTGGGAGGCAGAACCGCCGTTACCTGAGGACAAGGAGATGGAGAATGCACCGGCGCAGACAATCACTACTGAGCTACCAGTGGAAGTTGATCGCCCACGTAAACGCAGGGGACAGAGAGAACCCATCACGAAACCGAAACGGCAACGAAATCCTTTGAAGGAATCACCGAAGGACACAAGCAGCCGTTCAAACGGATCAGAGAAAAAGGCCAAGGGTTCCCAGCGGTCGGAACCGTCCATGCTGGAAAGGGTGACAGCTATTCTCCAGGATACGCCACAACTGATGCAGAGGAAGTGCGAAGATCTGGTACTTTGCAGGATTCGAGAAGAACTCCAGGAAGTGGGAAACCGAGGAGCAGGAGGTGGCGAATATGTGATGGACGACAACGACCTCTTGTGGGTAGCACCTCTGGGAAAGGTTCCACGACTTGCAGTTCCCCAATCTCTCGTTCCAGGGATTATGGTGCTGGCGCTCAGCACCTATGGGCATCCAGGGACGGCGAGAACTACAGATTTGATTAATCGTCGGTATTGCTGGCCCACCCTCATCAGGGACGTAAGAGACTACGTCCTCTCGTGTGGGTGTAGGCGTCGCAAGCGATCAGCGAGTCAACGGGTTGCCATGCTACCGGCAAGGTTTCTACGACCCGGGGAGGTACTCGAAGTCGACATCCAGGACATGGGGGTGAAGTCGGACGCAGGCAACAAAGTTCTACTGGTGGCAGTCAACAAAGCCAGCAAGTTCTTGTTCGCCTTCCCGCTCCCCACGAAAGAAGCACTCGGAGTAGCGAAGAAACTGCTTGAAGTGATGCTTACTTTTGGGCTACCGCTGTATGTTCGCAGTGATCCGGGATCCGAGTTCACGGCAGAGGTGATGCAACACTTATGCAAGTGGTTGAACGTGACCATCGCCTATGGGCCTGCCGACCATCCTCGTGCGCAGGGGACGGTGGAGAGACTGGGGGGGTGGCTACACGAAGCACTAGGAGAACTGTGCAAGACCTGGCCACGCAGATGGGATGAGTACGTACAGCCGGCACTGTGGATCCATCGTACCACGCCGGACCTGCGCTTGCCAGGGAAGCCAACTCCCTTCAGTCTTTTCTTCGGTCGTGATGCGCGCACGCAACTTGAAGATACGCACCCCGAGATCGATGGTGGTGATTTCAGGGGCGGGATGCACAGTTATGCGGCCGACAAGCGTCAAGCGTACAAGGAGTTACGGGATGTACGGGAGGCTCTAATGAAAAGACATGATGACAGGCAGAAAACTCGTGACAGTCGGAATGCCGGAATCGGTCGGACCTCGGTAGGAACCCGTGTTATAGTCGGAGACAAGGTGCTGGTGAAGGAGGCGGAGCCTGTGATGGCAAGGGAGGGGATACATCATAAACTAGCCCACGAGCACTGGACCGGACCTTGGGAGGTGACTGAAGTTGTCTTACCAGGACTCAGCTACATTGTCACGCTGAATGGGCGAGGAATTCGTCGACGGAGGGCGTCAGCATCGAACATCAAGATGTTCCACTTACGTCCGGACAACCTCCGTCACGACTTCGAGGATGAGTTTGCTCACCTGGCATGGGGAGTGGACTTCGGACTTGCGGGGCCGTCGATTGTAGCGTCGCCTATGTATACTCTACTAGGCAGAGAGGCTGTGATGGGTCAGGGCAACGCTTGGAAGTGGCGACACAAGGGACGATTCGTGGATGGCACGGAGACGCAGTGGCTGTCCGAAGAGGAGGCGCGCGACAGTTTCACCCCCTTACAGCTGGACATTCTCCATGTGGGAAACGTATCACGGAGCGGAGTGCCAGGCAAGGCCGACTTCGACGCTAACGCGGAAGGAAAGAGATGGAATCGACCGTGGACACGCGTTGAAACAACACCCCGTGGGTACCGTGATCTGGAGGGATTCCACGGACGCTGAAGGAAACAAGAAGCGTCACCGTTCAAAGATCTTCGAATATAAGTCACCGTACCGTACTGGCGGGTTCGGTACGCAGACGGAGATTGGGAGGAACTCAACGACCGTGAAATCCTGAAAGCTAGGAAAACCGAAAAATCGCGATCCGGTTCCCCGTAAACTCGAGGAAGGTGAAGTGGAGTTCGATGGAAAAAGGGAGATGACGTTAGCCGAAGATCGATTAGCGAGCAGGATCAAGACCTAGGCCTACCCGGGTTAACGGGAAAAGCCGGGAAGTGGTGGATAAAAGGCTTTCAGCTGGTGCGCCTGATGATAGTTTTTGGCAAGTCCAGCAGTACCGATCTGGGACCTAATGCGGAAACGCGCGTGGCCCAGGGTCCCTACCCCCGGGGTGACGCCTTTCCATGAAAATGGTAGACGCTACTCATTCGAGCCTTACGGCAATCGAAACACGACTTCGTGTGGGGAAAGGCCCTCACTCTTACTCCAGTGTGCCCGCAGCCCGGTTAGCACGGTATTCTTAGGAAACCGTGCTGGGGGGGTGTTGTGGCGGAATGACATACGTAACGTTAAATACGTACGTAACGGATGCTTCCTAGGCGTGTGCTACTCCCTATCAGTTCAGAGGAAGCACCGCTCTCGGTCAGTCAAAACAAAACCTAAAACACACACAAAACCATGAGGTAAAAACAGAAGAGAACTTGAACGTGAATGAGCTTGAGTGGCTGCGAAGCGAGACGGAGTACTGCGATCGTTACAGTAACGCACTGTTGAAGGTTTCATACGGAGATATGTTGTGTAGCACTATAGCTAGGAGGAGGACTGTTTAAAACGAGACTGGAATGCGCAGGCAGAAGACTGGCCTTTGCAGGAAGCTGTTGAGACAAGGACACAGGAGAAATCAACTTGCATACATCTACGGTGGTAACGAACTAGAAGCGGTGAGATATTAGGAACAGGGGATTGAACACCTGAGTGCGTACGTCTTTGATAGCTCTTATCCTTCGTTACAAGAGAATGCAACGCTGAGCTTGGCTTAGCAAGTAATGACAGGAGGTGGTGTCGAAGTGGGAGCTCAGAGAGGCCAGGGATGAGGGATCCCTAAGAAAGACAAAAGTAAGTATGTCTATACTTCCATCACAGACAGGTTTTTCAATGTAAACTATTGTCAGGTCAGACACCCGTCGATAACAAAAAAAAAAAATCGGCGTCGTCAGTCTCAAGATATCGAAGATCCCAGAAATTCTGGATTTATGGGCGAGATACCTCGCTCATAAATGCAAATTCCCATAAATCCTTGATTTTTCCAGCCTATCAAGGTTGATAAAATAAAAAAAAACGTGGATCGATACCTACCACCGAGGAACATATTTTCTAGGTCAAATTTTGATCGTAAGCGAAATACAACTCTTAAATAATAACAAAGTACTAAAATCGATTGTCATTCTCATCGGAAAGGCAGTTCTCAATTATTTAGGAAAATCGGCTGTTACAAGATGTCGACACCCTACACAGGGGTCATGGTTGTGCGGGGTGTGCATATCGTGCAATGTCAAGGTGTTAACACCCTGGCAGGGTGTGGTTGTGTTTGTCACCCTACCAGTACACTAGGATCATACCTTGGCAGGGTATCAAGACCCTGTGCAGCGCGACAGTAGTACAAGGGTGTGTTTGAATTTCGCGCATTCCCTCAATTTCCCCTTGAGGTGCCCTCTGTAACGCTGCCAACACGAGCGCTACAGTAAGACCCCCGCCGTGTTAGTACGCGTATCCAGATGTGTCTATTGAGAGCTATTCATACTATATTTTCCCTCAGCTCAACTCGTCGGGGTATATGAGATATCAAGCAAAGGGCTCAAGGGTTCTTCGTGCAACGCGGCACTGGGGCGTTTTTGGTGTCCCCGAAAAACCAAAGCCTCCCAAGACTATACAAAAATGTATATTTTGTGAGCAAACTAAAAAAGCAGATGGATGACTGCGTCAGCCTCGCGATGAACGCTAACTGCTATTATAGGAGTCTTGGAGCGGAGACTACGGGCACACAGGAAGTGCAACAAGGGCGAAGCAGCTGGACGAAGGGCCTTAGGCGGGCATGGATTGGTGAGCCTTGATGAACGGCTTGTGTTATTATTAGTTTTTTTTTTTTTTGTGGTCGCACGTGGTCACGTTTTGAGGAAAAAACAGGTGTAACCAGTCAGCCCTACATGCATGCCCCATAGAAAGCACCACACACTATACTCACCAGCGCGCACCAGCGCGCCCGAAGACCTGCCTTCTCCTCCTTCTCCTTTGTATGACCCACCACCGTTCCTGGGTACCTCCTTTTGGCAAGCTATGTTTTTCCGTTCTTGACTTGTACTAAACTTTGGTAGACGAAATTATAAGGATCGTTTACGCATATGTATGAAGACTAACTGCCCCTTACATTTCCGGCTGAATTCGTCCAGCAGTACGAGTAGTGTACCCGAGGTACCAATCAGTTTACGAAACAAAATGTCAACGGTCAGTTTTTTTACAGCAGCATCATACCTGGTATAATCGTACTGCTTATCAGAGTATATTTATTTGTACCAGAGGGTAGTATATACTCGTATACAGCAGTAGACACCTTTCAAACTCGGCATTCACGCATTATCTGAATTTGTGGATTTTGAAATCGAATATTTGTTTTGAAGACGAAGAACCCGATTTGAAAAGTTGTTTCAAAGTCATTCATAGGTAAAGTGTTTGGTCGTTATCCAAGTAAAATTCCTTCCATGTATATAACCAGGTATTCATAAAGCCGTCCCAGGTATGATACCTGGTATCTGTATGTGAGAACAGCCGCACAGCAGCAGCACAGCTGACTCGGCACAGCAGCAGCAGCAGCAGCACAGCAGCAGAGCAGCAGCAGCAGCACAGCAGAGTAGCAGCAGCAGCGCCGCCGACGTCGGCGAGGCGGCGGCGGAGGCGGCGGCTGCACAGCCAAATTATTTTCACAGCTGTTGTGGAAGCAGCAGCAGCAGCAGCAGCAGCAGCAGCAGAAGCAGATAGGCTAGAGGCCATAAAACCAAAAGCAAATAAATGGTAAACTGCTACTTGTATACGAAGTACGTACACATACGTGTTTTGGCCTCCCCTATATAGCTGCTCCTGCTGCTTCTGTGCCGCAGCCGCACGAACCGCCACCTCCGCCACCGCCGCCCCCGCCACCGCTGCTGCTGCTGCTGCTGCTGCTGCTGTGGTGGTGGTGCTGCTGCACTTGACTGGCCTCCGCGTGTGTCTATCCACAAAACGCAAAACGTAAAACAGAGTCTGTTGCCAGTTCTGCTCCGTGATACATCGCGGATCATGTTCCACGTACGAGATGCATCGACTATTGTCGAGAGCAGCCACAGCAGCACACTAATAGCACCAGCAGCAGTGTTGGTGGCAGTGGCGTCGCGGCAGCGGCGGCGGCCAGCTCCCGTTTGGAGAGTCGGGTTGTCAATTCGTGTCTGCAGAGCTTGTTCCATAATACGGTATCCAGCAGCAGCAGCAGCAGATTTATTTATTTTCACAGCGGAAGCAGCAGCAGCAGCTGCTGCTGCTGCTGTGTTGGCCGCGGTCGTCGGAGGGAGGAGGCGGACCCTTCTCTCAGCGACTAGAAGACCGTGCCGAGTGAGCCCTCGCGTCCATCGCACTGCTTCCTCGAACATTCGACCCGCGCTGGGTGCCTGGTTGTCAACTCCACGGATCGATTTGAAACACTCCAATTGGCAAAAATAATCACCTAAATTCTACGTGAGGGCCGGTTTTGCCCCTCACGTAGAAAAAGCGTGAATGGCTCTTCCCCAAAGATCCAGGGAGAACAAAATGCATGAATTAAAAAAAAAAATGAAAATTGTTTCAAAGTCGTTCACGCATGTTTTCGCGAATTATTTTTCAAAAGTACTATGATTGCCGAGTTTGAAAGGTGTCTAGTAGTAGCAGTACGTAGTCGTACTTAAAATAGGTTGCCAATTCGTTGCGTAAACTTACTGTCAGCTTTTGTGGACCACTCTAAAAACCTACGTACACACCCTGTCGATAGCACGCTCGCGGTGGAAGTATCGCACCAAGCTTTTGCAAACGTCATTTCGACACGACAAAATGTCGCAGGGGTGGGTGAGTGGATGTCGGTAAGTACGTGAGAGTGGGTGGGTGTGGGTGGGTGGGTGTCGGTGTGGGTCGGCTGATACGTGGTTGACTGTGTGTGTGGATCGTGACCCAGTTCCTATTTTGTATTTTTGTTTCTGTCCGCTATTATACCGGCCCCGCCCTGGCATGGTTCGGGGTGCCACTTGTAATAATATAATACCCAGTACTCCGTAAATTCATCTCTAAATCTTCAGCAATTGACGAATTAACATGACCCCTCCTTCGTAACTATCCATGGTTTTGGTTTGTTTCGTGAATGTGTACCACACTTTACGGGTGTAAAATTTACCAGGAGGTTCCTCTTCGGGAGTGCTTGACTTGGAACCCGGGAGGTGCCGCAAGTTTAAAAAGGAGAGCATAGTCATCATGCGTCCCTATGTGTACTCCGAGTACGGTTGTACAGCACTAATACAGCAGTAGTACAGCAGAGCAGTAAAACTACATTAGTAGCGACTCCTTTATGCAAAATCATATACGAGTTATCACCTTTGTAGAAATTAACTGCTGTGTGCAGCAGCACTACGTACATGCGGGAGGAGCTGTATATTGTATTTTGATTGACAGCTTACGCTTTGGCCAACGGCCGGTCGCCGTGAATTTTGAGAGTAGGCTTACGCAAGCAGTACCAAGCAATACAGCACTGCAGTACGACAGCTGCAGTGGTGCATGCATCGGACACAGCACTATACCAGTACGTGTATTGTAAGCGCAATAGTACCTCGAAGCAAATACCATCCGTCGGTCTCCTGGTCACGTGGTGTTCAGGGCGTTGGCGTTGATACTACAGTCTGTTCAGAAGTTAGATATTTCAGCACACCGGCGGCGTTATCAGGGACTACGTTTTGCGTATGTGACGTGTTTCCCTTGTGATAATAAGCTTGTGCTTGCGTTCGTAAAACACAGACAATGCGCACAGAGCGTACTGGTCTTGATTTTTACTTTTATTGTCACTTGACGTCTTGTGAACACCTGCTTCTACGCCCGTCGACTTGAAGTGCTTTTTACGGGAAAGCGTAGTCATTGTCTCTGTCCGTTTCGTTTGGTGTCACCTTGGTAAAACTGGTCCTCACACCTTCTGATTGTGTATCATGACGCGTTTTCATTGCTGCAGGCACAGCAGTCTCTTCTGAACGCGACCAGACGGTAGACTATGGGAAGCCTAAGAAAGCCAGGTTAGGCAGCAGAGTGCGCATGGGTGCAGACGGGTATGACCGTCGGTCGATAGGCAAATATCGGCGAGATAGGAGCAAAGCCTATATGGGTGGAGGGTGGAGATGTATTTCGAAAACACATTTTCTCACGGCCGGTGCAGCTTCTTTGCCAATGTGAGTTTTGTTTAGGCCGTCTAGAATGTGCCTGTGAATTGCTGTTGTTGTGCGGTTGGTAGCCGAGCGTCATTTATCTCAGATTTTTTTTTGACACGCATAAACAGCTAGCTTTCACCGATGATGGATATTTGAAGCTCGGCGTGCTTTACACTTTCTATTTTTCTTTTTAATTACTATCAGGTACCAGGTATCCGGGCACTCAGAATGATGACGTGTTCGTTTTGTGTGTGCACATAATGCAGCCTCTAGTGTTACGTTCGCTCGCGCCTTCGCTCGGTTTTCTGCGGCGTTCTTCTCGGTCGAAAATCTCGATCGCCCGCTCGGTAGTTTGCTGGCGGCCTTGGGCTGCTTCGTCTGGCGCGCCGTTGTCCGCTGTTGTATAACAAAGTAGGATTGTGATTGTTTTGCCCGGCAGCGCGTTTTCGCGCATCGTCCTCCCGGCCGAGCTCGCCGGCGCCGGGCTCGGCCCGCGGGGGGCCGGCCGGGGAGCGCGCCCCCCGGGCCTCGCCCTCGACCGCGGCCCGTGGCCCGCGCGGGGCGCTCGCGAAGCCGAAAAAATAGAGTCGGTTCCGCGGGGTACCCCGTCCCACTCGGCCGAGCCTACCAGGGCAACGTGAAACCCGCTTCTTCTGTGAAAAACGCCCCGCCTTTGCCACACCCTGTAGCCTGTAGCCCTATACTTCACGGACAATCAGGCCGCCCTGCTGCACAATGACCGATATGCCCCAACGGTGTCACGCTGTGCTGCTGTTGTATGGGCGCATGTTCGAAATATGGTCGACTTACTGCCGTAAGATCGATCGACTGTGCGTGCACACATCGTATACCATGTACGCAATTACATACTACGGTATGTATTAAGTATTGTACGAACATACCTGAAGTACATCGATTTTTGTTCCCTTGGGCAGTGAGGAACGTACCTATATTGCTGTATACGTAAGCGCGTACGTACACGTATGCACGTACCAGATACATACACGCCATACATGCTTACAATAACCAACCTCTGCCGTACAAATAACAAAGTTTATTTGTGATACTTCACCTGCTGTCTGTACTGCTTTTCTGTACGCTACATTCAGCAAATGTGCTGCGGTTACTGCTGAACGTAAACTACTATCTCGTAGTAGCAATTATTGGTGCCGGTTCTTGCTGTAGGTACTATTAATCTGAATTGTAGTGCTGCCTGTGCTGCTGATGCTTGCTACACTGCTCGCTGCTGCTACCACTGCTGTATACTGCCTGATATACATGATGCGATTACGTCTTGCTGCCGTTTGCTATCCGTATTTCACGAGAATGATGGTCATACCTAGCGAACAAAAAATGCCACATAACGTGACAAACCATGACAATTTTGCCAATACTGACATTTCCCACAATGTGTGAAAATTACAAGGTTTGACAAACGCAATAAGGTTGACGTCGTGAATTGTGAGAAAAACAACGTGTTTATTTTTCATGTGGCATAGCGCCAGTTTGCTTCTAGCCTTAAATGCGTACGTTAGCAACAACCGTTGCTTACGGCTACCGCCGGATGACGAGATTAGTCGGTTTTCTGCTGTGTCATGCCAGCTTACGTCACCCCGCGGGGAACACTCCACTCCCCGAAGGGGATCCTTTTGTGTGTGCACATAATGCAGCCTCTAGTGTTACGTTCGCTCGCGCCTTCGCTCGGTTTTCTGCGGCGTTCTTCTCGGTCGAAAATCTCGATCGCCCGCTCGGTAGTTTGCTGGCGGCCTTGGGCTGCTTCGTCTGGCGCGCCGTTGTCCGCTGTTGTATAACAAAGTAGGATTGTGATTGTTTTGCCCGGCAGCGCGTTTTCGCGCATCGTCCTCCCGGCCGAGCTCGCCGGCGCCGGGCTCGGCCCGCGGGGGGCCGGCCGGGGAGCGCGCCCCCCGGGCCTCGCCCTCGGCCGCGGCCCGTGGCCCGCGCGGGGCGCTCGCGAAGCCGAAAACAAAGAGTCGGTTTCCCGGGGTACCCCGTCCCACTCGGCCGAGCCGAGCAGGGGAACGTGAAACCCGCTTTGCGAATTCGTGCTAAAAAGTCGCTTTGAAAAATATCCTGCGTACGTACTCGTGGAAAATGCCCTGCCTTCGCCACAGTCTGTAGCCCTATGAATAACGAGCAATCGTGGTTGTTTCGGCCTGCGTGTCGACTGTTTGTTGTTCATGCCGAATTTTGAAGAGAGCATGCAGCAAGAGCACACACTCGCGTCACAAAGAGGGAATAATCGATTGGACGACACAACATACATCGAGCAAACTTCGAACGTGCGCTCATGCAACAGCGGCAGCGTGACAGCGTCGGAGTATATCTGCCCTTGTGGAACAGGGTTGCCTGATGGTGTATCATGACACGCTGCTGCGCCGCCAGGTCTGCATATATGGTGTAACACTCTTTTCCGTGGGCCGGTACTGCTTTGCTCGTACCTTGGAATTTTCGAAATGCAAGCACGTAATACTATGTACGTGTTCAAGTATCATGGGCAGTCTTTGTACGTTCCAGGTCGTGATACATTAAAGCAGCGACAGACAACAGCAGCAGTACTCGTAGTCCTATGCTGCCGCTTGCTGCTGTGTGATATCATAGGTCTACATAGGACATGTGGCTCGCGTACTGGTTCACCACAGTTGGTCTGGCTGCACGAAACGATACTCGTACGTATCTCTCCGCACTCTTTCGTGCGATGCTCGGATTTTCCAAGTAAGTACCGCATGTTCGGAAATACAAGAAGCGGTTTCACATTCATGTTGATATCCAAACGTTCTTTACATTTCCGGCCAGAATTATATTGTCACATGCACGCAATAAATACTACTCTGCTACGTACGTAACTGGTACTGCTGTATGTACGAGCCAGACTATGATAGATACAGCAACAACCGCAGCGACAGCAGTATATTCTGCGTGTTGATTCCTTTTGTGAGTTTGCACCGGACAGCGACTCACGTGTGCCCGCAAGCCAGGCGCTGCTCGCGTCCCCTCTGGCTTCGATTCGTCGTTTTTTTTTTGCGAAAGTCATTTTTTTAATAACATGATATCGGGTTTGCAGTGCATAATAACTGGTTTCTGTTGTTTTTTTGGGTCAACTTGCTGTTGGGTCAACGGCGTGTGCAGTCGTATGGTGGTGACGGGGAGGCATGAGGATGCTGCTTGCTGCGCCACCAAGTGCAAAACTGACATCATGTAACACTTTGTCCGGAAATATAAGAACCGTTCGGTACTTATGTCAATATCCAAATGGTCGTAACATTGCCGAACAGATAGGTACACCATGAACCGTATCCACTATAATACTACCAGGTAGTACCTACGTACGTACATCCTCGGTAACTATCGTATCATACGTAACAGGTACCAGGTGCCAGATATGATACAACGACATCAGCGGCAGTACGATACTCGAAGTGGTATATACGACTATTAATACATAGTGTTGCTGTTTCCCCTGCTGTTTGCTGCCGTAGTACGTTTGCAGCGGACAGAGGCTCGCGCGTGCACTCGTTGTGTCGTGGAATACCCCCGCCCGTCTTGCTTCAGTGAAGTATTTTGCGAATTTCCCTTGGGATATGGTCGCGGCGTATTATCGATTGTTCGATTGTTTTCGTCATCCCAGTCGACCATGAGTCAAAGCTGCTGGATGTGCATATGGTTAAACACACACTGAAGCGACTGTTTTGGAGCTGTTGTATCAGCATGCATACGTACTTACGTGCGCACACACTACGTAGTATACACACTCTACATCAATATTATTACAGCAGTGTTCCTGCTGCTTCTTGCTGCAAGTAGTGGGAAGACAATTAGTGATTCCTGCTGTGTACTGTATACTGCTGTTGTTACTACTGCCGTAAAATCCATCGACTGTGCGTGCACACATCGTATACCAGGTACGCAATTGCATACCATGGTATGTATGAAGTATTGTACGAACATACCTGAAGTACATCGATTTTTTTTCCCTTGGGCGGTGACGAACGTACCTATATTTATTGCTGTATACGTAAGTGTGTACGTACGCGTATGCACGTACCAGATACAGACACGCCATACATGCTTACAATAACAAACCTCAGCCGTACAACTAGTAAAGATAATTTGTGATACTTCACCTGCTGTCTGTACTGCTTTTCTGTACGCTACATTCAGCAATTGTGCTGCGGTTACTGCTGAACGCAAACTACTACCAGGTATCTCGTAGTAGCAATTGTTGGTGGTGGTTCTTGCTGTAGGTACTATTAATCTCAATTGTGGTGCTTCCTGTGCTGCTGATGCTTGCTACACTGCTCGCTGCTACTATCACTGCTGTATACTGCCTGATATACATGATGCGATTACGTCTTGCTGCCGTTTGCTATCCGTATTTCACGAGAATGATGGCCATACCTAGCGAACAAAAAATGCCACATAACGTGACAAACCATGACAATTTTGCCAATACTGACATTTCCCACAATGTGTGAAAATTACAAGGTTTGACAAACGCAAGAAAAGTTGACGTCGTGAATGTTGAGAAAAACAACGTGTTTCTTTTTCATGTGTCATAGCGCCAGTTTGCTCGAACCTTAAGTGCGTACGTTAGCAACAACCGTTGCTTACGGTTACCGCTGGATGACGAGATTGATTGGTTTTCTGCTGTGTCATGCCATCTTGCGTCACCCCGCGGGGAACACCCCACTCCCCGAAGGGGAGCCTTGTATGTATAGGTACCAAATGGACATTTTCCCGGAAAACTTTCACTTTTCTCCTCCGGCCACTGTTCTTTTCTCGCGCTATCGGCTGCGGGGCACGCAGGGGGGCCGCATGTACACCACGGCGCAAGTGCGGGTCATGGCCGAGGCCCGTGGGGCGTGCTCTGGGCCCTCGAAGTCGCGAAATCTGGCAAATAACTCAGGGGAGACGTTCCGACTTGACGCCGCCTTGCAGCTACATGAAAAACTTGCCGTACGACTTTTGTTTATCCGCGTGTGAATTTGGATGGTTCATTTTTGACACGCCGGATGAACGGAACGCACACAGCATGCACCACGCACGAGACAACAAGGACCACACCCACATGGAACGAGGCACACATCTAGCGCCATGCATCAGTAGTAGTTAATACATTGTTGCATGCGTCTGCTCTCTACGCATGAGTTGTGTACAGCAGCAGCAGTTGTACGAGATGCTTCAAAAATTACACACGCATTCTTTGTGTAAATTTGTAATTTGGTTCTAATATTATTTTGGAATCTACGTAGAGTACACATATATAACATGCACAGATCTACGATAACGTACATATATACAGCAGTACGCATATCATATCTAGCTCTCTCTTATCCACGAGCGATAGGCTACTCTACATACGTACGATTACAAATACTTTGGTACAGTAGGAGTACTACTGCTGCTGTACTTTACGGGAACTGGTGTCTAGTCTAGACTACACACTAAAAAGCAGCCAAGGCGCCCCTTATCGAACAGCACAGCAGTACGGCAGAATAAGCTGCAGAACACAAAGCAGCCAGCCGCTGTTCAGATTGTTGCGTTTGCGGCGGTTGTTGTTGTGTCCTGTATGCGTGCGCCGGGTCTTTGTAGTAAACAGCCACGAGTAGCAGGAGGAATCCAGCAGATCTAGTTGTGACAGCTACGAACAGCGAGTACTGCTTTGCTGTGTTCTGTCTTTCATTGTGCATGCGTGTGTGTTTAACCTATGCCATTTCGGCTTGGACAGCATTCGCATCCTCAGCACGGCGTGCGTCCACCTGTGCTTGCACTGCAGCTACAGCGGCATGTGCATTTTCTTCTGCCCGGATTTGCGCAGCAGCCGAAGCCGCCTGAACATCGTGCGCAGCAGCAACCCGAACAACCTCAGCCTCCGGCGACTTGCTCTCCTCGGACATACCGGGAACTCAAAACTAATTTGTATCACACCTTGGACCTGTAGCCCTGACTCCGCTGCACTGCGCTGTCACGTGCAGGTCACAACTACGAACTGGACCAGGTGTATATCACGGGCTACGATTCATACTACCATCTATTTCTGCATCCATCTGATTGGCCAGACTTCTTACCTACGTACAAAACTCACATTATCTCATTCTTCCGAGAATATTCCGCCTCTGATTTTAATATCACCCGTTCTTTACAGCAACGATTAAAAACAACAAAACCGCTAATACCCGTCACGGGTATGGATAACACTTCATACTCGCCGAGAATTTGGGCCCAGGGCACCCGGATATCCAGCTGTTCGACGGGCACCCTTAGACGAGTACTCAGATACTTAACGCGTACCAGGGTACCCGCCAAACAGTTAATACGTACGAGTGAATACTCTTATCTAGAACCGAGGCGGGACTCGTCGGGCAACAGCTCTGTCATAACTATCATCTGTATACTCGGCTGTACAGGGCAGAACAGCCGTGATAACTGCAGTACCACTGTGGGATCGACTTTAAATCCAACAAAAAATAGTAAGAGCGACTTCAGAAACAAAACAAGTCGTTGAGCCTGGACATTTAACCTGAAGTTTATGAACACCGGGAGCCCACTGTACCTCAGATACGATATCATCTCGTGACAGTTGTTTCGTTAGAAATGGCCGTCGCTACTACCTTTACAGTCTATGCGTCTATGCCACAGGTTTGCTCCAAAAATTAAACTATCACGGAGGAACATAGTAAATAGGACCGAATATTGTTAGTAAAAATAGGTAATTATATAGGTTTTTGTCTGTTCCGTAGGTCCTATTTACTACGATCCCCCGTAATATGAAGCATTTGCGATTTATTTTCACCTTGCGACACCCCCGGGATTCCAAGTGACCAGCATCCCGAAGGGGGACCTTGTACCGTATACAATTTACATTTTCGCTCTACGTATAATTCTCTGCGTGTACATAAGACAAGGTCTCGCTTTTCAAAAGGAACTTCACGATGATGCACAAGCGCAAAAACAATCCGTGCACCCAGCTGAGTGAAAATTATTGTACACCCAAGTTTTATATAGGTTTTAATGTTTACTCGTAGTGCATCAAGAACCCCGATCGCACGACCGATACGTGGGATTACGGTGCGACGGTTCGCGTTTCGAGCTCTTGATTTACGGTTCGCGCTTCACGCCCACGGTCTCCGGCGGCCCCTGCGGAGGGTTCAATATATTTCTGCACCTTGTGGGTGAAAGCAGAGTGCCAACTGGGATCAGATCTGGGTGGGATCAGTACCTGGTGGAAGCACGCGGTGAAACACCCTGCCCCCTCTTCGCACCCTGCTTCCACCCGAAGCTGATCCCACTCGGGTCTGATTCAATTTGGCACCCTGCTCCCACTCACAAGGTGCAGAAAAGTAATCAGCCCTCGGTAGGAGCCGCCGGAGAACGTGAGCGCCAAGCGCGAAGCGTGAACCGGCATACCACGTATCGGTCGTAGGATTAGGGTACTGGGTGCACTACGAGTACACTGTAAAACCTACCAGGTACCCGGTATATAATAACAATCTGGGTGTACCAATATTTTCCACCCAGCTGGATGCACGGGTTTTTTTCGCACAAACGCACCCTAACGTGCCGAAGGAAATTGTGTACCCCGGTGTATCGGCTCGTGTGATCTTGCGTAGCGGGATGTTCGAAATCCCATTTCAATCTCCAATATACTGGTAGACTGAACCATATGCATGTCCCCTCCAAAATTAACTTTGTGTGTGCATATATATTTCCTACTCGCCTGTGCCCCGCCTTTTTGTCCTCGTTCATTAAAACTATATTATCTTCGGATGCTGCGGCAGACGGGGAGGACGAAGGTGGCAACGAGAGTGTACTGGACCCCCTGTCCTATCGAGCGTGGCGCTTGACATCTAGAGTGTGTGTGCATCATTTTTCTCTAGTAACTCATCACCATCATCATGCCCGTTTATCGCGTTGCATGTTACATGTGACGCCTGGTGTGTATGTTATATTGTTTATATAATGTATATTCAAAACGTCTACCGGTGTAGTGTATATTTAGGCACACCCGTGCGGAACGCTGTACTAGCTGGTATTATATTTTGATACACATTGTTTTTCTTTGAAGTGCGATATTCTAGTATATATGTACCTTGTTTTAGTTCATCAATTAAAGTGCTATTATGTTCGTCTCAACATATTCCTTTCGCGTGTTTTTCCCTCTCATAATTTCCTTCTTATATCTTCAGGTGACGGAGCGTACGGCGTCAACAGAAATGACAACAAGGGGTTTCTGCAGGCTGACTACGAGAGCGTCGCGCCCGAAACGAAAATAAAATAGGAACATAGCGAGAACCTGTCCGCGGGTTTATTGGTTGCAGATAATTAAAGAGACGGGGTGATTAATACCACGATCTGCTGCGTTGTGGGTCGTTTTAACCGTTGATAGGTCCCCCCCGCTCGCGCAATCGGGTTTCCAAGGGTTCCTCGAGAAGGGAATGGGCATTTGTGGCATGTCACGTTATGGTGTCGGTCCCCCCGGGCGGTTGTAATTTGTGTGCGCACAAATACGAGCGGATGTAAGCGACGGTTAATAAGGGTATAAATTTAGATACCTTGCAAAACATCGTGCACATGGAGTATGGAGAATTCGCAGCGTGTTTGACTTTTGCAAGGTGTGTGTACACATGCTGCCAACACTGTCGAGGTATTAAACAATGACAGTATTTTTTTACTTTTGCAGGGTGTGTGTACACATGCCGCCAACACTGTCGAGGTATTAAACAATGGCAGTATTTTTGCTCTTACAAGCCGGGCAAGGTGACCGCCCTGGTAAGCTAAAAAGTGTTTGAATGCCCTGCTGTACGGTATATTGAGGTGTATCAATGACACTGACAGGGTGCTGAACCCCCGACACTGGCAGAATGTCTCCAAATGAAAGTTCGGACGCCCTGCCGACCTTCAAGGGTGTCACACGCTGTTCAAAGCCATGTTTTTGTTTCAGTTTTGGGAGGGTATCAGACACTCTGTCGGCAGTGCGGTGTCTGAGAAACAATATGACAATGTATACCACATTTGAGATGTTACACCCTGTATATTATTGAATAAAATCGGCACACTCTAGACTTTGCCAGATAAAGGCAGGGTGTTACACGCTGCACACTGTTCTTTATATGTTTCAGAACATTGAACGTTCTGTCGAAGTTTTGACAGGGTGACAACCCCTGTACAGCATCCGACACCCTACCAAAAACCTCACAGGGTGTCAAACCCTGTACAGGGTGACCACACCCTGTCAGAGTTTCGGCAGGGTGTCTCACCTTGTACAATAGTATTTCCCGCCAAAAACACTGGCAGGGTGTCAGGCGTCAAACGCTGGCAGGGTGTCTACGTAAAACACTGTACAGCATTCGACATCTTGCCAGAAACCTAACAGGGTGTCAAACCCTGTACAGGGTGACCACACTCTGTCATATTTTTGGCAGGGTGTCTCATCTTGTACAATGTTATTTCCCGCCAAAAACACTGGCAGGGTGTCAGGCGTCAAACGCTGGCAGGGTGTCTACTTAAAACACTGTACAGCATCCGACACCCTGCCAGAAACCTAACCGGGTGTCAAATCCTGTACAGCATTGGGACACCCTGTGAGATTTTCGGCAGGGTGTCACTTTGTACAATGTTATTTTCCGCCAAAAACACTCGCAGGATCTCAGGGTCACATGCTGGCAGGGTGTCTACGTCAAATGCTGGCAGAGTACCCAAGATGGCCACGTGTGCAGGGTACCGTTTTGTTTTTGTTTTTTGGCGGTCACCAAAGCTGGCGGCCGAGTAGATCATATGTGCGGGGTGGAGAACCTTTGCTCCGCACGAGGGGAATGGTCGTATCACGTAGTGTTAATATGGTAAGGCATCAGCGAGGCAGTTACATAGTAAAACCCATTGCTGTCTCCAGAACTGGCCACACCAGAAATTAAATTAACTCGTTGAAGCTGTCGTCCATATGCAAGTCCGCCTCAGAGGCGGTTCTTAGCAGGATGCATCTCACCCTCCATGCGACTCGCCCAATACCTCACGGCGCTTCGCGCTTGGTGCAAGCCATGTCTGCCTGGTTGGTGGAAATCCAACGTGCTCCGTCCCGGCATTGTAGGGATGCGAGGTGGTCTATGGTCATATGACTACGGCCGTCACGACATGAGTACACCCCCCCACACACACACTGGCTCACGCCGCGTCTACCGCCGCTGCGTTTGATGCCACCCAGGAATATTGCACCCTCACAATAGTGTTTTTCTGGCAGCCCCCCTCTTGCTTCTCGCAAAAGACCCCATTCACGATTTACCGTAGACGGTAATTCTTATTTGTGCGCAGAAGAATTCTTCGCTGCAGAAAAAAGTCGCCTCTTCGGAACCACGTCGCGCTTCAAAATATCATGCGCGTGTCCGACCTAAAATTATGTAAACGGTACGGACGCGAAGTACACGAGTTTTATTCCGCCGTGTGGGAACACGAGCGTGAAAATATTGTGCTCGTCGGTTCCTACGCAAAGTTCGCCCAAAACCCCGCCATGCAACAACATCTGCTGGGAACCGGTGCCGGCTGCTTGCAGAAGCAAGCCCTTATGATTCCATCTGGGGGATAGGCTGTCGTGCGGATCACGACAATGCCCCAACCCCACCCACATGGCGCGGCCTCAACCTGTTAGGAAAATCCCTGCAGCTTGTGCGCCAGCGCCTCCGCGACCGCGTACCGCCACCGCCTCGCCACTACTCTACCTCCCCCTGCGAAGCGCCTGCCCGCGCAAAGCTAGGATTTCATCCTTGAGGTGGACCCCTTCTCTCAACAGCGTATTTCGACCTGCGACACAACCACCGCTCCCTTCGGCCATTCAACCGACGAGCCGAATGTGCCGTCGGACCACGGTGGCAACGTCTTCCTTGTCACAACCACAACGGGAGGTACTACTCCGGTCGCTCAGACACTCGCCGAGCAAGGACCTTGCTTGGCCCCAGGTTTAGTCACTATGGACCAATCTTCGTTCACAACAAAAATCACGATCCACAGCGGCCACGCTTCCAATGTAGTTGGATGCGTCGCCCTCTTGGATACAGGCTCCCCATCAGACGTTCCTTACCCGCAAAACCTGGGAGCACATGGTGCGATCTGGTGCAGCCTCGACCATTTGCGAGACACAACCCCCCCCCCACCATCGTGGCGGTTTTGAAACGTCCGCACCCTTGCAGTCTTCCGCCACTGTTCACCAGAGCATTCAGTTCTTGCATGAAGACGAACCTACCGCGTCGTTCGCGGTCTGGGCTCAAATAGCCCCCCTGGAGGCCATCCAGCACGATGTCCCTCTTGGACGCGACAGCAGGACGCGGTTCGGCGAGCGCTCTTACTGCACCTTGCCCTCGCGTCCACGCGATACTCGCGTTTTCGGCGAGCTCACCTTATCTCACCAAACCTCAACTGGCGCCGTCGCCTTGGTCTCCGAGTCCTCGGCCCCTGCGCGGCTACAACCTTATTTACGCCGGTGCAACGGCATATCGCTCTCATGCGACCACCAGCTCGTGCACGTTTCCTTGGTTCGCAGCAATGGTGCGCCAGCTTTAGCAAGCCGCTACATTGTGGAGATGCTACGCGGGTCCCCCGGTTTCTTCGTTGACGAACACCTCGTTGAAAACGCCCTTCAACAGATCCCGCTAGCCGGCACAGTGGAGCTCAAACCCAGCGATCTGCTCGGTACCTCCCCCTGCCCGCTTTTGCGCGTGCCTGTCGCATCGGTTTTACACCAGGAAGACAGTGCTCGACACCGCACCCCAACACCCCCGACGAACCTTACATGGTCGTTCCGGGTCCTGTTACGCCCCACTTGGCCGGTAATTCTACCCCGCCGACCTGCGCTGGCCCCTTCGTCCATCATTTGAACCAAAATTCCCCTAGAGGCGGGCCCGAAATCTCTAAGCCTACACCGGCTAACCCTGAGCCGCCCCTTTCTTTACTCGAGCGTTTAAACGCCGCACAACGCGTCAGTTTTTTCCAGGTATGGCACAAACTGCCAGCACACCTCCGAGATATCTCGTTTGACTCCCATGGCCCAGGCTGGAACCCTTACGTCATAAAACAGCTGGGAGACGATTTCACCGAGTTTGCAGATTACTTTTCCACGTCATCTACCGACTTCGGCTCGTGCTCTCTCCTGCCGATCGAGATCACGGTCTCACCTGGCACGCCTCCGGTGACCTCTCGCCTCTGCCGCGTGAATCCTATAGTGGCCAACAAAATGATGCTATCTTGGACGGATCTCTCGCGGCCGGTCTCATATAGCACTCCACTTAACCATACGCGAGCCCTGTGGTCATCATACCCAGTAAATCGGGCGGGATTCGTCTCACGATCAAATATAAGAAGCTGAACATCGTCACCATCCTCGGACAGCTTCCCATACCCCGCGTCGATGAAGTCTTGGACAAGTTGGGCAGTGACCGGATATTGTCTCTCTTTGACCTGGTCTTCTCGTTCCGTCAAATCGCGATTCACCAAGACACGATCCTCTCACGGCGTTTCGCACGCCCACGCGCCTTTCGAGTGGCCTGTCATGCCACAAGGAAGCAGCGCGGCACCTGGACGGTTCGTCAAGGTTATCAATGAGGTCATCAAAGGCTTAACCAACGTGGACGCCTACCTCGATGACGTTATCGTTTTTAGTCTGGTCCTGCTGCTCACGTCCTCAACAGTAAGAAGTTTTTCAAGTAGCTGAGAAAGCACAACCTCAAGCTCTCGTCGTCGAAATCGAAGATCGGTGCCACCGACACAACTTTACTCGGCCAGACATTTTCCCCCGCCGGCATTCGACCGACGGCCTCCACGGTCGCAGCCCTCATGAGCATGCCGATGTCCTTGGACCTCAACCAACTAAGCCCTATCCTGGTAGCCTATCTTCCTGCAGGAAATTCCTGGCCGATATGGCCGAAGGGGTCTCTGACCTATCACCTCCCTCCTGAAGCAAGAGGTGAAAATCGTTTTTACGCCTGCTATGGACAACCATCGTGCGAAAACTCCTCGAATAACTCTCGGCGCCTCCCGTCTTGGCCTACCCGGACTGGGAGGCGATCGTCGACAACTTCCCGCCCTTTTGTTCCTCTACTCCGAAGATAGCACCGATGGTTTTAGAACCAAGCTCGAGCAGGAACACAAAGACGGCTTTATCCGCCCTATATTTTTCATCATCCGCGCTACCCTTGAGTCTGAGCGACACTGGACCCCGCTCGATCTCGAGGCTGGCAGCATCGTCTGGAGCATCCTATTTCGGTTGCCATTACCTGCGTTGGAGAATAACCGCAGCGGACGCAGTCGTTCAACTCCATCCGACGAAGAACGCATATATCTGGAAGCCTCTCGCTTAATGGCCTTCTAACTCTGAGTCTCGGCTTGGGTGGACTCGCGCCCTTCAGCCAAAGCGTCGGTTTGGGTGGGCTCCCACTCTCCCAAGCTGATTCTCGCTATCTTCGCTAACATTGGGAACGAATGAGGATTGACAATCTCGGTGCTCTCTATGGAGAATTAACCACTCGTGCCCCAGCCTCCGTCTTTCCACGAGGTTCAAGCCGGACTCTCACCTCCAGCATACACGCGGCTCGCGACCACACCGACTCGGTGTTTGTCGTGCCGCTGTACCCCCCGCAGCTTCCGCCGGCGCCGGTCAGAAAATAATTTCCCCCGTGCCCGCTGTACCTCCCGCGGCTCCCGCTGGCGCCGGTCAGAAACTAACTTCCCCCGCGCCCGCTCCACCCTTTACCACCACGGCTTCCGCCGGTGCCGCCCAGAATGTTATTTCCTGCGCGCCCGCCCAGCCTCGTGCCCAAACATTCGAAATTTAGGCACCACGGCGTTGGAGAAAGCTTCCTCCGCCCTCGCTTCTCAAAGCGGCTCGGTTGGCGTGGGTACAGATAATGTTCCGCCCACGACCACCAACCCACCGCTATTTGTTTTCACGGCGACGCCGGGAACCTCGGTTTTCAGGCATCCCCTGCTCAGCTTCAGGCAACCTCGCGAAGCGCCAAGGCCAACCGTGCCCCTATCCCGGTTATGCCCTCGGCTCTACCTCAGCTGCCTTCAATTTCTCAGGCTCGCCCGCCTTCCCTCGTTCCGTCGGAACTTATCTCGACAAGAACGCGTCGGCGTCAAGCCACCGCCGCTGGATCCCTCAAGCCTGCAGTCAATGATGGCTTTGATCCCCCGTCCCCAGTGTCGCCACCGGCTGTAAAACCAGCAGCCACCTCGCGACGCCCTACCAGTAGGCCACAGTTGCCCCCACCTTCTAGCGAGAGGCCCGCCCGCCCTCCCTATTTGGCCCGCGCCGTCAACCATCCGTCGGCCACCGCCACAACTGAGCCTGCCCCGCCATATCTTGGCGCGTAAAGCTCGGACGCCGCTCCTTTGAACGCCCTTTCCTGAGGTACTATCCCCAGCGGAGCTCAATTTTCGCGAGTCCGTCGAGCGGTAATCACCCGCTGATTGGTCGCGCGAAAAACGCGCGGAACCATCACGTGATGCCGCCAGTAAGTATCTCATTTCCGGAAGCCCTTCGCCCCCCCCCGATGATTTCTCCCTCATATTTCATGCCACAAACGCCCCCACTGTCGGAAATCCGCCCTTAAGCCAAAAAAGGACGCATCCGCAGGGATGACGAAGGGACCCTTCTGTTGGTGCGGAAAATAACCTCCACCCCTGCAGCCGGTCCCCACACACGCAGCGGGCGTGCAGCTCGCCTTATTAACGACGAGCCCACGATAATTTACTTGCCGCTTCTCATGCGTTCGTGGATTATGCAAGCCTACCACACCAACGCCTCCAAGCGTCAACGCCTCCTGCTACCTTGGAGTCGCTCGTACGTTTTGTATGCTTGAGCACTCTTATTGGTGGTTGGGGATGAACGTGAGCACGCGATAGTGGCTTGGACATTGCCTCCCGTGCCAAGCGCGCAAATTGTGTCGACAGCCAGCGCGCGGGCCCATTCTATCGCCTCCCTTGCCCTCTGGGCCTGTCATTTTGATTACTTCGGCCCCCTCCCGCTTACGCCCAAAGAAACTCCTATCATCTCCTTTTCACCGACAGTTGCAGCAGGCGCGCCGGCATGTACGCCGTTTTGCGGCGGAGTTCACGGCCTAACGCACAGCGGACATTCTTGTCAACAAGTACATCCCTCTGTGGGGATGGCCCGTTAGTCTCTACGACAATAACCTCCAACTCTGCTCCAAGCTGTCTCCTACTATTTACAAGCTCCTACATCCTAACGGCAACGGTGGCGTCAAGCTCGTTAATCATAACATGGCTCAGATGCTCGCTATGGTCGTCACTGAGCGACACGATGATTGTGACGCTCATTCGCCGCACAACAGTTCAGTCTTTGCCACCACCGGGTTGGCCCCCAATGAGGTGCACATGAGCCGCCTCCCTCGCCTACCCATCACCGTCTTCGAGCGCCCTAACGCTGGTAAACACCAAACAAAGCCTTGCTCGTGACCAGCTCGAATATATCGACCTGGTCGTCGACCGCCAGCTACGCTCGTTCGCCCTGGTTCGCGAACAACACTCTACAATATTTCCCGCGTCGAACGCCGCAATTATGATTCGACGGGCTCAAACAACCCCCCATCTACGCCATCAGGGGTTGGAGGTGACTCTACAACGCTGCCGCTTCCATCCGGCGCGGGGTCCAAGCAGGCACTCCAAGGTGCTCAAAGCGACTTCTCGCTCAACTGAACCGGGCCATTCAAGAGCTTAACAGTCAGCCCTTCCCCCGCAGAAGCACCCCCCAACGGCCGCTCTTTGGTCGCCAGGCTTCTTTACCTCCAACACTTCCGACAGCATATTATTTACTGTTGGACCGGCGCACCGCTTCTACTTCAACAGGAACATCGGTTGTACCGTCGTATACGCGTCGGTGCTGCCCAACGAGAACTCTCACGAGATCAGGGCGCCCGATAGGTGTCTCCAGGCTACCGCTTCGTCACGCACCAAGACTGGACCAACCGTTTCCGTAGCACCATCCTCCCCGTCGGCCCCCACTTCTGGTACAAGGCCCGCGGTCATCACAGGTGGCTCGGCAAGATCTCCGCTCACACCACAACAACCGCCATCTGCATCGTTCCCTCCTTGGACGATCCCGGACCTGTCAAGCTCAAGCTCTCTTCTTCTCTCTGCGCTACAGCTATTGGAGCGAAGCGGAGTTCGTGGTACCTTCATACTCGCCAAGGTAGAGCCCTTCAGCATGAAATATTGCCTAACGTCGATTAGTCCCGCGAAGTCGAACTTGCCGACCACGCCGCGACAAACTGGTTTTGCTGGTGTTAGTTAACTAATACAGTGGTAGTAGTTGATTCTGGGTCTACATGATTTATTTTTTCTCTCCCCCACTAAGTAACTAACCGTAATGATAGCCTTTTCGTAGACATGTAAGCTGGCAATCCTCTGCTTTTATTCAAGCTGATTTTTGTTCTTGTTTTAAGATCCTGCTTCCTTTTGTGTATTCCACCTTGACGATTTCTTCGCGTTTTCTTTTGGCATTGTTGTTTTTGCCGGAGACCCGCAACGTTCGTCGAGACCGGACTAGTCATGCCAAACGCTCGCCCCTGCACTTGGCTCGGGTGTCGCGCTATTTTATTCATTATTTTCTTTTTTTGCTTAGTTGTCGGTACTCCGCCTCGACGATTTATTTATGCCATCTCTCGCTTTAAATGCCGGAGACCTGAAACGTTTGTTGAGTCCGGACTAGTTATACCGTACACCGCTCGCCCCTGTATCCGATTCGGGTGCCGCGTTGACTGCAATTTTTTCGTAGTTTCGCTTTTCTTGGTGTTACTCCTTTTTTCTGCCGGATAAACAAGCCCAGAGACCACGTTGTCATCGCGGAAGGTATATTTTGTCGTGACTTTGACGTCCCTTATTGGCGGTAATATTTCAGCCGTTGCAGGCTGTCTGTCGATACCAGGCGCGTCATTTACGATAGATCACGCACCCCCTCCCCAAACGCTTGCTCCTGTATTTGCTTCGGTTGCCGTGTTTTTCTACTTGCCTATCTGTGTACTCACGTTTTTCCAGCGTGCCGCGCGCGACCGCTGTGGCCACTTTTGTCCGGAAACATATTTGTTTTCTTTGGCTCATTTGCTACGCTGCCTCCCTTTCGTGTTTAGGGTTAAGCACCACGTAGCATCTTTATGTTGAGGCACCACGTATCGTCTTTATGTTGTTGTTGGTCCTTCTGATTTTTTTTTAAATGTAATGTCTAGGTTTTTCTACGCCCCTGCCCCCCGCCGGTGCATTTTCGCTAAGGTGAGGCAGGCAAAGCATGCCTTATTTTTCTGGTTACCGCTAAAAACATTATTTCCGTCCTCCCTTCGAGCGTGTTGGGAGTGCTGTTTTCTGTTTTCCCCTTTTCTTTTTTGTATTCTGAAAGAATGACGCGTGTGTCGAGGCTGTGTCTCTGTGGAGAGAGATGGCAGAGGTGGCACCGAAATGTCTGTGAAGATCACTTGTGTAGAAGAAGAAAAGTCATTGTTTGAAAAGGCGCTTATTTGGCCATAATGGAAAGAAGATTGACCTCAGGGAGATCAATGGAAAAAGAAGAGAAGAGGAGAAGAGAGAAGAAGAGGAGTAGAGTACAGGAGTAGAGAGAGGAAGAGGAGTGGAGTAGAGTAGAGTAATCGAGGTGGGCGGTGCCTGCACCTGATCATCCCGGTACAATGCCCATGCTACGGACAGTTACATTCTACCGTAGTTGGTACTGTTCCCTGTAATGTTGTCTACAACGTTATAGGAACGTTCTAGCAAAGTTCTCAGCATCGTTCCTGATGAAGATGCTTGGGACAAACAATGTGGCGCACTACGAGTAGGACAAACTCGTAATCTATCCGCATATTGTAATTCCCCGAATATCTAGACTAAGATACTCACATACTCGTATCAGTGCGTAGTGACTGCACATTACAATAGATACGTATGGATCTCAACGCCCATATGCTAACACGCCCCCGTAATGAAAGTCAGTAGCAAGAGTAATGCCTACGGTGTAGAAACCTGATACTCAAAAATCAAATGAACTTGTGTAGAATGAAATAATGGTACAACATATTCAGTCCTGCGCGAATGCAGCGGCAATATGGAAAACAGTAAACACAAAGTTCACTACACATCCAGTCCGGGATCCCGTGTGATGACGGTGACAATATGGTTGTACTCATGTCGGAAAAGCTAATCGTAGTTGTGCATGACTACTGAGTCGTAGTGCACGACACTGAGTCAAAACCTACAATGAAAAGCGTAGAAAGATATCTGCCGTACTTGCAACCCGCCACCTCAATTGACTGCTACAATGATAGAGCTACGGAAATGGTACGTAATCTTGCAGAAACAAAGAAAGTCGGTGGGTGTGTACCCAGACAAAAATAGCAATGACCTACTGTATGTACCAGTACGTGTGAATACTCATTCGTCCAGCAATCAACATTGGATAGTTGAAGAGACATCTGATAAAACTGAGACGCGTGTCCAGTGTGCAGTATAGACGTGTGTACGTACTCATATGAACCCTACAGAGCAGTACCTAGTGTCAGCAAAGTCAAAGAAAAAAACAAATCGTGGTGTAAATACCAGCGAAGTATACCCTAGAACGGAAGCGTTAACCCGTACGTATGATGGGTGTTAAACTCGCCCCCAGAATAGATACCTAGAGTAACATGGAATCCAAGTAGAAACTGATGACATTCGTCAAGTACAGCGAAAAGTGCATTGTTCATGTGTACATGTATGTACGTACGTACTCGTAATATATCTACAAGTAACGATAGTACAGCAATAGAGTACGTTGGGCGCAATCGTATCGCAAAATAGACCCGTGATGCTGTGGTGTTGACCAGCGAGCTATTTCCTAGCAAAGAAAGCGTAAGAAAGTATCTACTGTACCTATGTACGCCCCCCCCCAATGAATTCTAGGACAAGAAATCGAACCGTTGACGTATACTCGTACAGGTATGCGTCCAGCTATTTTGAGATGTGTGAAGTACAAATCAGCATGGTGAGTATGTATATATGATACGTACTCAAAGAAAAGAAAGCTGTGGAAAGCTAAGGAACGACTGATAACAAGGGAGATGTATGTGTCCGTGACGGTATACAGCAGTGCACATCATGTTTGATCTTGCGTAAAACGTACTCGTGTGAAAATACTCTACGTACAACAAAGCCAACAGAGGGAAAGTACAAAAATATACACCCCCCACGAAAACCAAGGTAAAGAAGAGACGCAAGGAATGCGCATGATGATGACGATCTTCGTTCTTCGTGCTGGTGTTGCGGAGACCTTGTTTAACATGTAGTAGTAGTGTTGAAAAGAAGTGGTGCTGCTGTTGATGATCTTCTTCTGAAGGCTGTCTTCTTGTGAAGAACTAGTCGAGGCATAGCAGACCGAGATGTACGTGTAGATGAAGATGGCTGTGAGATGATGCTGCTGACGATGAAGCGCTGACGAAGTGGTGAAGACCTGTCCCCGTAGTCAGTCCGTAATGATGTGCTGCGCCGTTTTGCTCGGCGTGTGGAGTGCCGGTTGTTGTCGCGATTGGGTTGTGCCGCGTTTTGCGGTGCAATAGCAAAAAATCTATCCCCAGATCGGTAGCAAGCATGCAACAAGAAAGTGTGGAACTCCTTGTTTGCTTTGGGAAAAATGAGCAAATCCCCCCAGAGTGGTGTTCACGTTTCAGCTTCGATGTCGCCGAATACGTAGCTGGTCCCAAGTACGATGGAGATGGTGATAACCAGCTGCTTGATGAACGCTTCGGTGGTGGTGCTGTGCACCTAGACCCTGGTGAGCTCGCAGATGTTGATCCTCCGATCCTGAAAGAAGAACTTGAAAAGCAAATTATAAATACATTGCTGCAGCCGAGGGTAGACCATCGATGCTTCCGGAAGTCGAGGTAGTGATGTTGTAGTGATGCTCGTACAGAAATTGTAGTCGAAGTAGACGTAGAAGCTGATAGTAGCAGATAAACCGGCAGGAGTTCTCTCCCGTGGCAGGTTATGTCGCCGAATGCATCAACGGGCTGGCTGCGTGATGCAACGCTGGTTGGCCTTTTTCCCCATATGGAATGGAGATGGATGCTGATTTTTCCTTCGAGTCTGAATTTGTATTTCCGCGTGAAAGCGTGAAATCGTTGCTGGAAAAGGAGGCCTTGAGTCTGAATTCGTGCTTTCGTTTGAAAGCGTGAAGCCGAGGCTGGAAAATGATAGTAGGAGGTCATCCCCCGATGCTACGCTGGGTAGCAGATTCGTCAACAACCTGGCTGTTTGATTCAGCACGTGTAGGTCTACTTGGCAATGCTTGCTCAAGGATGAATCTATTTGTACGTACTTCGTGCATCGTGGCTTGAAGAAACGGTTTTAATAACGACTTTACGCGTCTAAATAGCGAAGAGCCGGCTCGAGACTAACTTTAGTTGTGATGGCGAGTTACAGCAGGTCTTGTAACGTTTCTTCATGCTTTACAGTGTGGAAGTAGCGCGGAGCTAGCTTCGCGTGTGATGAGCAGAAATGATTTCGTGACTTGTTTCGCGCTTATAGCTTCAAAAGTATCATAGTATCGAAAACAAAGCTTTGCGTGTGATGTTTACAAAAATAGTCGGTGTCATATTTTTGCAATTACAGCGTGAAAGCGATGTTGAATGTACGAGTTCAAGTTTCGCGAACAGAAGCGTGAAACCGGACTCATTACTCGTACGTGCTACCCGCGTAAAAGCGTGACAGCAGTCTCCTCACCTGCCTCGCGCGTAGAAGCGTGAAAGTAGTACTCCTTGTAGTATCCCTGTTGAACGAAGTTGATGAAAATCGATGATGAGAGTCGATGTCGATGCTGTCGGGTAGATGATGATCTTCTGGTGTTTGGAGCAAAAACCGTATTCCTCCACAGTGGAAAACTTGAAATTTCTTCGAAAGTAGAACGTGACGCGCTCGCCGGGAGACGTCGTTTCGTGATGCCAGTCGGTGCGTAGACCAAAGTCGAGGCTCATAACCTGAAAGAATGACGCGTGTGTCGAGGCTGTGTCTCTGTGGAGAGAGATGGCAGAGGTGGCACCGAAATGTCTGTGAAGATCACTTGTGTAGAAGAAGAAAAGTCATTGTTTGAAAAGGCGCTTATTTGGCCATAATGGAAAGAAGATTGACCTCAGGGAGATCAATGGAAAAGGAAGAAGAGAAGAGAAGAGGAGAAGAGGGAAGAGGAGTAGAGTGATCGAGGTGGGCGGTGCCTGCACCTGATCATCCCGGTACAATGCCCATGCTACGGACAGTTACATTCTACCGTAGTTGGTACTGTTCCCTGAAATGTTGTCTACAACGTTATAGGAACGTTCTAGCAACGTTCTCAGCATCGTTCCTGATGAAGATGCTTGGGACAAACAATGTGGCGCACTACGAGTAAGACAAACTCGTAATCTATCCGCATATTGCAATTCCCCGAATATCTAGACTAAGATACTCACATACTCGTATCAGTGCGTAGTGACTGCACATTACAATAGATGCGTATGGATCTCAACGTCCATATGCTAACATATTCGTTCTTTTTGCAGCTTGATACGTGCCACTGCGTGCTTACGGCATCTTTTCTCGCGTGGTGCTGCATGGGTGATTCTCACCCATGTGTTGCATGTGTTTCCCTTGCGCGCCCTACTTCAGCTTGAGCGTGAAATCCTACTTTTGCATTTTCGGATTTTAGTTTTCGAGTTCCTCCGCGCCACTCTTGTTTGAGTGTGCTGCAAGTCGTTCCCGAAACTGTTTGGCTACCTCGACTATCGAACGCTCTTCCCGTTGTCGGATTTTTGTTTTTTTTTTGGGTTCCTCTGCACCACTCTTGTTCGAGTGTGCTGCAAGTCGTTCCCGAAACTGTTTGGCCGCCTCGGCTATCGAGCGCCTTTCTCTCTTTCCCACTTGGGCCGTGCTTTTCGTAGCTACGTAGTAGCTTCTTTTTGTGTCACTTTGCACCGTTCCACCAGACCGCTTACTTTCGGATTGCCGACGCGTTTCCTCTTTGGATTAGGACTACCGTGCTCTGTTTCTGTCTCTGTTTCCCCCTTGGCATTTGGCATACGCACATCGTTTTGCTATATCCCCCCCACGGTAGGTCGGAGTTCGCACGTCCTAGCACTCGTGCCGCCCCCTCAAATCCGTGCTGTTTATTTGCATTGTTTGTGTTTTCTCTGGAACCCTTTTCTTGGCAGCACTGAATGCGTGCGTATCCTGCGATATAGTCTCCGTGGTGGTAGGACCCCATTAGTCCCCCTAGGCAGATACTTTAGCGCACGCAGATACTTTGGCGCACGTCGTAATTTTTGCTGTCTAGAAAGTTGTGCTCCCTACGTTGGGTGCACTCTTCGGCCAGCCGCCTTTCTTCAGCATGGTTATCGTGTCGTCCTTGCTGAGAAACCTGCTTTCTGTAGACGGCAGATTGTTTTTACCGGCTTTCGCCTTGCAAGTTATAGAAGTGTGGGAGTGGGTTGTGAAGCACAGTATCTTCGATCCATTTCTCAGAATTTTCTGGATGGATTATGTACCCTCCTGATTTATATGCATCTGCATATACTGCCCTTCAGGGGGGTCTTGTGTCATGGTACTCATGATATCCCCGTTTCTCCTCTATTGTTGTGGAGGCATTACTATTTATATATTCCTCTGATAAGAGGAATACTTGCCCTCTCCTGCTCAGAACTTCTGGAGAGGCAAGGAACCGCTAATAATATGAACCAAACACGTGTGAGTGCGGGTGATTGAGAGTAACCAGAGTGAACCTGCACAGTAGTCGGGCTTGCCTCATACTGCCTAAACTGAGTGCATGATGCCGCGGTCGTAAGGCCGTGGCTTATCTTCACACGTATATACCTGGTACAATAATACGAAAATACACGTCGTGGGAGTGAGAGTGGTCACGAAAACAATGAAAGCATACGACATATATTAATACCCGTACTGAAAATAACATACAGCATTTATCAAGAGTTTGGAGGACACACACATTCGTTATCATTCTGCTGTTCAGGCGCAATTCAAAAGCATGTTTGAATTTTTCTCGCAGCCAAAAAGTCCTGGAAAACACCGTTCGTGGCGTGCGTTTTTTACTTGGTTTTAGTATATACCTGATTTTGGCTCAAATGGATCAGGTATACCTGATTTTGGCAGTTGCCCTAAATATAATTTTTCACGACGGGACGGGACAGTACATTTAATTTCACGACGGGACGGGACGGTACATATAATTTTTCACGACGGGACGGGACGGTAAATACAATTTTCCCGACGAGATGGGAAGGTAAACATTTTTCACGACGGGAAGGGACGGTAAAAATATTTTTTCACGACAGGACGTGAGGGACGTACCATGGGACCGATTTTTCCTGTCCCAAATGTGAGTTGTATACTGTATACCAATTAATTGCGATGTACCACGTATATAAGTAGTGGTAATGCGGTAGTGGTATTCTTAATGCGGCACTGGATCATTTGATCAAAACAGCAGTTGTTGCTCCAGAGGAACAAAAGAAAATAAACACTCGTACGAATCGTACGTGAATAAAAATTAATCTTGAAATTCGTATCCCCAAAATAAGATTTGACGGGAAATTCGTATCCCCATAATGAAAACCTTATTTCATTATTTCATATTTGATATTTTGATGTAAATTCGTAGATTCTTGGTGGGAATGAAGGGAAGAGACAACGGGTAGGGGTGAATCTTGGCGGGAGAGACAAGTTTTGTCGGCGGGACGGGACGGTAAAGACAACGGTGCAGTGACGGGACGGGACGGTAAATGACATTATCTTGACGGGACGGGACGGTAATTTTCAACGGGAGCGATTTTCTTGACGGGACGGGACGGGACGGTAAAGTTCAACGGGGCAGATTTCGATGACGGGACGGGACGGTAAGTGGCAACGGTTAGATAATTTGTCGGCGGGACGGGATTCGACGGAACGACGGGAGCAGTTTAACGACGGTTTTACCGTCCCGTCCCACCATTACCGTCGTTACCGTCCCGTCTAAATACCGTGATAAGCCTTGCGATATACTATGGACATCCGTAATTGTTCCTTTTCCCCAGAGTGAGCCCTCAAAAGCGACATGTTCTTTGGGTTTTTCCAATGTCCAGCGAGAATTGTGGTCGTTTTGATGTTGCACAAACCGATGGGTTTCCTGATTAAAAGATGCTACGGTACGAGCGATTATAGGGGCAAGGGACTGGATTTTCGGTTGAACGATGCTTTAGAAATAAAGAAACAAAAATGAGGAAACAAGCTACTCAGCCGGGAGGCCTCCACAACGCGGGAGGAGGAGTCAATCGGGTGTCGTACGAGTACAGTATACAGCAGTGCTGTTTTCCGCGTTTCTTGTTTCGTTCACCGTTGCCGAATCGACCTCGTTTCTTACCTCGTGTAGACGTCGATTGCTGCTACGAAATTTGTTTTTGTCGGTCAAATCGAAATCGAGCTGCCTTTCTGACGCTGAAATCCTTATTTTTCGTGGAACGCCGAGCCTTTTGTTTTTCTTCTCGCTTCACCGTCGGTGATAATTCAAAGCGGGTCATATTACGGAGGACCATAGTAAGCAGGACCAAACGTTGTTATAAAAGATAGGTAAATTTTTAGGTTTGATTGTGTACCGTAGGTCCTGTTTACTATGGCTCCCCGTAGTGGCGGCACACCAGGCATTCCGAAGAGATTACTGTTAGGTTTCCCGTCACACAAGTTCATACCGCTGTTGAAAGAATTATGAAGCGGAGATTTGAGGCCACTCTTCGAGGCCGGTATTAGGCAGTAGTAGTAAAGGATTGATTGTGAACCTTCCCAGCGTGCCTATTTAGGCGCTCTGGTTGAAGGGTATATTGTATGCCGCTCGACCCGGCAGACAAGAAAATAGTTCTGCTTTACCGTAGAGGGCCCCAATATAAAACAATAATAGTGGGAGCAGAACAAATAGCAGCAGCTTCTGCAGGGAAGTGGCGGCCCTCTGCAATTGACACTTTGCCGTAGCTGGCGGTTGGTGTCTACTTTGAGCTTCATTTCTAAATATAAACTTCAGCATCCAAAACCAAACCACATAGCTATCATCATGAGCAGCTGCTATCTTGTTGATGTCCGGCAACAATCGTAGGCGCAGCAGCAGCAAAATCAATCCGAGAAACACCCATGGCTAGCTTCTCAGCAGCAGTTCAGTAGTAGGACAAATAACAAATTGTATCTCATTCAACAGCATCATAGTAGCGGCAGAAGACACAGCACCTAATGCTTTGTGTTTTCATCGGTCCGTTACCAACCACGGGATCTCAAGCAGTAGCCGAAGCCGCAGCACTAAAACAAAAATCGCCCTTCCGCTTCTCTCACCTTGCCACAGCGCAATTCCCCCCTATGTACGATACCAACAATCGCCTCAAGACCACGATCACGCAATCATCACGATACATAGCCCTTACGCATAATCAGCCAGCGTACAGCAGGCAGCGTACAGAGTCACTTCTATTGGCAAACCGTCAGAAAATGCTGAGCTCTGATTGGTCAAGGTCAACCCATACCAAAACCAACCGTGATTGGCCGAGGCTCACCACTAATAAGTCACCAGAACAAAACCACTCGTGATTGGTCGAAACAAAAGAATATCGAGCCATCATTGGTCATGGCCGAGATATATCAAATCGTGATTGGTCACCGTCAACGAGCCCAAGGACTGCCAAACTGTGATTGTTCGTCAAAAAAAGAAGAAAGAAGAAGAAAAAAAGCGAAAACGTAAAGTCGTGCTTTTAGCAATGCACCGCCAACGATTACCAAATCAATCATCAGCCATAGCTGCTCTCCCCGACCCCCCCCCGCAAGGAAATGCCTACGTAGTGGCATGACCTGGCCACGCTCAACAACAACATCACGCGCGAGTCGTGATTGGGTAACCGTCCACAACCACCCACGGAGTAACACCCCAAAATCACCCGTGGTTCATCCCCATCAACGAATATACTAAACATCGGTCCCTATTGGCCACCGAGAACGCACTGACCAATCGTCGTTGGTTGGTCGCTACCAGCGAGCGCATAATCGTGTGCGATGGGCTTGATTCGGTCGCCGCCACAGCAAACATCGAATCGGTCGTGACTGATTATGGTTTCAACCCCAACCAAGTCTAAATCAGTCGTAGCTGACCCGGTCGCAAGCCACTATAAACCCGAATCACGATCGGGGGCAGAAATGCAAGCAGACAAGGGGGGCGTACAGGCAAAACGCAGCTGAAAGGGCTGGCTTGTATGTAGGCAAGCAGGGAGCTGGTAGGCTATCAGACAGACAAGACAGCAGATTGGCTAGGGGGGAAGGCAGTCAACCAGAGAGAGGAAGGCGGGAAACGCAGGGTAGGATACAGGCAGACGATTGGCCGGCGGAACGGGTATATAGGGCAGCCTAAACTAGCTGGCATACAGACAGCTGGTTGGCTGGCTGGCTATGAAAGTAAGCTAGCTCATAGGCAGCAGCTGGTTGGCTAGTATCCCAGCTGACATTCATATGTTTGGCTGGCAAACAGACAGCCGATTGGCTAGCAGGCACGTACACAGGTACCATAGCTGCTTGGCTAATAAGCTATAGCTGACATGCAGCTGATCGCCCAAAAAACTATAGCTGACATGCAGCTAATCGGTCGACAAGCTATAGCCGACATGCAGCTGATTGGCCAATACGCTACTGGCAGGTGACAGCAAGCTGGTTGGCCGGCTGGCTCGCTAGCTAGCTCAGAGCTCGTCGTGCTCGTCCTCTTCGTCGATGTCTTTCATCCATGTCTCCAGGTCCTCCTCATCGTCGTCATCGCCCCCCGCCTGCGCCTTTTTCGCCGCCCTTGCCGCCTGGTAAGAAGAACGAAAAACGGAAATAAAAAGAGGCAAGTTTTCGGGGGGGGGGGGGGGGGTAATGTTAGAGAAACTGCTCGACTCAAAAACACCTGTGTTGCACTGCCAACAAAAATGCATTTTCTCACTGACCCACCTCCTCCTCGTTCTTTGGTGTTTTGTATAATATGAGGCGGTGTGGGCCTCTTCCTCCCCCCTGCATACTTCGCATACCGGTACGATACAAGTATACCATTCCAGAAACATCGGTACCCAAGACTGGATCTCAACAAGTGCTTTAAACAGCAGTTGTATCTACGCAGCCATGGTATGAGACGCATGCTACGGTAGAGGTGCGCCGTGTTTTTTCGGAGGGTGGCCACTTGAGGAGCTCTATGCTTCACCCAAAAACTGATTTGAAAGGATAACAAAAGTGCTATATACCCGATGAACAATCCCATGCCGTCAAGTATAAAACGAATAATAGTGCCACACAAGAATGAAATTACGACGGTTTCGGGTTAAGGAGCACCCCCGTCATTCAGAAAGCATTCCAGCCAAAAAACGGTATACCTCTACCTCTATCGTAGCACGCGTCATGATGATGTCGCCGTGATACGATATTGTTACCATTCTATAATTTGAACAAAAAACATATAACCAAAGCTGTGGGATCACCTCCTCCTCGTCTTCTTGAAAGCGGGGGTGGGCGTCCTTGTCCCCGTGCACACTTCGCGTATCAACGACAGAACGATGTCCTTGCAGAAACCTAGTTAACGTAGACTGTCTCAAGTGCTTTGAACAGCAGTTACTATAGCCTACGTACCAAATCTATGTATATAGTGTGACGCTTACGCCAGAATGACATCTGCGGCCGCATAGTAAGGACCGCTTGGATAAAATTTGAACATACAAACCAAGGGTGCTCGATAAAAAGACAGGGGGGGTATACTAAAACCAAGTGAACTACGCGTATGAAAACAAACTCGTTTCTCGTAATATCGTCCACGAATCCCAGTGTCAAGAATAAGAAACAAACCAGTGCATTGGGATTCGTGGGCGGTATCACGCAAAACGAATTTGTTTTCATAATGCCTATTTTACTTGGTTTAGTATACCCACCCTGTCCGTGTCTCGAAAATGGGTACTATTTGGGGGCATAATAAACAGTGAATAGGACCTACGGCACAGACAAAAACCTTTCATATTTCCCTGTTTTTACTATTACGGGGGACCATAGTAAATAGGACCAAATGTTGTTAGTATAAATAGTTGAGTATACTGGTTTTAGTGCGTACCGTATGTCCTATTGACTATGGTCCCCCGTAGTATCAATACTTGGTCCCGTATTCACTACGGTCCTCCGTAATAGTGGGGTGTCGGGAAAGCATTGCTTCGGGGGACCACCGTACAAACGGCTATGATATAGCGTTTCCCTTCGAAAGTGAAAAATAATGAGTTTCGATGGATAAACCCGATACCCGGGTAAGTATTGATGGACGTACCTAACGTACCTTAAAATTACTGTAGGTAAGGTATCGAAGTCTGTATATAACGTACCTAAAACTTAGGCAAGGTATCGAAGTCCGTACCTAACGCACCTATAACTTAGGTAAGGTATCGAAGTCCGTACCTAACGTACCTAGAACTTAGGTAAGGTGTCGAGGTCCGTACCTAACGTGCCTAACACTTAGGTAAGGTATCGGGGTCCGTACCAAACGTACCTAAAACTTAAGTAGGTTACTGAGGTCGTCCCTGAGGTCGTGTACCTAAACCCGGGTACTTCGTCGACGTGTATACCCGATACCCGAGCAATTACCGAGGTGACGTACAACCAAGAAAATTAGGATGGATTAACTGAAACATGTCCCCGCTCGTAGGTTAAAACTAGTAAATATCGCACGCAACACCATTTATCGTGTACCCACCCAGCCACCATATTTATAGGGGCAGGGTGGTAGAATGATATTATATTACAGTACCGGCCCGCTCATAAGAAACCCGAAATCGGGCTTAGGCTGACTTTCTTCTTTGAGAAAGGGGTGCGTCCCACATTAACTTCAGTATAATAGCTGTCGTCTTTCTTATTTCCCCCGTAATGTTTAGGCTGAGTTTCTTGTGGGGCACTTTCTAATGAGAGGGCAGGTAGGGTGGTGTATTGCTTGAACTTTATAATCGATCGACGCACCTCCTCCTCGTCCTTGTGGATCTGCTAGAAGGCGGTGTAGGCCTCCTTCTCGGCGTCCTTCTTGGCTGCCCACGTCTCCTCGCCGAACTTCTGAGCCTCTTCCAAGAGGTCAGTCACCAAGATCTCGTCGAAGATAGTCCCTGACTTCACCTAAGGTCATAGTAATCAAAACAAAAAGGAGAAGGAAAGGCAAGAAAGAAAAGCATTGGTTATTGGTATACATATATAGCAAAAAAAAAAAAGAAAGAGGGAAAAATACGAAAAAAAAAAAGAAAAAAAAACGGAAAAGGCGAGAAAAAAAAAATACTTATAGTTAGCAAACAAGACACAAAAACAGGGCAAAAAAATGAAAAACAACAAACAAAAAAGAAAAGGGGAAAACATAGTTAGAGTTGGCCAGAAAAAAAAAAAAAAAACAGGGCACAAAACGAAAAACAATAAACGGAAAAGGAGGAGAATAATAATAAAAAACATACGTATAGTTAGCAAACAAGAAACTAACAAAACAGGGCAAAACAACGGGGAAAATAAAACGGAAAAGGATGGGTAAGAAGGGGAGTAAGAAAAACAAAATCTAAAGATAGACGTAATTTATTATTTTACCAACAAGAAAACCGAGTAGTCGGGTCACGAAGACTTCTTTGAGCATTGAACATTGTCCCTCCTCCCGGCTTCACCCGTAGCAAACACAGACCCCCACAAAACAAATACGGTGAGGAAAAAAAGAGACGAGCAAAAAAACAAAACTAAAATGAAGACAAAACAGGGGAGTGTGGCGTTCCATTCTTGTATTTTCGTGCCCCCGTGAGCTACTGTAGTACGGTGGACGTCCCGGGCATGTTGAGTGAGAAGAAGCGTCTGCTCGTTCCCTCTCTTCCCCTCGCCTGCCACAGCTCTAACCTGCTCTTCGTACTACCGAGACACCAAAACAAACAGACCCCTCCTCATCTTGGTCCTTTCTACGCCCTCCCCATTACACCGCAACCCCCCTCTCCCTGGGTCTATGGCCGTACGACTACGGGCGTGCACGACGTGAGTACACCGCCCTCACTCCCGTTTCCCATTTTGTCCCTCTCTACTGAAAAAACGCAATGAGCGCGTCAAAGTTAAAGGTGTCTTTACGAGGAGTAGGAACGGTGCTGTCTCCACAGGGGTGCGTGGTCAACGGTCGAATCCCTGTAGTGGTGGTCCCGGTATAGCGCCGGTATCCCAATATATTGCCGGTTGAATCGCTTCACACGGATGGGATTTACAAGTGTGGTAGTGTGCGGAGTAGTGCCGGTTGCCGCTATAGTGCTGGTATTATTGGCTGGCGCATACCGGCACTGTAAAGGGACCCCACCCCGACTGAATGGAAAGCAACAAATGGGTACGACCCCCCTACCTACCCGACCCTCCCTGTCTCCTCTCCATATTTTGTTCCCTCTGCCCTTCTCCCCCCCCCCC
>MEHQ01003970.1:0-68419 GCA_008828725.1 Saccharina japonica | reverse complement strand
TCCTATCCCCTCATCCCCCCCCCCCCCAAGAAAACAAACTCAGCCTACATCCGCGTCCGGGGTTTCAGACGGGATGTCGTGGTTTCTCTCCTGCTTCACGTCCTCGGGGTCGGGGATCCTCTTCTCGTCGACCCAGTCCTCTGGTTTGCTCTCGTCGGGGTCGTTGATCTTTTTCGGCTCAAGGAAGTCGAACTCGTCCTCAAGTGATCCGCTGCGTACGCTCTGCTGGTCCACGTACACCTGGGAGTCAAATTCCGCACAACAAACAAAAATAAAAAAGGTTGAAACACGAACAATAAAAACACAAACACAAAAAGTGGCACCACATTAGTAGTAGGTACGTAGCCTCATTTAAGGTACCCTAGTGTTCAGTATTGGGATGATCTTATATACCGACGTCCAGAGTGATTACCTGTCGCGTATTTATGTGATTTATATATACTAGCGGTACGGCCACGGCTCCGCCCGTGGCGCTAGCGTTGCGTTGCCCACAGTACTGTAGTAAATAAGTTCCTGGTGTGGTACATAGTACTCGCATTAACAGTGTGCTGTGATATACCCCTCTGAACCCAAAAATTACAACCACTATGCGGGGCGGTATCGGCCCGGGGGGTGTCTGTTTTTGTTGACGGTGTACATATTGAAGGATATATGATTCGGAGATTGGGCCTTACCATCCCCGGGTACAGCGGAATATCGACCATGAGCCCCAACCAAAATGTAACTCAGCCCGTGGGGTTAGGGATTTCCACACCTTGCAGGGCGGTGTTGACGCGGGGGGTGTCTGTTTTCGTCTAGGGTTGTTGGAGTTGTAGATGTGCGCAATGATTTCTGATCCGGCTACGAGACGTTATCATCCCCGCGTGCGGTGGGACCTCGATGTTGCCCAGAGGGGAAACCGCGCGCTGGCTCCATGAGAGCCAGGCAACCGTAAATAGGCCCGTGGTATTGGGGTTTCCACACCTTGCGGGGCGGTATCGACCTGGAGGATGTCCGTTTTCGTCCCCGGGTGTTGGGAGTTGTAGATGCATGGAAGGATTTCTGACCCGGGGATGAGATATTATCATCCCCGGGTGTGGCGGGACTTCGACGTTGCCCCGAGGGACGACTCTCGCCGCACGCTGGCTCTATGAGGGCCAGGCAACCGCAAATTAGCCCGTGGGGTTGGGGTTTCCACACCTTGTGTGGGGCGGTATCGGCCCGGGGGATGTCGGCTTGCGTCCCCGGGTCGTTGGAGTTGCAGGTTTATTGAAGGATTTCTGACCCGGGGGTTGGACTTCATCACCCCCGGGTGCGGCGGGACCTCACCGTTGCCCTGAGGGGTAACCCTCGCTGCGTGTTGGCTCTCTGGGTTCCAGCATTCCAGCCAAATCAGCAATCAGCGAGTGGTGGTGGGGTTTCCATACCTTACGGGGCGGTATCGACCCGGCGGATGTCCGCTTGGGTCCCCGGGGTTGTTGGACTTGTAGATGTTTGGAACGATTTCTGACCCCGGGAAGGGATGTTATCATCCCCGGGTGTGGTGGGAATTCGACGTTGCCCCGAGGGACAACTCTTGCCGTACGCTGGCTCTATGAGGGCCAGGCAACCGTAACTTTGCCCCATGGTGGTGGGGTTTCTACACCTTGCGGGGCGGTATCGAGCCGGGGGATGTCCGTTTTCGTCCCCGGGTTGCTGGATTTGTACATGTATGGAATGATTTCTGACCCGGGGATGGGATCATATCATCCCCGGGTACGGCGGGACCTCGACGTTGCCCCGAAGGGCGACTTTCGCCGCACGCTGGCTCTATAAGGGCCAGGCAACTGTGAATTAGCCGTGGGGTTGGGGTTTCCACACCTTGTGGGGCGGTATCGACCCGGGGGGTGTCCGTTTCCGTCCCCGGGTTGCTGGAGTTGTACATGTATGAAAGGATTTCTGACCCGGGAATGGGATCATATCATCCCCGGGTACGGCGGGACCTCGACGTTGCCCCGAGGGGCGACTTTCGCCGCACGCTGGCTCTATAAGGGCCAGGCAACTGTAAATTAGCCGTGGGGTTGGGGTTTCCACACCTTGTGGGGCGGTATCGACCCGTGGGATGTCCGTTTTCCTCCCGGGTTTGCTGGAGTTGTTGATGTATGAAAGGATTTCTGACCCGGGAATAGCATCATATCATCCCCGGGTACGGCGGGACCTCGACGTTGCCCCGAAGGGCGACTTCCGCCGCACGCTGGCTCTGTAAGGGCCAGGTAACTGTAAATTAGACATGGGGTTGGGGTTTCCACACCTTGTGGGGCGGTATCGACCCGTGGCATGTCCGTTTTCGTCCCCGGTTTGTAGGAGTTGCAGATTTATGGAAGGATTTCTGACCCGGGAGTGGGACTTTATCATCCCCGGGTGCGGCGCGACTTCGATGTTGCCCCGAGGGGAAACTCTCGCCGCACGCTGGCTCTATGAGGGCCGGGCAGCTGTAAATTAGCCGTGGAGTTGGGTTTTTCACACCTTGTGGGGCGGTATCGACCTGGGGGATGTCCGCTTGCTTCCCCGGGTGGTTGGAGTTGCATATGTATGGAAGGATTTATGACCCGGGGATGGAATCATATCATCCCCGGGTGCGGTGGGAACCAGTCGTTGCCCCGAGGGGGAACACTCGCTCCGTGCTGGCTCTATGAACTCCAACGCACCAGCCAAAGGAGCAATCAGACAGTAGTGGTGGGGTTTCCACACCTTGCGTGGCGGTATAGACCCGGGAGATGTCCGTTTTCGTCCCAGGTTGTTGGTGTTGTGGCTATATGGAAGGATTTCTGACCCAGGGATGGGACGTTATCATCGCCGGGTGGGACAGGACTTCGACGTTGCCCCGAGGGGCAATTCTCGCATCACGCTGACTCTATGAGGGCAAGGCAACCATAATGTTTTTTAATTTACATGTGGTATTGGAGTTTCCACACCTTGTGAGGCGGTGTTACCCCGGGGGATGTCCTTTTTCGTACCTTGTGAGGTGGTATCGACCCGGGGGATGTCTGTTTTCGTACCCAGGTCGTTGGAGTTGTACATGTGTGGAAGGATTTCTGACCCGGGGATGGAATCATATCATCCCCGGGTGCGGCCCTGAGCCTCAGCCAATCAGTGACAAACTGATGGGGGTGGGGTTTCCATACCGTGCGGGGCAGTGTCGACCCGGGAAATCGCCGTTTTTGTCCCCGGTTGGTCGGAGTTGTATAGATATGGAAGGATTTCTGATCCGGGGATGGGAGTCTATCCTCCCCGGGTTCAGTGGAACCTCGGTGGTTCTTTCCAGCACCGATGTTCTAGAAAGAGCCAGCAGCCACTGGCATGGATTTGGGCAACCAATCAGCTGCCAGAATAGTAATACTAAAATTGTAAGTCAGCAGGTAGGCTGGCTAGATGGCCCTCAGAACTGCATCGAGATTGTGCCACGGCCACGGCTCGGCGTGGCATGGGACCCAGTGTTCTGCGTGTGGTGGCACCCAGCCTTCCTACCCATGGGGCCAGGTGGGGCTGAACCGCTCTGGATAGCGCTGCTCAATTACAGACAGACAGACAGACAGAATACCAGCATTTAGTAATATATATATACAAGCGGAATTGTTTTTTTCCTATTGGGCTGCGCCAAACGAACGCTGTAGATGGCGATCCATGTGGAATGACAACCGCTCCTAGACAAATAGGTTTAATAGATATGGTTGAACGAATTTGCTGAACCTCTTTCCTCCCATTGGTGGACACGCTGGCTTCACGAACGTCAGCCCACAAAGCCAATCAGCTACGAGCCAGTGATATTTGGATTTCCACACCGCGAAAGGCGAACCGGGGATGAGGCCGTATCATCCCTGGGTGGTGCTGGCTTTATTTTCGAGTGCCAGCCAATTAACGATCGGCCAGTCGGGCTGGGGTTTCCACACCGTGCGGGGCGGTTTCCCCCTGGGGGATCGTTTTTTCGTCCCCGGGTGGTCGGAGTTGTAGGTATACGGAGGCATTTCCGAAACGGGGATAAAGACCAATCGTCCCCGGGTGAGGAGTTGTGGATGCATGGCGAAATATCCAATCCCGAGAAAATACGGGTGGCTCTGGCGTTGTATACGAACTTCAGCCAATCAGCGATCGGGCGGTGTGGCTGGGGTTTCCACACCGTGCGCGGCGGTGTCGACCCGGGGGACCTCGGTTTTCGTCCCCGCGTTGTTGGAGTTGTACATGTATGGAGGGATTTCCGATCCCGGGATGGGGCCTTATCGTCCCCGGGTGGCCCTGGCTTTCTTTTCGAGCCCCAGAATGTCGGCGATCGGCCGGTGGGGCTGGGGTTTCCACACCGTGCGGGGCGGATTCGACCCGGGGGATCGTTTTTTCGTCCCCGGGTGGTCGGAGTTGTAGAGATACGGAGTCATTTCCGAACCGAGGATGATACCTATCGTCCCCAGGTGAGGAGTTGTAGATGCATAGTGGGATTTCCGATGGGGGAATAAAATTGTATCGGCCCCGGGTGGCGGCTTTATTTCGAGCGCCAGGAAATCAGCAAGGCTTATCACGGTACTCGATCATCGAGACGAGACGGGACGGTACTGTTTTTACTTTTTGGCGGGAAAAAAAATGTAGACGGGACGGGACGGGACGGTAAAATGACGACCAAACAGGTTTTTGAGACGGGACGGGACGGGACGGTTGGTGTACAATTTCTCAACGGGACGGGACGGTAATTTCAACGGGGTAGATTTTCACGACGGGACGGGACGGTAAAATTCAACGGATTTTTTTTCCACGACGGGACGGGACGGTAAATATAATTTTTCACGACGGGACGGGACGGTAAATATATTTTTTCACGACGGGACGGAACGGTAAATATTTTTCACAACGGGAAGTGACGGTCAAAAAAGTAATTCACGACAGGACGGGAGGGACGTACCATGGGACCGAGTTTTCCTGTCCCAAAGGTAGTTGTATACTATATACCAATTCATTGCAATCTACTACACAACGTATAGAAGTAGTATAGTGGTAATGCGGCACTGGATCATTGGATCAAAACAGTTGTTGCTCCAGAGAAACAACGAAAAGAAACACTCGTACGAATCGTACATTTTTTATTTTATTTTTTCCATCCCATTTATTATCTTCGCACTTCCGTCTCTCCCTCCCTAGTGGTAACTCAGATCCGGGGTCACAAAGTAGGCTCCTCTTCCTCCTCCCCCACTACGGTTCTTGCCTTGATTTTTATCGCGCAAAGGGTTCAGCCTTCCCAACGCTCGTCGATTTTCATCGAATTTTGCCAACTCACGCTCTCGCGCTTTCTGCTAGTCAATATATTTTTTGCGAGAAAAAGTGCCTATGAGCATGCACTCGGCGGGGCTCGAACTACCTTTCTTGACGCTAACAGGCTTCGTGGTTACCTGCTAGCCCACCGGGGCTTATATTCGGTGACAGTACGTGAATAGAAATTAATCTTGAAATTCGTACGTATCCCCATATAATAAGATTTGGCGGGAAATTCGTATCCCCATAATTAAAAAAAAAAAAATTTATTTCATATTCTGATATTTTAATGTTTCATATTCCGGAATTTTCGTATTTCGTTATTTCGTAAATTCGTAAATTCGTATAACTTTAATTTAATTTTAATGTACATACCAATGTGAAAAAACAAATTTTGTAAATTCGTAGATTCTTGGTGGGAATGATGGGAAGAGACAACGGGCAGGTGTGAATCTTGGCGGGAGAGACAAGTTTTGTCGGCGGGACGGGACGGTAAAGACAAGGGTGCATGACGGGACGGGACGGTAAATTACATTATCTTGACGGGACGGGACGGTAATTTTCAACGGGAGCTATTTTTTTGACGGGACGGGACGGTAAAGTTCAACGGGGCAGATTTCGATGACGGGACGGGACGGTAAAGTTCAACGGTTGGAGATTTGTCGGCGGGACGGGATTTGACGGGACGACGGGAGCAGTTTAACGACGGTTTAACCGTCCCGTCCCGCCGTTACCGTCGTTACCGTCCCGCCAAAATACCGTGATAATCCTTGGAAATCAGAGATCGGCCGGTGTGGCTTGGGTTTCCAAACCGTGCGCGGCTGTATCGACCCGGGTTATCTCGGTTTTCGTCCACGCGTTGTTGGCGTCGTACATGTATGGAGGGATTTCCGATCAGGGGATGGGGCCGTATGGTCCCCGGGTGGCGCTGGCTTTATTTTTGAGCGCCATCCGATCAGCGATCGGTCGGTCGGGCTGGGGTTTCCACACCGTGCGAGGCGGTTTCGACCCGGGGGATCGCTTTTTTCGTCCCTGGTTGGTCCGAGTTGTAGATATTCGGAGGCATTTTGACACCGAGGATAGGGACCAATCGTCCCCGGGTGAGATTTTGTGGATTTATGTAGGGATTTCCGATTCGGGGATGATACGCTATTGTCCCCGGGTGGCTCTGGCTATATTTCGAGCCCCAACCAATCAGCGATCGGCCGTCGTGGCTGAGGTTTCCACACCGTGCGCGGCGATGTAAACGCGGGAGATCTCGGTTTTCGTCCCTGGGCTGTTGGAGTTGTAGATGTATCCCTAGATTTACGATCCAGGGATGGGTATTTATCGTCCCCGTGTGGCGCTGGCTGTATTTTTGAGCCCCATCCAATCAGCGATCGGCCCGTCGGGCTGGGGTTTCCACACCGTGCGGGGAATTTTCGAGCCGGCGCATCGTTTTCTTCGTCCCCGGGTGGTTGGAGTTGTAGAGTTACGGAGGCATTTCCGAACCGGGGATGGGGACTAATCTTCCCCGGGTGAGGGGTTGTGGATTTATTGCGCGATTGTCGATCCGGGGATGATACTCTGTCGTCCCCGGGTGTCTCTGGCTTTGACTACGAGCCCAGCCAATCTGCGATCGGCCGGTGTGGTTGGGGTTTCCACACCATGCGAGGCGGTGTCGACCCGGGGGGCCTCGGTTTTCGTCCCCGGGCTGTTGGAGTTGTAGATGTATGGCGGTATTTCCGATCCGGGGATGGGTCTCTATCGTCCCCGGGTGGCGCTGGCTTTATTTTCGAGCCCCAGCCAATTAGCGATCAACCGGTGGGGCTGGGGTTTCCACACCGTGCCGGGCGGTTTCGAGCGGGGGGGTCGCTTTTTTCGTCCCCGAGTGGTCGGAGTGGTAGAGATACGGAGGCATTTCGAAACCGGGCATAGGGACCAGTCGTCCCCGGGTGAGGGGTAATGTATTTATGATGGGATATCCGATCCGGGGATGATACTCTGTCGTCCCCGGGTGGCTCTGACTTTGTCTACGAGCCCAAGCCAATCAGCGATCGGCCGGTGTAGCTGGGGTTTCCACACTAGGCCATGCGGTGTCGACCCGGGGGACCTCGGATTTCGTCCCCGGGCGGTTAGAGTTGTAGATGTATGGAGGGATTTCCGAACCAAGGATGGGGCCTTATCATCCTCGGGTGGCGCTGGCTTTGTTTTGCGCCCCAGCCAATCAGCGATCGGCCGGTGGAGCTGGGGTTTCCACACCGTGCGGGGCGGTTTCGAGCCGGAGGACCGTTTTTTTTTTCCCGGGTGGTTGGAAATGTAGAGATACGGAGGGATTTCCGAACCGGGGATGGGGCCCTATCGTCCTCGGTTGCGGCGGGACTGGGGTTTTCCCCCGAGGGGCAACTTCCGCCGCGCGCGCCGCGGCCCCTGATTGGCCGGGCGCCTGCTGGGGGGCCCCCTTGACCAATGGGCGCCGGGCTCGGAAAACGCAGCGATGAAAAGTAATCCTTATTATATTGCAAGGATCGGACAGGGCCGTCAATCGGCGGCCCCGCCTTCCATAAAAGTTGGACAGTGAATATAAAAGAGTAAATCGAGAAGTGATGGCGGTATCAAGAGGTGGAGGTTTCCGCAGGGAATGAAGTAAAACTTGAAAAGTGGAAACGCAATGTGTATTTTAGATAAATAAACACTTCAGGTACTTTGTGTACTCGCAGTATTTCGGTGTTCAATACTCTCGATACTCGGAGTACACCGAGTAAATTAGATGTTTATACTCCGAGTACTGCTTTACTCGAGTCTAAGTACTGCTCATACTCCCAGTACTCGGAGTATTTGGGCCTTCAGTACTGCTCATACTCCAATTACTCCGAATATTTAAGCCACCAGTACTCTAATAATCTCATTCCTCGGAGCATCGGTGTAAGGATACTAAAAAGGACGTCATATATTTTTCTTAGCGCAAAAATACACGTGATATTTTCATACGCATCAATAGCAAAAATAGGAAATAACTAAAAATGACGTCATATATTTTGCTGGGTATGGTACGCGTGGGATTTCAACGTTTTTGCTCCCCTTCAGCACGTATGTATATATACGTATGTAGCTTCTTGCAGCCCTTCTTCTTTTTCTTGCGTCATGTTACGTTGGTACAATTCTCCGCTACCTTGGGGAGAGAGCGAGCAGACGTCACACCCACCCTCGCACCACTCACCCACCACCCAACCACCGACCTTACCACTACAGCAGTGCAGCAGCAGAGAGTACGTAGAGCAGTACGTAAACAGCAGAAGACAGATGCGTTTGCTTTGTGCTGGGTATCGTACGTGGGGGGTTGTATATAACTTATTTCCTTCGTCAACCATCCCTCTTCCAGAACCCAACCCAAAAACCACCCTGCCCGGAAATGTAAGGACCGTTTGGGTACTAATATGATTACCAAAACCATCTCAACATTTCGGATAGGGAGGTGGCATTCATACGTTACGTCGGCTACTGCTGTCGTTGTTAATACCAGTAGTCGTTATATTTATATATTATTAATATATAAAAAATATAATGATCGGACAGTTGACAACACAGATCCGACAGACAGAGAACGGAAAGATAACAGCAGGCGGGAACAGAAACGTTGCCACGTCATACGCAACAGAACTACAGTACAGCAGCAGTCGTCTTACAGTAAAAATACATCAGTCGTATGATACGTACATACCAGGTACCCGGAAGATAAGGAACGTTTTCATATTAACATGTAATTGAAATGGTGCTTATATTTAGGGTCAGGGTGGTATACTGATACTGCTGTGCATACATACAACAGTATATAGGTGGATGGTCGTATATCACTCTGAAGACGTACGTACCCAGGTGCGTAAAATGGTTGAATATAGTTGTTGGAAGAAAATAAAAAAAACGAAGAAGCGGTCGCAAACGCATGGGGGAGCGAGGAACACTGTAGGCAAGTGGTTTAAGCAAAACAAATAACCAAAAACGGTCGAAAGCCAAGCATAATAGACATTTTCAGTTCTACCCGGGACATCTTAAAATTTTGTGTACTATTAGTAATATGATTACCAAAACCATATTAAACTTTCAGATAGGAAAGTGGCATTGAGGCTGACTGTTGCTGCTGCTACTTCTGCTGCTGCGGTGCTCTTGTTTGATTTTTGAAGGAAAACGTGATGGCCTAGAGGAAGAAGAGGGTGTTCCTGCTGCTGCAGGCAAGCCCCAGGGTTCAGGGTCCACGGAGACGAAGCTACTGCTCTGCTGCTGGCATGATTGTAGTCGGGTGCTGGTTCTGTCGTTGTCTGGGTACACGCAAGCACGGCAAACCGTTGCCCCTGGCCTCCCTGGGTAGAGGAGGGTACACACAGCACACACACGTAGAGGGACACATACAGCATAAACAGGCTGCGTCGCCCCCTGACCTTCAACCCTCTCACGGCAATAGAGCGCACGCTCCTACGAAACTAGCTACACACCACAGCGGGGGTACACCACCACACCAGTATGGTCAAGGAGCTGCACAGCAAGCGTCTCTCTCTATCTCGCGCGCGCACCTCTCTCTCCTCTGCTCTCAGCAAGATGTGGTATAATGGTACGCGGGGGGTTTACACTTTTTTGCGATTGTCCGCCACGCCGGGGAGAGAGCGAGCCGTCCCCAGAAGGGCTTTGTAAGCCCCCCGCTCGCCGAGTTCGACGCAGGCGCCCGCTCGTTCACCCGAGGCACCGCGGGCTGATGTGTGGGAAGGGCGCGGCACGTTCGCGCGGCGGTCGCCGGCTCGGCGGCGAACGGTAGACCAAACTTTGTGAAGTGTACCGGATTCAGAGTAGGGTCAATTGGCCCGCTTCACGCTCAGCGCTCCATCGTAATAATAGTTATACAAGGTTCCACAGATTGTCCGAGTATACTCGATACTTCGAGTATACTAGGAGTATCGAGTATTTTTCGTACTCCGAGTACTGAGACTATTAGAGTACTGGTGGCCTAAATACTCGGAGATCTTGGAGTATGAGCAGTACTGAAGGCCCAAATACTCCGAGTACTGGGAGTATGAGCAGTACTTATACTCGAGTACAAGCAGTACTCGGGGTAAAAACATCTAAATTACTCGGAGTACTCCGAGTATCGAGAGTATTGGACACCGAAATACTGCGAGTACACAAAGTACCTGAATTATTTTCTTCTCGAAAATACTCTAATTATACTCCGAAGTAATGGGAGCATCTGTGATTTTTTTAATGCTAGAAACGCCAGTCACATGTTCCCAGGACCTGGGAGGAATGACGGCCGAGTAATTAAAATGATACAAAGATGCTCCTAACGCACTTCACACTCCGAGTATACTCCGAGTATCAAGTACATTTCGTACTCCGAGTACTTAAGAGTATACGAGTATTAGTATTAGCGGCTTGAATACTCGGGGTACTTGGAGTATGAGCAGTACTGAAGACCAAAATACTCGGAGTACAAGGAGTACCCTCAGAATCGGACACCGACATACTCCGAGTAAAGCAGTATCGAGAGTGTTCATACCCGAAATACTCCAGGTACGAGCAGTATCCGGAGTATCGAACGCCGAAATACTCCGAGTACACGAAGTACCTGAAGTAATTTATCTCCAATACTCGGGACTTTACTCCAAGGTGCTCGGACAACCTGTGCAAGGTTCCCCTCCGGGACGTGCCTAGGGCAGTGCCGCAAGACCGAATTGATAACCATACATAATTCTATATTGTATCCTACACATGCATATGATATCATAGTACGACGTTATAAATTATCTAAGTATCTGTATATTTACCGTACGTGCAGGGACACACATACTATTTTTTAGAACTGCATCATCAGATGACCTGCGCATGCGGGGATACAAATACTTAGAAATAATGTGGAGCCCTCACTATTGACTGCTTCTTTTAAATAGATTTTCCTAACGATTCCGCCAAACATTATATCATGTTAGCCAGTGTGTTTATGTATGTCTTTGTTGTGTGTAGGGGCACCACAGTTGACTTAAGTTGGTTCTAGAAGTGGGTCGAAATTGACTCGATTTCACTGTTAGGGTCGAAATTATTTTGATTTTATGTGGGGGATCAAACGTGACTTTTGGTTTTTGTTTTGGGTTCAAAATTGGCCTGGTTTTGGTGCGGAGGGTCGAAATTGACTTATTTTTGCGTCAGGGTCAAAAATGACTGGTTTTAGTTGGGGATAGAATTTAACTTGCTCTTTGTCTGCGGGCCGAAAATGACTTGACCTTGGTATGCGGGGTGAAAAAGTGCGTCGTGCATTGTTATCCCCTGATCCACCACTGTTTGAACGACGCCCGAGATGACGAGATTCGAAAGATGTCCAGTAGTGCGCAAGTGTATGCAGCGCCTTTCCCAATATCGACTGTGGATCTGCTGCACAGTGACCAGCAGCAGCACCAGCAAGCAGTGTGTTGTTGGACTTGTGGCAGCATGCATGTACTACGCAACAGCAGAGACCCCCCCCATTACGTACTACTGCGTTCTACTTTGTGTTCAGTGTATTATTTTCCCTGGGGTATTCTTCCACTGCAGAGCTTTCTGGAGCCTGTGTCCTGTGACCACGGACTACCCCTTATAACAGCAGATCGCAGGGTCCGATAAAAATATAAATAAATTACAGTATATAATAGTAGGACGCCACAGCAATCCAGGGAGGACAAAACTACCGCACGCGCTTGATGCTGTTTCTTGCTCTGCACTGCTCGTGTGTGCTGTCTGTGATGTCCGGGTTACTCACGTACATACATATACAGTAGTAGTACAAACATAAAACAAACTAAGGAGAAAAAAAAGGAAAATAGATCTGAACGAAAGTCTCGAACTCACGACCTCAAAAAAAAAAACGAGCATCGCAATCATTTTGACAATATAAATATTACCAAAGAACCACCTTATTTTTTTACTGGCGTGCGTGTGCACAGCAGTGCGCGACCCACCGCACAAACACGTGCACAGCAGCAGCGCCGCAGAAGAAGAGAGGTAGAGATGACCGATGACGGACCATAGCCTCCGATAAAGCAACTACTGCTGGAGCCACAGCAGTACACCGCGGACCTGCCACATGCGCGTGATGTTGCCTGCTGCTGCTTGTGCTGCTGGGCGGGGTTGCAACGTGTTGTTTGTGTTCTCTCTGCATGTTATCTGATGTAAAAAAAAATTGGTGGTGTATTTTTGGGGCAAAAACCCGCAACATCAGAAATATAACAACAGTTTCCTTACTCACACGTAATAAAAACGGTCCTTACATTTCGGTCCAATAAGACACTGGATATGTGATAAACACACAGCACAACAGCGAAGAATGGAAGATAGGTGTCGGACTACGGACAGCAGCCTTCGATAAAACAACTATCCACAGCAGCAATACAGCCCAGATGGATGTGCCACTCACGCACGATGTTTCCCTACTGGTGTAGGCGGCAACGCTGTAACGCCGTGCTCTGTGCATATTGTCTGTTGTCTATATGGTACATGTTTCTGGCCTGTGTGCATGTGAGAGAGCAAAAAACAGAAAATCTTTAAAAAAAAAGAACATTATTATTTACTGGCACGTACGTACAAAATATGGCCTCATGCAGAAAACCCGGGAAATCGCCTTATCCTCTCCCGCGGGAAAAAAAAACTTTAAGCGCCCGCCACGCGAGCTACAGTGCTCGGATCGAACCCAAACCTCGACCAATGTGTCCGGCCGGGCCTCCCGTGTCGGGGTACTCAGCGTTTTGCCGGAAAGTGCTCGTACGAAGAGAAAAGTTGCGAAAAGTGCGAAAAATTCACAAACATAACTATACATATGAGGCTCCCCTTCGGGGAGTGGGGTGTTCCCCGCGGGGTGACGCAAGCTGGCATGACACAGCAGAAAACCGACCAATCTCGTCATCCAGCGGTAACCGTAAGCAACGGTTGTTGCTAACGTACGCATTTAAGGTTAGAAGCAAACTGGCGTTATGCCACATGAAAAAGAAACACGTTGTTTTTCTCACATTTCACGACGTCAACTTTTCTTGCGTTTGTCAAACCTTGTAATCTTCACACATTGTGGGGAATGTCAGTATTGGCAAAATTGTTATGGTTTGTCACGTTATGTGGCATTTTTTGTTCGCTAGGTATGGCCATCATTCTCGTGAAATACGGATAGCAAACGGCAGCAAGACGTAATCGCATCATGTATATCAGGCAGTATACAGCAGTGGTAGTAGCAGCGAGCAGTGTAGCAAGCATCAGCAGCACAGGCAGCACTACAATTCAGATTGATAGTACCTACAGCAAGAACCAGCACCAACAATTGCTACTACGAGATAGTAGCTTGCGTTTAGCATTAACCGCAGCACAATTACTGAATGTAGCGTACAGAAAAGCAGTACAGACAGCAGGTGAAGTATCACAAATTAACTTTACTATTTGTACCGCTGAGGTTTGTTATTGTAAGCATGTATGGGGTGTTTGTATTTGGCACGTGCATACGCGTACGTACGCGCTTACGTATACAGAAATCTAGGTACGTTCCTCACCGCCCAAGGGAAAAAAAATTGATGTACTTCAGCTATGTTCGTACAGTACTCCATACATACCATGGTATGCAATTGCGTGCCCGGTATACGATGTGTGCACGCACAGTCGATGGATCTTACGGCAGTAGTAACAACAGCAGTATACAGTACACAGCAGGAATCACTAATTGTCTTCCCACTACTTGCGGCAAGAAGCAGCAGGAACACTGCTGCAATAATACTGATGTAGAGTGTGTATACTACGTAGTGTGTGCGCACGTAAATACGTATGCATGCTGATGCAACAGCTCCAAAACAGTCGCTTCGGTGTGTGTTTAACCATATGCACATCCAGCAGCTTTGACTCATGGTCGACTGGGATGACGAAAACGATCGAACAATCGATACATACGCCGCGACCATATCCCAAGGGAAATTCGCAAAATACTTCACTGAAGCAAGACGGGCGGGGGTATTCCACGACACAACGAGTGCACGCGTCAGTCCCTGTCCGCTGCAACAGTACTACGGCAGCAAGCAGCAGGGGAAACAGCAACACTATGTATCAATAGTCGCATATACCACTTCGAGTATCGTACTGCCGCTGCTGTCGTTGTATCATATCTGGTACCTGTTACATATTAATGATAGTTACCAAGGATGTACGTACGTACGTACGTACGTACTACCTGGTAGTATCAAAGTAGATACGGTTTATGGTGTACGTACCTATCTGTTCGGCAATGTTACGACCGTTTGGATATATTGACATAAGTACCGAACGGTTCTTATATTTACGTACAAAGTGTTACATGATGTCAGTTTTGCACTTGGTGGCGCAGCAAGCAGCATCTTCATGCCTCCCCGTCACCACCATACGACTGCGCACGCCGTTGACCCAACAGCAAGTTGACCCAAAAAAACAACAGAAACCATTTATGCACTGCAAACTCGATATCACAGTTAAAAAAATGACTTTCGCAAAAAAAACGACGAAGCAGCGCCAGAGGGGACGCGAGCAGCGCCTGGCTTGCGGGCACACGTGAGTCGCTGTCCGGTGCAAATTCACAAAAGGAAGCAACACGCAGAATATACTGTCGCTGCGGTTGTTGCTGTATCTATAATAGTCTGGCTCGTACATACAGCAGTACCAGGTACGTACGTAGCAGAGTAGTAGTATTTATTGCGTGCATGTGACAATATAATTCTGGCCGGAAATGTAAAGAACGTTTGGATATCAACATGAATGTGAAACCGCTTCTTGTAGTTCCGAACATGCGGTACTTACTTGGAAAATCCCGAGCATCGCACGAAAGAGTGCGGAGAGATACGTACGAGTTCGTAGTACGTTGATCGTTTCGTGCAGCCAGACCCGTGGTCAACCAATACGCGAGCCACATGTCCTATGTAAACCTATGATATAACACAGCAGCAAGCGGCAGCATAGGACTACGAGTACTGCTGCTGTTGTCTGTCGCTGCTGTAATGTATCACGACCTGGAACGTACGAAGACTGTCCATGATACTTGAACACGTACATATATACGTGCTTGCATTTCGAAAATTCCAAGGTACGAGTAAAGCAGTACCGGCCCACGGAAAAGAGTGTTACACCATATATGCAGACCTGGCGGCGCAGCAGCGTGTCATGACACACCCATCAGGCCACCCTGTTCCACAAGGAACAACCTTTTCGTCAAATCGAGTCTCTAGCTTTTGATTGAGTGTCACGTATAATACGAATACGTCAAATAAGCGTGTTATCATAAAAAACTAAACCCCATTGCTTAGTCCCAACAAGGGAATCGGAGACAATTTTTTTAACACATTTCATTCATTATTGTTGTTCTTGACAGTCGGAACGTCGATTACATACAGCAGTACGTATAGTACCTGTATGAAAACATCATACGTACGTACGTGGAAACATGGTTTAACGCGCGTATCATCGTATACTGTCTGCTGTACGAGGTATGCCATATTCCTTCTGCACTAGAAACAGTAGTGTACGCGGATTAAGATGGTAAAGACTAACCGGAGTGATTATTGTCCAGGTGTAAGTCTGTATTCATATTATAAAAATCGCAATGCTCTTATTGAGGGCTGGAAGATTCCTTGGGCTCACTGAAAACTAAGTTAAAAGGTCATTTTAATTCTTCAAAATATAATCTTATCATCATTCTATTTTGTCTGCAGATTATTCTGAACATTTGCAACCCGTTGTTCATCAGTCAACGCATTACCCGTCTATCAGATTTATCGAAACAAACGCTTTGTTATGGTTTCGATTAAAAGGGTTCAGCTGTTCACGTTTAATGCGAGCATTGAAAAAAAAAACTCCTCGCGATTAGTATCATTATCATATTTGCCAGCCGACAATGTACAGCATGAGCTCAAACGTTGATCACTCATATAACACTCCCGCAAGCAGAAAATCACGGAAACAAAGGAAGTATCATCGTACATAGTAGTAGTAGTAGTAGTAGTAGTAGTAGTAGTAGTAGTAGTAGAAGTGGGTGGCCGCATTTAAGAAATATTGATTTGGGAAAAATACTCGTACGAGGCTCAGATTAGCACGAATATTGAAACAAATTGGCCGAGAAACATAAAACGTTAGAATCTAAATAAGAAATTCAGCCTCGACCACATCTTGACGTTTCTTAATAGCCCACTGTACTATCTAATGCCACATGTTTTATAGATGAGGACAAAGAAAATAACCATGAAGGTCTCTTCGTGTCGTTTGTCCGCCATGCTCGGCACGATTTACCAGCCCATAATGAACTGAAGTGCAGTGTCGTGCAACAGTATATATAGTATAATACCTAAAGTGTAGGTATGTATGTACTACCACAGATACCAGGTATTCGCCATCCGATTTGCGTTTTGCACTATGTTATCTTTTACCAGGTATATTTTGTTTGTTTCATGACACAAGACGCGGGGCGCAGCTTGAGCCAGTAGGAGGTGTGCCGTAAACAGGCAGCGGTGCTACTGCTGTGTGTGTGGACTCCGGAGACATCCCGCCGAAGGTCGTTATGTTTGCCTCATAGGCACTACTTACCACCACTCATTATTATTACGTATGTATACGATACGACGTATCTCGCACGTATTTAAAGGAATAATAGGGCAATAAAAGAAATACAAAACAGGAAACACAAGACGTCTAATATGATACAAGTAAGTTTTGCGTATAATATACCGCTCATATTATGTTGTTCGTTGTTCGTACCGATACATGTTGTAGTCGATATTCCGACTGTCAAGAACAACAATAATAATGAATGAAATGCGTTAAAAAAAGTGACTCCGATTCCCTTGTTGGGACTAAGCAATGGGTTTCATTTTTTATGATAACACGCTTATTTAACGTATTCGTATTATACGTGACACTCAATCAAAAGCTAGAGACTCAATTTGACGAAAAGGTTGTCAAGGGCAGATATACCCCGACGCTGTCACGCTGCTTGCTGCTGTTGCATGAGCGCACGTTCGAAGTTTGCTCGATGTATGTGTCGTCCAATCGATTATTTCCTCTTTGTGACGCGAGTGTGTGCTCTTGCTGCATGCTCTCTTCAAAATTCGGCATGAACAACAAACAGTCGACACGCAGGCTGAAACAACCACGATTGCTCGTTATTCATAGGGCTACACACTGTGGCGAAGGCGGGGCATTTTCCACGAGTACGTACGCAGGATATTGTTCAAAGCGACTTTTGCGCACGATTTCGCAAGGCGGGTTTCACGTTGCCCTGCTCGGCTCGGCCGAGTGGGACGGGGTACCCCGGGAAACCGACTCTATTTTTTCGGCTTCGCGAGCGCCCCGCGCGGGCCACGGGCCGCGGCCGAGGCCGACGCCCGGGGGGCGCGCTCCCCGGCCGGTCCCCCGCGGGCCGAGCCCGGCGCCGGCGAGCTCGGCCGGGAGGGCGAGGCGCGAAAACGCGCCGCCGGGCAAAAAAATCACAATCATACTTTATTATATATATTTCTAGGGCCTTCCTCGGGAACGGCTTTTCATCTCGGGAACTTTTCCCGCGGGAACTAGCCACCACGAGAATGCACGGGTTTTTTTGGACGGGAACTGACCTCCACGGGAACCCTTCTCGTGGGAACTAGCCACCACGGGAACTCACGGGATTTGTGTGGACGGGAACCGACCACCGCGGGAATCATTCCCGCGGGAACCGACCACCATGGGAATTATTCCCGCGGGAACCGGCCACCACGGGAATTCTTCCCGCAGTAATATGCCACCGCGGGAAATTAGGAAACATTATAATACGTACCTGGTACACAAAATTGCAAAATTATGATTTTAATTTCATTTTTTTATTTTTTTATATATGTATTTTTAACTTTCATTTTTTCAAATATATATATATATATATTTTTACAAGGGCTCCGCATGGATGCCGGCGACGCCGGCACCCATGCTTCGGGTAGGGCAGGAAAGGAGTTGGAATTGTTTCATCCAACATAAACGAAAAAAGAAATTGAACGGAATGTCAAGGGTTCCATACGAATTCATGCATTACCAGGCGATAAAGCTTGACAACAAAGAAAGCAAGCATACGAGTAGTTGCAACACACGTTGCTGGCGTTGAATGCGTTGTCATTTTAGCTGGAAGTCAGCGCATGAAAAGCGCAAAAAAACGTACAGCAGCAACGTAAAAACCACGATGAACGATAGAGGAATTGTCGCTATGATAAAGTGACTGTTACTTTGAAAAAAAAAAAAACTGCGCGCTCGGGCTGCAGCTGCACAGTACGTACAGCAGCAGCAGTATACAACAGCACAGCAGTACAGGACGTACAGCAGCAGTGTATTATTGGTGCATGTGTCGCCAGCTCGCAGTTCGTACCCAGCTAATATGCGACAAATCATACCGGTATTACCGTACGAGGTCCCATTTACTATGTTCCCCCGTAATAGTATGTATTTCGACGTGTAAAACGGCACAATAAAAACACGCATTACTTTTCGGTATTTCCCGGGTCATAAAACAAAATAGACATTATTTGTCAAATCAACACTAAAAAGCCAATACCTGGTACCGTGGAATATTTTAGGCTGTAGTATACCTACAGTAGTAGTACCCAACAAAACAATGCGGGGAAAAGGCGACCTTTCCATGTGGCTTTCAGACTAATAGTAGTACAGAATGTGTACTTTTACTGCTGTGATGATGTTGTTGTGTCTTGTTTTTCGTAAAACTTCCGCCTGCACCGTTAGGTGGCAATTAATTGTTCACCCAGATTGTTACGTATTACAAGGTTCCCCTTCAGGACGTGCCTAGGGGAGTGGCGCAAGAACGAACATAAAACCAAACAGCATACATAGAAGTCTATAGATGACTTGGTGTGCGTGAGCGGGCCGAAAATGACTTGATTTCAGTTCGAGTTCAAAATGGACTCGATTTTTGTGTGGGTGGTATAATTGTGTGCGGGCGGGAAATAATCGAATTGACTTGATTTCGGTGTAGGGATCGAAATTGAGTTGGCTTTTACTATTTCGTTTGCCCTCCGACAAAATGGTGCCTGATCTACAACGTTGATCACTCATAAACATCCTCGAAGATAAGAAAATAAGGGCTAACTTAGCAAAACAAAAAGTAAACCTTATGGATTCAAACGCCATGGCTAAAGCCCTGGAGAATACATACGTATACGTATAAATTTGGAGTCTCACTCCTTCCTGCATCTTCTCCTTCGTGCCTAATCTCTACCAGGTATGTACATGCGTAATTAATTGCTGTTTCATTTTTTTAGTGCTTGGTGTCTCGATCAAAATCGAGTTACTGTCGTTTTTGTGGGCGGGTTAAAAATGATTTGGTTCTAGTGTCGGGGTCCAAATTTATTAGGTTTATGTGTAGGCATCTTAAGCTACTTGGATTTGGTGTGGGTGGTCGAAATCGACTTGGTTTTTGTGTCGGGGCATCGAAATGGACTTCATTTTTAGAGCTGGTATCGAAAATAACTCGATTTTAGAGTTGGGATCGAACATTACTTGATTTCAGTGTTGGGATCGAAATGACCTTATGGTTTTGTATGAGGGTGGTTGAGTGTCGGGATCGAAGTTGACTTGGTATTTGTCTGGGGGTCGAAATGTACTTTGTTTTTGGTGATACACGTACGAAACTAGAGAAAATAAAAAGCACACTCAACTACCGGTACGCAAATAAGCAGTTGTGCCCCTGCGAATGCGGCCAACGAGTATACTACTCGCCAAATCCCTGATAAAATATCAGGGTACTCGCGGGTATATTCGATATTTCTGGTTGGGCTTTTAGTCGGGTGTATACGAGCTGGTCCAGCCTAGACAGTAACATTCAATTAATTGTCGTTTTCACACCCGTTTGGGAACGTAATAGCTTCAAAATTGGCAGATGTGTTGCTACGCCTATAAAGCACACGCAAACGTTTAAATTTCTGGAATCCGAGTTGTTTTAGTCGAGATATTCTCTGTCGAGTATATCCCGTCACACTCGGAGATTTTCGGTACTGAAATCTCTATAAAAGTCCGGAAAAGGCGTGTTGCGGATGACGCTGAAACTCGGCGTGTAAACTCCTTAAGATATTACGAAACGATCGACACCTTTGCCATCGCCTAATTCGTTTTTGATCACGAGATATCGCGAGCGCAAGATCCCGATACAAAGTTAAGATAGTACGATCAGCGACACAAAAATCTGGTTTCGGGATCCAATTTTTCGAATTTTGACCTGAAATTTTGACACGTGATTTGGCATGAATTTGCGCAGGCATTCAATCGTGCCTATCGCGACTTTTTCTTATTTTCGCCAATATTTTTCTCAAAATACCAATTGGATTTATATTGAAACCGTCTTAACCCCCCTACCAACATTTTGTTTCTCTGATGTGCACGCTTGAATAGTTGTGTTTTACGATGAAGTGTCCCCACACCAAATTTCAGATCAAAATTCGAAAAACTGAGCCCCGAAAGTGCATTTGAATGGGGCGTTCTTATCTTGGCTGGACCAGCTCGTATGAATATACTGAACGCGTCCACTATTAACAATATCTCAATACGTTAGGATGCCATGTCATACGTACGACTATATGGTATGCATTGGTTTTACAAAATAAACGCCATATAAATACAGAGGGCCCTAAACACTCGCTCTTATGCCCGTGACGTGTGATAACAGAGATTTCTAGAGTACTAATACGTAGTAAGTAGTTGTTGTACTCGCGAGTGCCCGGGCATTTTTACTAGAAGGGATAAAGCTCTGGAAAAATTGCAGAAAAAAAAACAACATAGAATCACTTACGAGGTTATTTTTCTTTCGGAAGCTTTCCATGGCATATGTTGGTACTTCACAGCCACTCTCAGCCTCTAATTGCCGAAGCAGAAGTTACTTGCTTTCCGGAGGTTCTCGGGTTTCCTAAGTTTTTGTGTTTTTATTACTAAAGTTGCAGTTTCAACTTTTTACAAAACATTTTTTTGATACTCGTACTTGATTTTTTTTAAACATTTCCGGTTTTGGGTTCGTGCGTGTACCCAGTGAGCACGACAGCGCGTGCGAGCCCGGCACCACCGCGGGTATATGGGAGGGCGCTGGCCAGTAGAGGAGGGGGTCAGAAGGAGCGCACCCGTTTTTTTCGTGGCTAGGCGTGGCGTGTCCATCGAGACACGAGGGGAGCATGAAGGTCCTCGCTGTTGCTGCTGCTGCAATGAATCAAGTATGTATGCCCGAAATTATAAGGATTATTTTGTCTGTAATAAAAGAACGTTCGAGCCAAGTTCAAGCGGCGCGTTATTTGTCGAAAAACTTACTATGATTTACAGAGGCATGCCACATACAAAGATCGAAGGTACTACAGCAGTAGTACTACTGCTGCTGCTGTTGTTGTACTACCACACTTAGTAGTCATGAAAAAGACACACATCAGATAGTTGATTTGCCACAGAATGTATGCCACAATACAGCGGTAGACAGGTACTCCTGTACGTTCAGTTGCGTACAGCAGTAAGTATTTCGCTGCATTGCTCCATGAATCTTTTTGGCCTTTTCAAGTCGGTCTTTACACATCGTGGTGGACCTCTTCTGCCCCTTTTCTTTAGTTGCGTGAGCGTAGCGGGCGGCTCTCCCTCGGAGCGAAGCTTTGCTTTCTTCGCGATGTTTTTTCGTGTTGGAAGATAACAAAATGACCACTATTATTTTTTGTTTGTTTCTGTCCTGTATTTGCCGTCATACATACGGAGCTCTTTGCATTATCAAGTCGCCAGTTGTAAAACATTACATGTTCCTCTTCTACGCTTTTCACATTTGGTTATATTCTTCCTTCCGCGAGCGTAGCGGGCGGCGTTAGCCACCCGCGCAGCGGGGCCCTTGTACAGCCTACTCGTACTACTGTGTACTCGTACCCTCTTACCTGCATGCCAAAACAAAAAAGGAAACAGAGGACGTGTTCGTACGTTTTAAATTCACGTCGGGACGTTGGACTCCACATTTTACGTGATTACTTGCCATAAATAAATAGTGTACGTTTTTTGTGTCAGACCGCCCGAAGCCTGCGGTGTGTCGTATCATCGCATGCGTCGGCATGCAGCGCACACGCATGACACATGGAACCCATCGACAGCAGCAGCGAGCAGCAGAGAGGTGATGGTGGCGTGGTTTGGTGACGGATTGCTGGCTCCTACGAAAGCAACTACTCGTAGCAAAAACACATAGCACAGCACAGATAGATCTGTTTCCAAGGCGCACATCCGTGTAGTACCACTCTGTCCGGAAATGTAAGTACGTTTAAGATATATTTTGAATGGACAAACGATGATTACATTTCCGGACAGCGGAGAGTTTCGTATATGAGCATCGATCTGCAAGTACCACGATTAGGAAGATGACAGGGTCCGACAAAAGCAACTAGCCACGGTGCAGCACCGATCTGCTGCATGCGCACGCATGGTGTAATGCCTGCTGCTGCTGCTGGGCGGCAGGTTTGTAACATTGAGCTTGTATTGCAGCTGCCTCTCTGCGGTGCTGCTGCTGTTCTTGTGTGCTCTCGGCGCTCTGGGCAAGAAACTCAGAAAAAGACGCACGACCGAAAAAAAAACAGGGCCTCACGCAGAGAAACCCGGGAAATGGTCTCATCCACTCCCGCGGGAAACAAACCTTTGAGCGCCCGCCACGCGAGCCATAGAGCTCGGATCGAGCCCAAACCTCGACCAATGTGTCCGGCCGGGCCTCCCGTGTCGGGGTACTTAGAGTTTTGCCGAAAAGCGCTCGGGCGAAGAGAAGAGTTGCGAAAAGTGCGAAAATTTCACAAACATAACCATACATATATACCTGGTAGGTTTTACTGTGAACTCGTAGTGCACCAAGAACCTTGATCCCACGACCGATACGTGGGACCACTGCTTATGAAAAAAAAACGTACCAGGTATTTGAAAATGTCGAAACGTTTTTTTTCCTGACTAGATCTCGCCGAGGTGTCCGAACTCAAAAACAGCAACTTTTCGACACACAATTCGTATATAAATCGTAATTTTCCATCAAACCGAAACTTAGTGGAGACAGTGCCGAAGACACAAGGAGAAGAGCGATAAAAAAGTATCGTTGCCCAATTCGCCATACATCAAGAGTTATTACCAAAACCGATTCCACACACTAAGTCAAGTCAATACGAAAAAAAAAGACCATTTCTACGATGCCCAGCTCAATTTTGAGAACTGCACCATATTTTTAACCACGGATTTGAAATTTCAAGTTTAAAGGATTTCATTGTCGGCCCTACTTTTTTACATATTTTTTGTTCTGCTAGTTTTGGTCGCTTTCGTATTTTTTCGGGTGGTTGGACCGGTCATATCTCTTGGAAGAAGAAAAAAAAGCTATACGTAGGGCCGAAGGCCAATGAGTCGATGGGTGCATGAGCTACCCCGTGTCCAAAAATCAAGCCCAAATTATTTCGATTGATCGGGGAATCGCCAATCCGACTTTTAAACCGTTATATTACTGGCCTAGTCCGAAGTACAGAGCAGTAGTATTATAGCTGCGACACGCGCGTGGAAACCACGCAAAAAGTACAGCAGGGTGTAAAAACCGTGATGAGAGACACAGAACAGCAGTACTTTTAGCCCTGCATAGCATTGTACAGCAGGGCGTGAGTAATCGTACTTCTACATATTCGAGTACAGTATGTGCTCGTACTCCTGCAAAACGCTCGAGCTTACTGCTGGCTGTACAGTACCTATTATTGAAGCTGTGTACGTACTCGTACGAACATGCTTCCATGCATACCTGGTACGTACATTATTCCCTTTACAATACCTGGTACATTAAAGGTACATTAAATCGGGTAAGACTCACAACTGCTGTCGAATTAAAAAAAATGTCAAGAACATAAAAGGCCGCACACTGCAGCAACTTGCGTGTGGACTATGAAAACAAATCGAGTGCATATTATTTATAGTATTTTTAAGCTGCAGCACGACATAAAAAAATGAATTACTAATAATTCACTCCAGGAAAACTATTATTTGAGCCACACTACTCGTACTCCTGTGGAACTGATTGCTGTCGACACTGCCTGTCTTTGTGGCACCACAGCAGCAGCAGTGGTGTACAGCAGTAGTAGTATATATCAAAATGACAATGCTGTTACTCGCTCTTGCATACATACGTGTACCCTCCTCGCGTACATGCATACACTCTCGAACAAACTTGTTCAAGTCGACCCTCTCGCTACACCAGCACTGTGAAATGTAGAGCGCATCTACACCGTAAACTCTCACTCGAGGATATGCCCTGCGAAGCAACATGGACCTCGGCTCTTCGAAGCAGGCGATGCAAAAGGCTGACAAAATATGACTCCTGTATGATACTACTCCAGTTATTTCAAAAAGCCACCCCTTTGTGTTTGTGACTACCCCCACCCCCCCTGTTAAGATTCAAATAAATGCTCGACATGCCACCCAAGATCCAAGATTGTGCCTACTTCTCGCTTCTATCTCTCTGCCCCCGAACGCGTTCTCGGCGAGGTAAGCGGGGGGGACGAAGGGCGAGGGGCGTCGGAGCCGATCCTCGAAGAGAGCGCCCGAAGAAATGAAAAATCCCTCGAGATATTAAGGTGCCGAGATTCCGATACTGAGGCCGGCCCGGAATTAAAACTATTTATCGTTCGAGCTCCAGGATTGAATCCACATCAATTTATATATGTTAATATTCATATTTTCATATTTTCGATTGTTTAAATAAATTAAATGGGGATCTTGGTGCTAGTATAATATACCTGGTATATTATAGTTTGATAACTTTAAAAAAAAAATCGAACTGCTGTACGTTTTGTATATACTCGTATTACACGTACTTATTTTTTCACGATTTGAAGTCGGTCGTTAGTCGATGGATTTTCGCTAACAGACCAACGGATGCACAGCTCTTAGCAAGCAGAACTTCTGTTTCGCCGCCAGCCCTTCAAACAGGCCAACTGAGCTCTTCGCAAACAGCGCAACTGACGTAATAGCCAAACTGACGTATTGTACTGACGTATTATACAAACAGCTCAACTGGCATCTACCCGTCTACCCGCGAGCACACGCGACGTATGGCGCACGCCAGGTAAGGACTTTCAGAAGCGTCTAAAAACACAAGAACGAAAAACGAACTCGACTAGTAACCTACAGCAGAGCAGCAACAGCAGCAGCGGCAGCAGTAGTACTACAGTAGTAGCAGAAGCGGAATTTGTGCGTATGTATGTGTGTTCTCCTGTGCTGTAGCTGCTGCTGCAGCAGCAGTTTCGTACTGTTGTTTCGTATGTTGCTATTGCTGCTGCTGCTGCTGTTGCTGTTCCTGCTCCTTCGTCTCCAGAGAAGTAGCAAATACAAACAGGCGGGAAAAATGAGGAAATATTATTTTTTGATCAAATTCTTACGTTAAGTATTTAATTTTTCGCGCGGGGCAATTTGCCTTCTCGTTCAACTTCACAGCAGTACGACTTTCTCACTTTTTCACTTTTTTGCTGACGACAGCAGCACTACTACAACTACACTACTCGGTACTTCACTTTACTTTGTCAGCAACATAGACACTTTCAAGCAAATCTCGACAATGCGATCTGTACAGCACAAGATAGAGTAGCACAGGGAAACAAGAACATGGGGGGCAAGGGGGGAGAAGTCCTGCTCAGGTGCTCTCCTCTGCTGCCTGCTGCTGCTTGCTACTGCTGCTGCTGCTGCTTTGTATGAAATACAAACATTGAAAAATACGTCGGTTGGGAACAGCCAAATAACTTACAAGGCAATTGGGCAGTCGTCATGATGAGGAGTTTTCAGTTCAAGTACGCATACGTACGAGTACAACAATGAATCATATCTGATGTAATAAACAAACAATACTACTCCGAGTACTGAGAGTATTAAAGTAGTACTGGTGGCCTAAAAACTCGGAGTACTTGGAGTATGAGCAGTACTGAAGACCCAAATACCCCGAGTACTGGGAGTATGAGCAGTACTTTTACTCGAGTACAAGCAGTACTCGGAGTGCAAACATCAATATTACTCGGAGTACTCCGAGTATCGAGAGTATTAGACACCGAAATACTGCGAGTACACAAAGTACATGAAGTATTTTCTTCTCTAAAATACTTTAATTATACTCTCGCAGGTATTGGGAGCATCTGTGAATTTTGAAATGCTGTAAGCGCCAGTCACATGCTCCCAGAACCTGAGAGGAATGACGGCCGAGTCTTCAAAATGATGCAAAGATGCTCCTAACGTACTTCACACTCCGAGTATACTCCGAGTATCGAGTACAAATCGTACTCCGAGCACATAAGAGTATTAGAGTACTGACGGCCTGAATACTCGGAGTACTTGGAGTATGAGCAGTACTGAAGACCCAAACACTCGGAGTACAAGGAGTACCCGCAGTATCGGACCCCGAAATACTCCGAGTACTAGCAGAATCGGGAGTATTGAACCCCGAATTACTCCGAGCACATGAAGTACCTGAAGTATTTTATCTACAATACTCGTTACTTTACTCCAAGGTACACGGAGCATCTGTGCAATATTACTATCTACTCTTCTTCCAATACGAAGGATATCTAACTACTATCAATACTTACTACTATATTCATACTCCTATTCACTACTGTCTGTACTACTGCTGTACGTACTGCTGTGCTGCTGTGTATTCACACTACGTACTTCTCTGTTGTACGTCGTGGGTGGGTTGATCGATTGGTGCGTGTGTCGATCGGTTGGTGCGTACGTGGGTGGGTGGGTCGGTGTGGGTGGGTCGGTTTGAACGTGGATTACTGCGTTCGTACCTGTTCGTCGTGATCGGCCCTGTTTGTTTGTTTTGTGTTTGTCTGCTACAAGGGCTCCGCGTGGATGCCGGCATATCGTGTGTCAATTTACCTGATCAATGGATCGCGTTATAGGGTGTGGATCGTGGCCCAGTTATTATTTCGTGTTTTTGTTTTTGTCCGCTATACCGGCGCTGCCCTGGCATAGTTCGGAGTACCACTACGCATATATTTATAAAACAGCAGTATGTGTTGTCTCCACATGAAACCCGTTATTTCTACCCTGTAATACGTGTTACCACCCAACTACAGGAGTATACCCCCTGCCTGTCCTGATTCCTAATATGAGAGAGATGCAAATTATTATGTGGTCACAGACTGTGAGACAGAGAAACACCAAACAAATAAAACGCAAAATAATGTGTAAAGCAAGTGAAATGTCCACGTACTGGGTACGAGAACACAACGACACGAGCCAAAACAAAGAGTAAGGACAAAAATACAATAAAAACGAATTATGAAATGCACGGAGTCAGAAGCGCCCCTAGAAGTAAAGCATGCGTGCCCAAGATAACAGATAACTGCTGCACGGGCGAAGCAACACGAAGAAGAGGAAGACACTGGCATATAAGTACGTACTATTACGGGGGGCCGTAGGAAATAGGACCTGCGGTATACACAAAAACATATATACTTACCTATTTTTACTAACAACAATATATTTGGTCCTATTTACTATATGGTCCCCCGTAGTAAAAATGTAAAAGGAGGTACTACGTACTACGTAGTAATACTGCTGTACGTACATATTCGACCAGCAGGTGGCAGCATGGTAAAGCATAAAACGAGAGTTTGCATATACGTACGTGCACAACGTTTATTATTACAAGTTTCCTTCTTCATTTACATGTGTAAAAAAAACGCTTTGTCCGCACTCCTCGGTGTTAGGTGAAGATGCAGCAGTGCAGTTGCTTCTGTCTTCTTTGCTGCTGCAGCTGCTGCAGCTGCTGCTGTGCACTGTGTTGCCGCTCTGCTGCTGGCAAGGTATAACCCGTTTTTCTTGCGTCGCCTTTACTATATTAAGGCCACTCCGTAGGAAAGCCTTCTATCTCATATGAACACGCGTACGTACATGAATACGAGTATTTTATCTTGAATTAATCATACGTACCATATAATACATAATATAATATATATAGAGCTTGCGGCACCGGGTCTTGGTCCAGACCTTTGTGATTTACGTACTGCCCGATAGAGCTTTAGGTGGAAAGACAAGGGGCTGTAGCTTCAAGTGCACTGCTCGAACGCGTGTGACTGCAAAAACCTGAGACCACTTGTTCTGGATCTCCTCCGCATACCCTCAGGTGAACAACCGCGTGCGTGCGTGAAGATATCGATAGATTTCCCACATGCACCATGAATGAGGAATGAATAGTACGTAGAACAGCGACCCTCTATGCCGACACGACCTGATCAACGGGACTGGAATGGACCGTGGATCGACGTGGGTCCGCGACTACAAAGACAGGGAGTTACTTGGTTTCGTAATCTATGTATGGATCAATATTATTTACATGACAACACCAAAAAGACCTGTCTGTGTAAAGTATACCTGGTATATAAAAAACAACATCTCCACCCTGAATTTTTCACCCCCGCGATGAAATACGATAAATACTCAACATATTGTTCATTAACGATCAAACATCGAATCTCTACTTTCCCCACGGGAAGCATCCTATCGACCACCTTTTGAATTTCTCGTAAAACAACCAGGCAGCCGTCGTGTATATACTTTGTGGGCGTGGATCAGCATAGTCAAAACAAAAGGTCTATGACACACAATACATAGTTATTAAGTTAGTTGTGTGATACGCTACTGCTGTCGTTGTTGTAGTGCCTCTCAAAAGCCTAGAAACGAGCGATACCAGCAAAATAAGTAATTTTAAAACCGCGCCCGGAATCGAAGAAGGAGCTCCCCCCCAGCCTTTAAGCGGTGTGTTCTGCTGTATAGTCTTGACATCTTACATTCACAAGGCGCCAGTATGTTACAATGTTGATTTGGTCGGTCATCAAAGCTCATCATAAGTTCTGCCCCAGATCGAGACACCAGGTATGACTCGTATATCTCGTCGTACCGACTGGAGTCAGTTTTCGTGCGTTCATACTTTTTAATATTAAACTAAAAATTGTGGAAATGACCACACAGGAAAGCCACGCGGTTGTGGTTGGAGTTCATGGGCGTTGTACTGTAGCGCCTAAGCTAAACATAGTATTTTGTGAAGGATTCAAGCATCTCCCTTCTGGTTGCCGCTTCGAATCAGTATAGGAGCGTTGCCGGTGGCCCAGACCCCAGCTACAAGCAAATTGCATTCGTGCAAGAATCAACTCCCATTTTACACCACAACAAGGGAAACCTTGTATAATATATATATATGCATTTGTATTGTTCGGGGAGCGACCCGTGTGCTCCACGGGAATGCATGCTACAAATAGAAGGCACGCAACAAATATAAAATACCCCCCGGACCAATCAAGTATACAATCTTGAACATACGGTGGTGCTACGGGTAAAGAGCTTGCGTGAAACCAAGAAATCCTCCAACACACTGAATCTGGTGCATCATTGTATGAGCACCTATCTGGTATACGGTAAACAACTTCGAAATATGGTGTTTCATCATAGCGTTGAATGTATGTATTTACGTCGTTAGGCCGACTGGTCCACGACCAAACTATCGACTGATACGACGATTGGCGGATGGTATCTTCCACCCAGACCCACCAGGTCATATACTCGTCGGAATATATTATATAGACGGAATCGCACTGCCTCGGCTCAGGGTATGACCCTTGTCTGACCTCTTGCTTTATAGCTGTGACAACGTCACACAACCTCACGTCGTCTGAGCAACGGTGGCAGGGTGCGTCCATTGGTTTTAGTACGTCCCTACCTGAGGTATAGTGCTGTAGTATCCCTTCCTATATTTCATGATAGCGTTAAATGTATTTATTTGCGTCCTTAGGCCGACTGGTCCACGACCAAACTATCGACGGATACGACGATTGCCGGATGGTATCTTCCAATTCGACCCACCAGGCCTTATGCTGGTCGGAATATATGATATAGACGCAATCGCACTGCCTCGGCTCAGAGTATGATCCTTGTCTGACCTCTTGCCATACGGCTGCGACAATGTCACACAACCTCACGTCGTCTGAGCGACGGTGGCAGGGTGCGTCCAAAGGTTTTAGTACGTCCTTACCTGAGGTATAGTGCTGTAGTATCCCTTACCCATTTCGCAACGAACCACACTAAACCCTGGAACCCCAAAAAAACACACACCTCGGGGGAGAGCTCACCATCACCTCCCCTCACAATAACAAGTGCTCACCTTCACTGTCAGAGGGCATTTATCAGTGCTTACCTTCACTGAAATCAATCAACGGGGGCGCTCACCTCGCCACTAAACTAGATCACTGGAAACCCAACAGCACACAAACTAACCAGACCCCAGGAAACGCTAAGGCACACAAACGTTAGGGAGGGGCTCACCTTCACCTTCCTTCACAATGACAAGTTCTTACCTTCACTGTCAGGGTGCATTCATCAGTGCTTACCTCCACTGAATGAATCAACGAGGGCGCTTACCTCGCCTCAAAATCAAATCCGCAAAATCGAATCCCAGGACTAGGAAGCCAACAGCATACAACCCAACCACACCGCAGGAAACGCCAAGGCACACAACCTCAGGGAGGGGCTCACCTTCACCTCCCTTCACAATGACAAGTGCTTACCTTCACTGGCAGGGTGTATTCATCAGTGCTTACCTCCACCGAATGAATCGACGGGGGCGCTTACCTCGCCGCAAAATCAAATCCGCAAAATCGAATCCCAGGAAGCTCAACAGCACACAAACCAACCACACCCCAGGAAACGCCAAGGCACACAAGCCCAGGGAGGGGCTCACCTTCACCTCCCTTCACAATGACACGTGCTTACCTTCACTGCCAGGGTGCATTCATCAGTGCTTACCTCCACTAATGAAACTATGGTGGCGTTCACCTCGCCATTCCGCTTGTCGTAATTGTCAAAGTATTTACCTCACTCTCCAACTTGAAACGACCGACATAAAAACATCCCCCGCATGATATCTTACTTTGAATACCGGGCATACCGAGCATATTATCATACAACCCTAACTGCAGCTTATATGTCAACATCTAAGCCATGCTATCATACCAATACTACCAATCATACCATCGTGCAACTCCGAAAACAGCCGATATGCTAACATCCCAAGCGCTACCCTACCAACAATGCCAGGAATACGATCATAAAACCTCAACAACAGACAGACGATATGCAAACATCCCAAGCTTGCTATCCTACCAAGAATACCAGGAATATTATCATACAACCCCCATCATAGTTACGTGCTCTGTATACAACATTAACAAACACTTCAATGGTAATAACGTATTCCAAAATATCACGTGTAAAACCGGTGTACCGCCGGTCGTACTGCTACTACCGATGTATCATACACACGTAAACATATCAGCGTATCAGCCTCACCCCCCCTGTTGTTGTGTGTTATGAAACAGAGGCCATGATCAAAAGATAAAACATAAAAGTGGTACCTACCGTGGAACATCAAACAAAGAAACGGACTTCCGTTAGTTCTTACATACTCGTAGTAACATCCCCCCTGTGTTTGCTATATAAGGGAATTTAGCCACCACAGCAGTGTCCATTGTGTCCTCCGTGTCTTCCTTTCTATCGTTGAATGGGTTGGGTGATGTACTTATTTATGGGTTATATACACATATGTGTTCATAAATATCTGGTAACAGTCTTGTATTTAACTGCTGTGATTGATGGGTTGGTGTATTTATTTGCTCATGGGGTATTTATATATTCATGAATATCTGGTAATTAGCTTGTATTTGCCTCTAGTTGGTACGTAGAAACGGCTTACAACAGGAAATCTCTCCGATACCAGAGTTAGCTGACATCTGACACATGCAACAGGGATACTCTTATCTCCGTGGATGGAACCAACGAGACTCGTGACGAATGCCACACTGTTATGGGGAGCGTCCCGCCCTGCATTTGACAGGACACCAGCTTGAGCTCGGTCGAAGGACCACAAGTTGGTGGTTACCCCTTTTGCCGGCCGGGTTTGTATGTGGCTTTAGGCTCGCATACAGCAGACGCGCATACGGCAGCAGTAGTCTGGTATATGTGGTATACTGAGTGATACGAAATTGGGGAATCTTGCGTCGTGTGCTACGTACATAGTACGACCTGCACACAACAAATGTAATTGGTTAACATGATGTGATCAGCAAACACAATGGCTGGTATGTTACCTGTTATTATTTAATACCTCGGTTATTGCCTCGCCTCGAATAGAGGGCTCTACGCACATACTATCGGTGTACGAGAAACGTGCTGCTTGCGCCATGTAGTACTATGATGAGGGTTGAATCATGTATGCAAGGCATGCCTGGCAGCGTACGGCAAACACAGCTGAACACACGTAGTATATACACCACAACAGCAGCAGTATGTATACATCATACATGTTATATACCGTGGTATGATATCAGCATGTAGGTGGCACGACGTCATACAAATAAGCAGGGTGCATTGCCGTGCGCTCGCGGTGTTCTCCCGCGCATGTCTTCGAGTAACATGCGGGTCAAGGCTGTATTCCAAATGCTCAGGTATATGGCTGCAGTGTGGCATCGCAAGATAGATGCTATTATTGCTGTAAACATAATTGACTTGCCTCGCCTTCGGGGAACCGGCAGGAATATTTCCGCGACGGACGCTACGTTTGTTCCGTGTACAATGATTGGCCTACTCTCGTCGGTTGTAACAAACAACGAAGCCCACAGGTAAATAAGTTTTGTTTTATTATATTCCTGGTATGCTTCGAAATATTTATAATTATATACATACAGTGGTCAGTTTGAAAGGCCACTCCGTATTACGGGGGACCCTAGTAAATAGGACCTACGGTACAAAAGTATATATAAGTCCGTTTTTTACCAACAATATGTGGTCCTATATACTATGGTCCCCCGTATAAAATGCTATTTCGTATTACGGGGGACCATAGTAAACAGGACCTAAGGTACAAAATATATATATCGTATAAGTCCGTTTTTTTTACCAACCATATGTGGTCCTATATACTATGGTCCCCCGTAGTAGCGTTGGTACCCGAATTCAAATCCCACCGTGGTGAGATTTTGACCACATTTGAAAAAAAAAAAAAAAACCAATAATTGCTGAGAGCGCCTTCGTGGCGTGGGTAGGCAGAATCCGACGCAAGTTGACGAGGGAAGAAAGTGCTGAAATCTTCTCGCGATAAAAATGCAAGGCACGTACCGTAGTGGGGAAGGGGGAGAGGAGCCTACTTAGTGACCCCGGATCTTAGTTACGACTAAAGAGGGAGAGATAAAATACAAGCGAAGAAAATAAATTTGATGGAATTCATTTTTTTATACAAATGAACTCGAAATAAATAATATTTTACTCTATTTTAATATATCATACGTAGCGACCGGGGTGCTGGGGTGTCATATCACGGGTAGGTCTGAACCAGGCGTTCAATACGGATAAAACGCACCCCGCGTAACGCTCGTGTTTGGGTTGCTGCCACTTCTGTTTTCGCTCCTGGTGTTGTATTGTATTGCTTTCCTAGAGGCGGATCGATCAACAACGTATCGCTCGACAATCGGTTGCTGCGTTGCATTCAATAAGAGGGTGCCGTTGAGAGACTACCGTCGGTATTTCGTTACACTGCTGTCACTGGTACTGCACGAAGTTTACGGAAAATCTGTCCAGCGGTGCTGCTATTGCTATACACGAGCATACATACCGTACCGGATTCAGGGCACCGCACACACCAACACTGCTGCTATGGTTCTATGTAGGCGCGGTACGTGTATAAATATTAATACGTAACGGTCCTTTTATTTACGTCTACAGTTGTATAATACTGCTGAACCCGGTAATGTAGGTACCTATGGAGTATGGCGGCATGACCTTGGAGGGTCATACCCTATAGGTGGGTATGACGGTATGACCTTCGAGGGTCATACCCCATAGGTAGGTACCGGTATGTAACTTGCACCTTGATTTGGGGATTGGATTCTTGATGGTGGAATACTGGTGCTCCGCGCTACCTGCTCGATCGAGTTTCCCGACTGCTCCAAAGCTCTTCAGTAGTAGACCGCCTTGAATTATATACCTTAAAGGGGACCATAGTAAATAGGACCTACGGTACACACAAAATACCTATAACTTTAACTATTTTTACCAACACTATTTGATCCTATTAACTATGGTCCCCCGAAATAGTATTCTTCTGCACCTTCATCGACCATTTAATGTGTGTACGAAGTATATTGGATTAGTTGAGGACTCCTGGTCCCAGGTACCCGCACTGCAACAGCAAGACACCTCCCGGTCTCCCTTCCCGCTGCAGAAGGCTCCACACGCACAACGGAACACCAGCATGGCTGTGCATAGCAAGGGGTCAGAGCTCTCGATAGCATTGATAAATATATAACAATCGCTCTTAATAGGATGTACACAGAGCAGTATACCTGGTACGATTCATAGTTGAGGATGCACTTTTATATGATCACTTGAAATTTCATTGCGCAAAGAATGACGCGTGTGTCGAGGCTTTGTCTCTACGGAGAGAGATGGCAGAGGTGGCACCGGAGTGTCTGTGAAGATCACTTGTGTAGAAGAAGAAAAGTCATGGTTTAAATAGGTGGCCCTAATGGAAAGAAGATTGACCTCAGGGAGATCAATGGAAAAGGAAGAAGAGAAGAAGAGAGAAGAAGAGGGAAGCGGAGTAGAGTGATCGAGGTGGGCGGTGCCTGCACCTGATCATCCCGGTACAATGCCCATGCTACGGACAGTTACATTCTACCGTAGTTGGTACTGTTCCCTGTAATGTTCTCTACAACGTTATAGGAACATTATAGCAACGTTCTCAGCATCGTTCCTGATGAAGATGCTTGGGTCATACAATGTGGCGCACTACGAGTAAGACAAACTCGTAATCTATCCGCATATTGTAATTCCCCGAATATCTAGACTAAGATACTCATATACTCGTATCAGTGCGTAGTGACTGCACATCACAATAGATACGTATGGATTTCAACGTCCATATGCTAACACGCCCCCTGTGATGAAAGTCAGTAGCTAGAGTAATGCCTACGGTGTAGAAACCTGATACTCAAAAATCAAAATGAACGAGTGAAGAATGAAAGAATGGTACAACATATTCAGTCCTGCGCGAATGCAGCGGCAATATGGAAAACAGTAAACACAAAGTTCACTACATATTCAGTCCCGTGCGATGACGGTGACAATATGGTTGTACTCATGTCGGAAAAGCTAATCGTAGTTGTGCATGACTACTGAGTCATAGTGCACGACACTGAGTCAAAACCTACAATGAAAAGCGTAGAAAGTTATCTGCTGTACTTGCAACCCGCCCCCTCAATTGAATGCTACAATGATAGAGCTACGGAAATGGTACGTAATCTTGCAGAAACAAAGAAAGTCGGTGGGTGTGTACCCAGACAAAAATAGCAATGACCTACTGTATGTACCAGTACGTGTGAATACTCATTTGTCCAGCAATCAACATGGGATAGTTGAAGAGACAATTGATAAAACTGAGACGTGTGTCCAGTGTGGAGTATAGACGTGCGTACGTACTCATATAAACCCTACAGAGTAGTACCTGGTGTAAGCAAAGTCAAAGAAGAAAACAAATCGTGGTGTGAATACCAGCGATGTATACTCTAGAAAAGAAGCGTCAACCCGTATGATGGGTGTGTTCAACTCGCCCCCTGAATAGATACCTAGAGTAACATGAAATCCAAGTAGAAACTGATGACATTCGTCAAGTACAGCGAAAAGTGCACTGTTCAGTTGTGTACATGTTTGTACGTACGTACTTGTAATATATCTACAAGTAACGATAGTACAGCAATAGACTACGTTGGGCGCAATCGTATCGCAAAATTGATGCTGTGGTGTTGACCAGCGAGCAAAATCTTAGCAAAGAAAGCGTAAGAAAGTATCTACTGTACCTATGTACGCCCCCCCCCAATGGATCCTAGGACAAGAAATCGAATGAGATCGAAAAGAAAACGTGTGGACGTATACTCGTACAGGTATGTGTCCAGCTACATACTGATATGTGTGAAATACATTCAGCATTGTGAGTGAGTGTGTATTTAGGATACGTACTCAAAGAAAAGAAAGCTGTGGAAAGCTAAGGAACAACCGATAACAAAAGGCAGATGTGTGTATCCGTGACGGTATACAGCGGTGCGCATCATATTTGATTGCATACGTACAACGTACTCGTGTGAAGATACTCTACGTACAGCAAAGCCAACAGAGGGAAAGTACAAAAGTATACACCCCCCACGAAAAACAAGATAAAGAAGAGACACAAGGACGCGCATGATGATGCCGATCGTGATCTTCGTTCTTCGTGCTGGTGTTGCGGAGACCTTGTTGAACATGTAGTAGTAGTGTTGGAAAGAAGTGGTGCTGCTGTTGATCTTCTTCTGTAGGCTGTCTTGTTGTGAAGAACTAGTCGAAGCATAGCAGACCGAGATGTACGTGTAGATGAAGATGGCTGTGAGATGATGCTGATGGCGATGAAGAGCTGACGAAGTGGTGAAGACCTGTCCCCGTAGTCAGTCCGTAGCGATGTGCTGCGCCGTGTGGCTGTTGTTGTTGTTGGGTTGGACCGCGTTTTATGCGGCGTAATAGCAAAAAATCTATCCCCATATTGGTAGCAAGCATGCAACAAGAAAGTGTGGAACTCCTTCTTTGCTTTGGAAAAAATGAGCAAATCCCCCCAGAGTAGTGTTCACGTTTCAGCTCCGATGTCGCCGAATACGTAGCTGGTCCCAAATGCGATGGAGATGGCGATGGCTAGCTGCTTGATGAACGCTTTGGTGGTGATGCCCTGAAGCTTACTCCTGGTGAGATCTCGGGCGGCCGTCTTTTCGCCTCCGATTCTTGAAGAAGAACTTGAAAAGCAAATTATAAATGAATTGCTGCAGCCGAGGGTAGACCATCGATGCTTCCAGAAGTCGAGGTACAGTAGTGGTGTTGTAGCTCGTGCAGCAGTAGTCACTGTAGATAGATGTAGATCCTGGTGACATAAACTGAAGAAGTTGCGAAGATGAAGTGCTGAGGATACCTTCTGGAATCAACGATGATGATGATGGCGAAGCTCAGCAGCTATCGCAGGTGTCAGATGAAGAACTTGAAGTCCCTCGTATGATGTTGGAGTGATGCTCATACAGCAGTAGTCGTAGTAGACGTAGAAGCTGATAGTAGCAGATAAACCGACAGGAGTTCTCTCCCGTGGCAGGCTAAGTTGCCGAATGCATCAACGGCCTGGCTGCGTGATGCAACGCTGGTTGGCCTTTCCCCCCATATGAAATGGAGATGGATGCTGATTTTTCCTTCGAGTCTGAATTCGTATTTCCGCGTGAAAGCGTGAAATCGTTGCTGGAAAAGGAGGCCTTGAGTCTGAATTCGTGCTTTCGCCTAAAAGCGTGAAGCCGATGCTGGAAAAGGATAGTAGGAGGTAATCCCCCGTTGCTACGCTGGGTAGCAGATTCGTCAACGACCTGGCTGTTTGATTCAGCACGTGTAGGTCTTCTCAGCAATGCTGAGGATAAATCTATTTGTACGTACTTCGTGCTTAGTAACTCGAAGAAACGGTTTTGATAACGGCCTCGCGCGTTCAACTAGCGTGAAACCGGCTCGACACTAACTTTAGTGGTGATGGCACAAAAAACAGGGGCCTTGTAACGTTTCTTCATGCTTTACAGCGTGGAAGTAGCGCGGAGCTAGCTTCGCGTGTGATGAGCAGAAATGGTTTCGTGACTTGTTTCGCGCTTACAGCTTCAAAGTATCATAGTATCAAAAACATAGCTTTGCGTGTGAAGTTACAAAAAAATAGTCGGTGGCATATTTTTTTGCAATTCCAGCGTGAAAACTTGTTGATTGTACGAGTACAAGTTTCGCGCATAAAAGCGTGAAACCGGACTCATTACTCGTACGTGCTACCCGCGTAAAAGCGTGACAGCAGTCTCCTTACCTGCTTCGCGCGTAGAAGCGTGAAAGCAGTACTCCTTGTAGTAACCCTGTTGAACGAAGTTGATGAAAATCGATGATGAGAGTCGATGTCGATGCTGTCGGGTAGATGATAATCTTCTGGTTTTTGGAGCAAAAACCGTATTCCTCCGCAGTGGAAAACTTGAAATTTCTTCGAATGTAGAACGTGACGCGCTCGCCGGGAGACGTCGTTCCGTGATGCCAGTCGGTGCGTAGACCAAAGTCGAGGCTCATAACCTGAAAGAATGACGCGTGTGTCGAGGCTCTGTCTCTACGGAGAGAGATGGCAGAGGTGGCACCGGAGTGTCTGTGAAGATCACTTGTGTAGAAGAAGAAAAGTCATGGTTTGAATAGGCGCTTATGTGGCCATAATGGAAAGAAGATTGACCTCAGGGAGATCAATGGAAAAGGAAGAAGAGAAGAAGAGAGAAGAAGAGGGAAGCGGAGTAGAGTGATCGAGGTGGGCGGTGCCTGCACCTGATCATCCCGGTACAATGCCCATGCTACGGGCAGTTACATTCTACCGTAGTTGGTACTGTTCCCTGTAATGTTCTCTACAATGTTATAGGAACATTATAGCAACGTTCTCAGCATCGTTCCTGATGAAGATGCTTGGGTCATACAATGTGGCGCACTACGAGTAAGACAAACTCGTAATCTATCCGCATATTGTAATTCCCCGAATATCTAGACTAAGATACTCATATACTCGTATCAGTGCGTGGTGACTGCACATCACAATAGATACGTATGGATCTCAACGTCCATATGCTAACAGCGCGTGCGATTTATTTCACCACTGGTTAGTCTTACCTGGGTACAGTACTGGTATAGACGCATGCATGCTAGGAAAGGGGCGCACCATGTTTTGTCAGAGCTCCTCACGTAAGGAGTTTCTAACCTCACCGAAAAAATGGTTTTGAAGCAAAATAAAAGTGCCACCGGATGAAACATCCTCATGACCGAAGTATACGCTGAAGAACAATTCGCCCCACGAATGAAAGTGCGACGAATTTGGGTTAAGGAGCCCGATCATTCAGAAAACCATTCAGCCAAACAGTGCTAGCACGCATCGATAGGACACGTCCTACGGATAGAGGTGACGCTGTATGGCTGAAAGGTTTTTTGAATGACTGGGTTTCTTAACCCAAATCGTCGGAATTTCATTACTGTATTTGCAATGTTTTTCTTTTATACTCGGGCATTGTATGGGTTTTTTCATCGGGTAGCACTTTTATTTCCCTCCGAAAACGGTATTGGGTGGGGTATAGTGCTCCTCATGTGACTACTCCCAGAAAAAAAATATGGTGCACCTTTAACCGTACCATGCGTCAAAGGGCAGTGGCTGCAAACGATTATAGCTTCCTGCTCCCCCTGTACCGAGTGTCTTACCTCACCGAAAAATGATTTTAGAGCAAAATAAAAGAGCTACCCGATGAAACATCCTCATGACCGAAGTATACTCCGAAAAACGTTTCGTCCCACGAATGAAAGTCCAACGAAGTTGAGTTAAGGAGCCCGATCGTTCAGAAAACCATTCAGCCAAACAGCGCTAGCACGCATCTATAGGACACGCCCTACGGATATTTTTTTTTTGTTTTTTGTTTTTTTTTGTCCATCCCATTTATTATCTTCGCCCTTCTTTTCTCTCTCCCTCTTTAGTCGTAACTCAGATCCGGGGTCCTTAAGTAGGTTCTTCTCCCCTCTCCCCACTACGGTACGTGCCTTGTATTTTTATCGCGAGAAGATTTCAGCACTTTCTTCCCTCGTCGACTTGCGTCGGATTCCGCCTACCCACGCCACGAAGGCGTTCTGAGCATTTGGTTCCTTTTAATTTTTCAAAAAGAGTAAAAATCTCACCAAGGTGGGATTCGAACTTGCGTACCAATGATAGTAGCCTTTGAAGCTGATCACTACTCTACCGGGGCGGCCGGTAGGTGACGCTGTATGGCTGAAAGGTTTTTTTAATGACCGGGCTTCTTAACCCAAATCGTCGGAATTGCATTGCTGTATTTGCAATGCTTTTCATTTTAGTCATTGGCCATGTTTTTTTTCATCGGGTGGCACTTTTATTTCCCTCCAAAAACGGTTTTGGGTGGGGTATAGTGCTCGTCATGTGACCACTCCCAGAAACAAATATGGTGCACCTTATGCCGTACCATGCGTCATAGGGCAGCGGCTGCAATCGAGTATAGCTTCCTGTTCCCCCTGTACGTACTGTTCTCGCCGTGCGCAGCGCCTAGGGGACGTTTGACCTCGAGGCGCCACGAAGCATCTGCAAACAAAAATCCGCGCTACGCACGTCTATTTTCACGTTCCTTGTTGTTCGGTGGCCATGGAGCGGTGTTTTTCCGTGAAATGATAAGAAAGTTGCGCCCGCTCTGGCCAATGTATGCGTGGGTTCTGCCACCAGCGCCTAGCTCTGTTGAATGGGCAGTAAATTGGGGTGCAGCGGTAATCAGGTTGCCACTTGGCAAAATTCACGACGGCCCGTCAAGTTCGCCCTTGACTGCATGTACATTGCGCTTTGTGTTTTTTTCGCGATTTTTTTCTCCCATCCCTTTATTTGGCGGCGCCAGAATTGTATTGGGGGTTCGGTTGTATCACCAGCCAGCGCGCGAGCACACAGCAGGAGTGCAAGCCACACGCAGTACGGTCAGCTCCACGTCAAAGTGATAATCCTACCTTACACCTAATGCAGTACAGGACACAGGAAAGCCGGTCCAAACTCGATTTATTATTTGAGAATTGGGGCGCTCTACATACAATACGTACGCGAACTTCAGTATAATGACTCCTGAAATATTATGTTTCTTGTAAATCTCAACCCACCATCATGATTGCTCGTTTTCTTATTTCAGCAGGTGTCTTATGATACACTGTAGCGACGTGTTTCCCTAGGCCTGACGCTGTAACTGTGGCGCCGACATGACTGAAATCGAACCAACGGCAGTGACAGCATTTGTATCTGAACCTTTTCTGCCCAAACCCGCTTGCCCTCCCCGATACCCGCTCTTCCGCGCCTCTGCACTCTCGTGGTAAGCCATTCCTTGCCGTAACGCAGGGAAAACGATGGTCGCATCCTGGACGCTTCCAAGTACTGCTGCTACCCGTGCATGGTAAGAAATAGCAAGAAGCAGACATATGCACATACCACGTATAACGTAGGAAGGGCTGGGCATATCTATGGTGTGTGCCTCTGCGTTACATGCACACTATTGCCGTGCACAAGCATTGACGAGACAACGGGCCGATGGAAGCACGAGCGCGAGTGTCTGCGTGCCACGCGAGAGCGAAAGGTGGTTCGACCGTTGCGGATATTGGCAAGAACCGCCTGGCTCGAGGATGACATTTCCCATGCTGCCTTGACCCGCTTTTCGTGCACCACGTCCCGCCCTGGGCTCCTCCAGCTGTTGTAACTGGTATATACTGAACCGTTGTGGCATCAGGCACCGAGCGGAACAAGCAAATGCCGAGGTCATATACTTGTTGCCCCGTGCACCGCACATGGTGTGAACCGACAGCACTACAGCAGTAGTATCTGAAGCCTGAATATACCTCAACCATCAATGTATGGTATTGCTCGGTGTACTTTCGGTCCCCTTACGGTTAGGCTCCCCATCTTTCCGCCCTTTCGCATGGCCGCGACCCATCTGCGAGAAGAATACGCACATTCTGTAAACCCTTCGCCTAGTTTCTTAGCATCTGATTGATGGCGGTTCTCGCCCACTCCCTTTTCTCACCCCACCCGACATGCTCCGTCCCGGCATAGTAGAGATGCGAGGGTTTATGGTCATACGACTACGGCCATGCATGAAAATGAAGTACACCCCCCACTCCCCCCCCTTCCCCACATGACATTGCCGGCACAATCTACCTTCCTGGCGGGCTAGGCGTCACGATGGCGGTTTCGGTTCCGAGCAGACCTGGGTGGCCACCGGCAGCTGCCCTTATATCAGGTGACCAATTTACGACATAGCAAGTTTTGGCCAAACGTATTTCTGACTCACCTGGGGCTATTCAACCAAGGAAATACTCAGTACCGTTAGAACGACGCGTGATACGACAGAGGTGGCACTTTTTGGCTACAATCGTTTCTGATTGATCGGGCACCTTAACCCAAAATTGTCGGCCTTTCATTCTCGTGTTGCAATCGTTTTCGTAGCATAGTTGGGCCATGGGACTGCTCACCGGGTAGCACTATATTTCTCAACGAAATCAGTTTTTTTGAGTGAGGGTTGAGCTCTTCAAGTGACCACCCTCGGAATACCGACGGTGCACCTCTACCGGTGCATGCGTCGGAATCCCCTTCAAATGAAACGTTCTCGGAATATCAGCTACGCCGCTATCGGATTGCGCATCGATCAAGCCCAATTGCTTCGAATACGATCAACATTCGTTTTTCGGGCGAGGCATGGGGCTCATTGAGCGAGAAGCCTCAGAAAACAAAAACGGTACTTCTATTATTTCCGTTGCTTCCATTGAACGCTTAAGCCTTGCCGCTTGTCACGGGATTTAAGCGCCATATTAATGGCGGCCACACGGTATGAAATAGTATAGAGCTTGCTAGTTCGGTTTTCCCTGCCTGCAGCAACATCGCCAGGTCCTTAGGAGTCCCGTACAGTACCAGGTTTCTGATGGGATGTCGCTCTCTCGCAGGCATGGTTATGATGAGTATGTAGTGAGTCTGGGTTGGGTTGGTGGAGGGAGGTAGGTGGCACTACATTATTTCAGGAGCACTAAACACTATCTGACACAAAATAGACCGTGTCCTGGAGAAAAAGAACGCAACAATTCAGCTTTCCTAAGAGTTGCTGCAGTTCCGACGTACTGTAGTCTATGGTGGAGCTTTGACAAAACGTTCGTTACTCAACATTAGTGTGCCAGCTCATAGGCTTGTGCACGACTTATTCGAGCGCAGGCAAGTAGCGCCGATCACGTTTTCTGCGTGAGTAAAAAATGTATTATGCCCTGACCTGGAAACTCACGGTCCTTTGCTCCTCGAGAAATTCGTCCGGCACAGTACTCTCCGGCTGGTTTCCACCTCCTTCCGCCTCTCTGCCCGCCTGCAGTTACGGCACCTCCGATGTCCTGACTGCCGTTTTTCCTTCCTGCAGCTCAATCGGCCTGCCACTTCTATCTTTTTTGCCAACCCCGTTTTTTCGATTGTCCACCCACTTTTGTATATTTTTGGGTGCGGTTGCGCCGATCCCACCCGCATATATGCCGCCTTTCTCACCCATGCGGGTATCCTCAGTCGGGGCTGTCCATGTAGACCGAAATTCTTTCAATTTTCACCCGTCTGGTTCACCTGATGTTCGGTCCGCCACTCCTGATGCTGGATCGCTCGCCTTATTAATTGCGTACATATGTGTTTCCATTCACGATCTCCGGGTGAAGGGCCCCGGCAACTCGTCGGTGTACGCAGGTTGCCTGGCAAAGAACTCCTTCGCCTGCCCCTCCAGCGACAGCTTATTTTTCTTCCCCGACATTGCACGGGACCCTGACAGCACGGAGGTGGGTCCGGCCACACAGTGACTTGCAGCGGGGGCGTACTTGACTGTTTTTACGTATGGGACAGATCATCAGTTAGTGCTGAATCGTGTAGGAGGGATGAACGCAACGCCAATCCCGTCCGATTCAAAGAGGGCGCGTTCTCTATGGTGGCTGGAGTCATGCGTGACGGCCGCATCTCCGGTTTATAAACACGATTCATTAGGAAATAAATAGATGTTACTCATACGCTCAGGAGAGAGGCCCACGTCATACGAACTTTGTGTTCTGCCACGTGTACGTTAGCCCGTGATACGTATGCATGAACCGTGTTAGGCCGGACGAGGTGGACGTTCATCCTCATTCATTTCGACCACGTCACGAAGACAGCAGCGGCGCGTGGGCGCGGGAGCATGACCGCCTAACATGACCATTCGTTCGTTTTCTGGCTCTGCACTGTAAGCTCCTTTTTTTCTCTTGTGTCTCTACTCGATCGTTTTGATGTACGCAAGAGCAATGCACTTGTCACCAAAGGAGTCCAGTACCCTTGCCCCCACTCCCCCCTTATACTCCACAGGTCCCAGGTCTACGGACGGATGTTCTCCTGTTGATATCATTTTTGCTACAGGCATGATTTCATTCGCTATCAGCGAAAAAGGCACCTTTCCCAGAAGAAACTCGTTTAGTATTCCCCTGACCCCCGTCCCCAATATCGGTCGGTGTGCCTTCTATTGCAGCTCCCGACGCACCCGGTGCACTACGACCTTGAGCCTCGTACGCAGGGTAGCGGGGAAGCAAGCAGCAGGTGAGACGGCCGAACAATGTGTACGAATATATGTACGGAGGAATCCAGTCGCAGAACATTGTGTGCCGGTCAAGCCGCTCGACACGTTGTGCTTTGGATGTATCGCGTCGCCACGGGCCATATTTGTTTATCACCCAAAGTTCGGTCTGTTGAAAGCTCGCCGGTAAATTGTTGCCAGAACGCTTTCGAGTAAGTGATATCTACGGCTCGTCCGTTCATTCACAGCCACGGACTGGTGCTACGATAGGGGAGGTACCCACATTTTCACTGCCGAGTTTTGGCCAGTCGGACGAGTGGCTCGGAATCTGACTAAAAATTGGACCAAAAATATAGTTTATTGGCGTTGCGTAACAAAATATTGACTGCAGCGTGAGTCATTCGTTTTCTGCACCATGTACCTGGTGGTACCAGTATTTTCGTGTTGTTTTGTGCGAGAATTTTCGCGGTTATGTGTTATCGTGTCATGTGTAGTTGCTGATTGTATGCGTACGACGAAGTACGATGAGCGTCAGGAACTGCTGCACTGTTGCTGCTGCTACTGCTGCTACATTGAACGAGACAGCTCGCTTTATTGTGTGAGGCTAATGGAATAGCATTCTCAAGGCCCAGGGAACGTACATTCGTCTCCCGGCGAATCGATACTTTCAGTCTTCTCTCTAGACGGCAGGCGTTGGCTACGTTATATCCAGGCCTGCTCTCTCCTGTAACCATGTACAACCTCCAATGGCGGTGCTTATAGAACAACAAAATCAAAACAAAAACAAGTTATGAGTACAACGCAGTAAAGCAGTCACTCGGCCGAGTGGCTCTGTGCGGGTGAAAACCAAGCCCATATACATGACCCCCCTACCGTAGCACCAGTCTACGTCACTGTGACACTGTTACTTAACCCCCACGAGAAGCAATGGCATCTCTAGCTGAAACCAAGCACGGCTCGTGCCCGCACTTTCTATCCCTATTCTGACTGTTCCCCCTTCCTGCCTCACCATCGCAATGCGTTTCATCTACATCTTCGTCCCAGGCATGCTCGATGTTGTCTTCTATCCTCTGGCTCTTGCGCCGAGTGAAATCAGAGCGGTCTACAACCTGTGGTACTCCTTCGTCTCCACGATCATCGAGAACGACACGGCCGGGAACGAGGAAACACCGGCGTTGGCCCCCTCCCCCACCTCCACCACCACCAAGACATCCCAGCTGGGTCTTTCCTCCACCCTCGAGGATACCACAGACAAAAAACGGAGCAAGAACTACGCTGCTGCTGCAGCTGCTGCCCTCGCCGCTTCTAAGGGGTCCACTGCCGGTCGCAGGCAAGCCTCCAAGCTTTCTCAGGAAATAAACTGCAGGCAAAAGGCGATGGCGGCGGATCTCGGTTCAGCTGGTAACGCGACACACCACTTAAGCCCCACCAAGACCACCACTAATGCCACCTCTACCACGACCGCCAAGACCGCCACCCCAAACAGCTCTGCCACTTCTGGTACTGGCTCCGAGCAATCTTTACGGCAGCGACGTATTCTGCAGGAGAACCGCCGGCCACGCGAGAGCGTAAGGCACCTGCCTGTGTTCGAAGCCTTGCACAAGGGTATTTCCATGTGCCCTGCTGAAACCGAAGAGGCTGGTGAGGGAAAAAGTATTTTTATTTTCGTGTGGTTTTTGAAGTGCATGCCCGGGGGTATCTCTGGGTTTGGACTCATGCTGGGAGATGTTTGTCGTGCTGCTGTTATTCAAGGAGACGAGGGTGGTTGCTTGCGGTAATGGGTGGGCGGAACCCCTTGCTTGTCCGGGCGCTTTCAAGGACCGAGAGTGGTCTAACACTGATGATGTGTGACTTGACACATGCTAAGATAGAGGTACACCAACGTTTTCCTGGCGTTTTTCACTTGAACAGCTCTACGAGTCGGTTCAAACGTAACGCCCCAAGTTTCGTCAGCCACGAATGTTGCATGGAATAACAACTAGAATGCCACATAATGGGTATCATACTGATCGCCATGAACAGTGAAAGAGGGTGGCATCTTCAGTTTGTTTATTAGGAGCCGAGGACTGGCGCTACCCTCGAAAGTTTGCCCCGGCCGATAACATGCTTTCCAAAAGGCCAATGATAATCAGGCGTTTACGTAGGAACACATGTAATTTTTTCCCCACTTGTTTTTCTAAACGACCGGCTTTCAGGTTCTCCAAAGCATGTTTGTACGAAGTTTCACGCAAACATTCGACGATCTAATTACATATGATCAATATGAAGCCATACTTATCGCCAAAAATCGATTATATACTGAAACCACGTAATCACGACGCGGTGCACACAACAGTCCAAATGTGCACGCCGTTTTCACGGTATGAACCATGAAATTTTGCGCACGTATTATTTATGCCCCTGCCGAGCGGTTCACGATTTTGTTTTTCGCCGCCGAAAATTCGGCAGACCTTAAGACACAAATCTCCCCAAACAAAAAACCAAACCTGGTGGAAAAAACCACCCCCCCTTCCCCCAACCGTTAACGGGTCGGCAGGGGTTCATAGAACATGGGTGCCAAATTTCAGGGTCTATCTCCAAACAACAGCGAGGATTTTGGTTGCTGAGTAAATCTAGGGATATATTCTTGAACCTGCCTGTATACCTGACCCAACAAATGGGTTTAAGATAAACTAAAGGTGCAACTCAATGAGCAATTCCACGGTCTAGGTGTCCGCAAAATCGTATTGCATTGAAAGGATGGCACATCGACGATTTTTGGTTAAGGAACCCCGTCACTCCGAAACTATTTTGGCCGAAACGTGCTACAGTAGTACCCTTTTTGTAGCACGGGTCACGTTTGTTTTAGATTGTATGCAACAGCCTCTGTCGACAAACAAGAACAATCGAAGAATTCACCAGTATGATTACGCGCGCCCTTTGCCCCGGGAGGCCATTGATAAAAGCTCGAAGCCTAATGTATACCTGCCATGTTTGGTGTAAGTCGCGTGAGTAGTACCGACCGGTAAATATGCGTCGATGCATTCAATGAGTGTACTCCGGTTCGGGCATACCTGGTATACGCTTGTATGTGCGGTAGGTATGCGTGGCGGGGAGTGGATTTTGTTTACCACTATTTGATTGACCACGTGTTGGGAGGCAAAGTGAATGAGCCTGTATGTATTTTCTTCCATGACTCCTGTGGCGGATGTTCATCAACGATCTCGGATTATATACCTCGTATCGAAAAATGATTATACATGCTCATATGCTGGGCAATTGGCGAGGCCCACCCCTGATAATCGGTGTACTAGCTGGCTGATTGTTCCATGTATACCAGGCATAAATGACGCCGCCTACGTACGCATTGGCCAATCAATGTTTGCGTCTGCCCTGGTGTTGGTTGTGCTAGTTGGCTGGCGTGCTCCGTGGAAACTGTAAACCAGGTATAAAGCACGACTACTCAGCCATTAGTTTGTCTCGTTCAGATCCTTTAGCGTTAAGTATCTACTGCGGTACGACGCAGTAGCCCATAACTATGGCAGGAACTGTCCTATGTAAACGCTCGTCCAGTATCATATTTGGGTTTAGGTAGAATACTGTGGTATGAAACAGTGCAGTCGTCCATGTGCAGAATTTGTGATGACACTATAAAATCAATAATCGTCGAAGTTATTCCACAGCAGCAGTAGCAGTTGTCGTAAATTGTAGCACACCAGCTTGGCAGAGGCATTAGTTTACACATTGGTACGGATATCTACTGGAGTAGTATTGGGTACCAGGTACAGTATATACTGCAGCAGCATTAGTAGCAGTAGTACGCAGAAATGGCGGTATTGGGATGATACCAAGATGGCCTATCAAGTTGGCCTATAGTACAAGCAAATGCGTAGCTACTTGTGTGATATGCTATTAATAGCTCGATACTAAAGATGTTGCCACCATGAGCATACACACGAAAAACATGCTGTAGATTAAGGATTGCTATATATGCTTTCGATTGTTTGATGCAGCTTGTCCTAAATGCACCATGCAACGTAATATACCAAACCGCATGTGAACTGAGGTCTCATGACCTAAATCCTGGATAACCCTTTTTGAAGTGCCTACCAATAATATGAGTTTTTTTCGGTTGATACATCATAAGCACGATCATATAGGGGCCTTGCCACAAACGATGCCGGCCGCTATTGCTTCTTGCATTCCACCCGGCACTGCCCCCCCCCCCCTCAATCCCTCATGCCGAAGAATCTGGAAGTTCGTGGTGGGACGAGTCTGGATCGGAGGCTCTCGTTTCCTTCGGCTCCTACCCTTCGTCGCGTGCCGGATCACCCCACAGCCTCGGTACCGAGATTTACGCCAGGTTCGTACTCGCACGCACGCATTGTCAATTTTGTTGGTCGGGCGACGTTTCATTGTCCTCGACCTGGTTTGCTCAATGGATCTCGATTCTGCAAGTAGATACGCTAGAAGCTTACACGTTATTGAGACGCCCGCTTGACACATTATTTTCGGCGCCTACAGATACTTCTTACAATCCAGCATCAGTTAATTTTAGCCGAATTAAGTCTCTCCTCCTTCTCTCTCTAACGACCCATCGCCTCACCCCTGTCCGCGATCGTATCCCCCCGCTTTCGATCCACCACTTCCCATCCAACGCCGTCCAGCCCCTCTACTGAACTGCGCTGCCACACCTACTCCTGCGAGCACCTCCGGCTCCTGCAGCCCGGCAGGCTACCCCCAACGAGCGTGTCGCTTCAACTTGTCGACAGCTGGAAATCCGACAGCGCCGGGAACCCGTCGGACATGGGCGACCAACCCGACGCCGACGACGCCATCAAGGCCAAGACATCAGGTGGCGGCTTGGTCGTCATGGAGCACCCCACCGCGGCTTCCGATTCCGTCGCCACCGTCGCTGTGCGCTCGGGATACGCCGTGGTACACCACCGCGAGAAGGTCGGTGCTGGTAAGCACATGGGGATATGGAGGCGTGCTACAAGAGGAGTTGCGTGTTTGATCTCAAATACTCATCACTGACGGAGCGCCTGCAATGGGGGCGTTTTCAAATATCGTTGAAAGTGCCAGCAGATTCCGATGTGTGTTTTGAAAGTATTTTTTCTTTAGATAGCTAGCTCGTGGTATTGTCCATCGGACTTAGCTCAGGGGTGAACGAAACCATGAAAAAACGGAGCCACACTTGCCACCATGTCGGAATTGAAAACAAACTGTTGATAGGTGGTTGGACGTTTTGTCATAAATGACATTATCGAAACATGTTTTTTCTTGTTTTCACTTGATGGTAGCATACCCTACCCGCTACCTGTCTGGGACTCAAAAACAAAGTGGGGGTCCAGGTTTTAGCTTTTTGTTTCGTGTAGCCTTCGCTTAGCTTACAACATATTATAAAGAAAGGTGGTTGCTGGGTTAGAGCTATAGAGCTACTTAATTGAGAAGTGTCAGTGGAATTTGGTGCCAGCCCTACCGTGTACCGCGGCCCTATGACGGGCACCCCCAATTGAAGTGGTGCGATTTTTATGCCTTGGACATATTAAGGCGTAGTTCGTTTTTCATAATTGGAGCGGGGCGGTCTTATCACAAGTGATTAACCCTTTTGGCACGTTAAAGGGGGGTCCTGCGACCGTGTACTGTGCACTTTGCTCTAGTACCTTCGTGCCAAACAGTTTCTGTCTGGTAGGGGTCTTCCAATGAATACCTAAGTGTTAATAGTAACTTTGGAAGCCCCTTTATGTTGTTTTTACAATACAGTAGTGGTCGCTCAGTAGTGTTGGCATGTGCCAGCTTGAACAACCGGCACTATTAATAGTGCAAAACAAAAATACTGGCACCGCTCCGGCAACCGACACTACTCAGCCGGTACTACGCAGGGGCCACTACGGTATCGTTATTTAAATTCCTACAAATATACAGCAGTAGCCAACGGCTCAAAGCGAATCGAGCGTGGGGGTGTTGTCAACGTCAGGGTTTGTGTGAGAGGGTTTAGTCCTCTTCACGTGAACTTCAGGAAGTGCAGGTGAACCCCCACAGCAGCATGCGCCTTGATCTCGTGCCTGATTCCGTGCGCATCATGTTTATCTCCTCGTCGTCGTGCACCACGCTGCAGGTATGCACCCGATCGGAGGGACTGCGGATGTCTGTCTGCGTAAGAGGTGCAACATCCACGCAATGCCGTCTTTCTAAGACGACGCGGTTCACGATCCCGGCAGGAATGTGTCCGAGGAGTCAAGTACTTCACACGACGCCAGCCAGTCAAATCAGCAAGCTACCCACAATTGAAACGAGAAGAGGTGGACGGAGACTACCATGAGCGACAACATGTCTTGAGGTAGCGCCGTGCACGTTAAGTGGCGTTCGACGTGTTTTATATTCTGCATTCTTGGCACATCACCCGCCGGCTAACCTGATCTACAGGGCGGGAGAGGCGACTTTAACCCGTGCTTGGGGAAGACCACCAAGGCTACGGTAGGGAGATGACTTGTAGTATCTCGCGTTTCAGCATCTCAGCACGATTCGTAAGAGTGGCTACCCAATTTATTCGCGGCCTTATTTTGTGCTTTTCTTTTTCGCGACTGCACTGCCGTGACATTTTGTTTTTTTTTCCTGCGCCAAAACAATGTTCGTAAGCCCGTTTTTGAGTCACAACGTACAGAGCCAATCGTGCGAGTGACCTCAACTCGGCGGTGAAGATTGGGGCACCCCTCGTACCGTAGTCTGTGACGGGGAGAGGGCGTTACTGTAGTGGGTGGAAGGAGAGAGAGAGCCGGTACCGTGGCAGCACACATTTTTGCGTATTCCTCCACGACGTGCATTGTTTTGACCACGCACGCCTGGAGTAAGTACGTCCGATGGAACGTGACGGACTAAGGATCATAGGGGCGGCGTATGGCGGACGAGGGGTGAAGACACGCACAGACATGGCATAACCTTTATGCGGATGGATTTAGGTTCGGTTTACGTTGTTTTCTAAATATCTCTGTTGAGAATTATTTTCCGGGCACGAGTACCGTCCAGCGGAAGTGAGAGAAAGCCTTATTTTTCCGTCGTCCGCCCGCGTCCGATAACAAACGCTTAACTGCATACAGAGTAAGTACAAAGCGAAGAAATGCCCGACGGACCTTTTTATCACCAATGTGTTTCGTTTGAAGCCCGTCTGCTGATAGTGCTCTTCGCAATCGTTGGTCAGGCGAATGCTTGTGATGATTTAACACGGAATGCCGGATGTGGGCGGTTTAGTTATGAAATGGGAACCGGTTCGTTTTAGGTGTGTTCTTTCTAGACACCCTTACATGTACTTCAACTATTGACTGTCGACAATTAAGGCGATGCCATCGTTACGGGGGTGGTGCCCAGCTTTGGAATTTCAGGATTATGTTTCCTCGACAGAATCCTTCTCCTTTTCAAAGTTGGGAGGCTGGAATGTTTACGTTGGGATCGAGAAGTTAGGTTCAATTGATTCGCGAAGAAATCATGCGAGCATTTAGGGAACGCATGCAGTAACACGCGCGTTGCGGAGCTTGCTCTGTTGCAGCGTGGAACACATAGAGTTCGGTCGATACTTATGTTAATATACTTGGCACAACTATATCTATCAAGAGTTGCCATGGCTTGGAGGCGGTGTGGGTCGCCTAAATGGGGTAGATGCAGACATTGGAGGTATCACCTCGTTTTATTTCTCGGGGTTGCAGGTTAAGGGTTAACAGCTCGTAATTGTCGCAGCCATGAACAGATATAATAAGTCGACTCATGCAGGGGGCATCAACTTCTAGTATCTGCCGGTAACCTTAATACCGTTCCAACATAGCTAAGGACGTCACGAAACATACATTTTGTCATGTCGTTCTGGTTGCGGTCGCCTAGCCAAGACGTTGTCTTGTATGCCGACTACTGATTAATATTTTCAGTTGGAACAACGGAATGGGGCTACGAGTGTCGGTTGGATCCGAAGATAGCCCTAGTGAAGCAAAGGCGTTCTTTGCAGGGAGAGGGGGATGATAGGCATGCCTGACCGTTCGTCGAGACTGTATGTTCGCTATAGAGACAATGCACACCTGTGGGTCGATTGGAGGCGTCGCGCCAACACTGCATTAGGTACAGGATAGGTAGACTCGGTACTGTAGTAGGAGTACTAGAAGATGGAAGGGGGACACTACAGTAGGGACCATGGCCTTCCTGCCGTAAAGAGCTGCGTATTACTCGGGGGGGGGGGGGGGGGGGAGATACTCATGTCGTGCACGGCCGTAGTCGTATGACCATAGGCCCTTGCATCCCTACAATGCCGGGACGGAGCACATTGGGTTTTCCCCAACCAGGCAGACATTGCTTGCACCAAGCGCGAAGCACCGCGAGGCATTGGGCGAGTCGCATGCAGGGTGAGCTGCATCCTGCTAAGAACCGCCTCTGAGGCGGCCTTGCATATGGACGACAGCCTCCAATATATTGATTTAATTTCTGGTGTGGCCACTTCCAGAGACAGCAATGGGTATTAGTATGTATCTGTCTCATGGGTGCCTTACCGTAAACACACTACGTGGTACGATCATCCCCCTTGTGCAGAGTTGAGGTTCTCAACCCCGCACAAATGATCTAACAAGACGGCCAGCCTTGGTGACCGCCAAAATAACAACAACAAAAGCGGCACCCTGGTTGTCTAGTTCACGCAGTGAGAGGCGTGTTTTACAGCGTCGTCGCCAACCGACGGCAACCCAACCTATAAATATATAATATATTTATGGGGGGGGGTAGTCGAGGGGGGGGGGGGGGTACTTCATTTTCGATCCCCGGGGTCTACGCGATACGACGAAAGCAAGGGAAACGGATGGAGCCAACGGCTGGAAGGATGATCAGCAACAATGACACGACCACAACAACAACAGCGACAACTACCACATCAATATATACGTATATCTCGCATGGCACTCCACCATTAGCCCACCCTGAACAGTCGTAGATGGAGATCACAGAGAGAGGTCTTCTCAGCGGCAATTTTCCCTGGCGACGACGCCATGTGTGAAGCCGTTGCCCTCTCAGCAACACAGGGACGTCTGTTCTTGGTAGGTACTGGTTTTACATTCAGCGGTTAATGCAGCTGTCTCTTATCCCCAGGTCGGCGCAAGGTCAACGATGGCAGAAAACAAAGCAGGGCAGACCAGCCTACGTTCGTTCGCACCCGCTGTTTAAACGTCCAATGCCCTAGTAAAGCAAATGCGTTCTTTGCAGGGAGAGGGGGGTGAGAGGCATGCCTGACCGTTCGTCGAGACTGTCTGTTCGCTCTTGAGGCAATGCACCTGTTGGTCGATTGGAAGCGTCGCGCCTACACCGCATTAGGTACAGGATATATAGACTCGGTACTGTAGTAGGAGTACTGGAAGATGGAAGGGGGACAATACTGTGGGGACCATGGCCTTCCTGCTGTAAAAAAGCTGCGAGTTACGCATGGGGGGGCGCGGGGGGGTAGTCATGTCGTGCACGGCCGTAGTCGTATGACCATAGGCTCTCGCATCCCTACAATGCCGGGACGGAGCACGTTGGGGTTTCACCACACAGGCAGACATTGCTTTCACCAATCGCGAAGCGCCGTGAGGTATTGGACGAGTCGCATGGAGGGTGAGCAGCATCCTGCTAACCGCCTGTGAGGCGGACTTGCATATGGACGACAGCCTCCAAGGAATTGGTTGAATATCTGGTGTGGCCACTTCCAGAGACAGCAATGGGTATTACTATGTATCTTCCTCATGAGTGCCTTACCATATACACAGTACGTGGTACGATCATTCTCCTTGTGCGGAGTTGAGGTTCTCAACCCCGCACAAATGATCTAACAAGACCGCCAGCCTTGATGACCGCCAAAAAAACAAAAAACAAAAAAAAGCGGTACCCTGGTTGTCTAGCTCACGCAGTGAGCGGCATGTTTTACAGCGTCATCGCCAACCGATACCAACCTAACCTATGCATATATAATATATTTATGGGGGGGGTAGTGGAGGGGGGGGGGGGGGTTGAGGCAGTACACACCTGTTGGCGTTTTGTCGTCAAGGGTTGTTTTGGAAGGTTCGCTACAGGCGCCCGGCAGCAAGGGTGCGGAGGAACCGCTGCTTGTAAATCGAGCCAGTGGCCCAAGTAAGAGGGTAGCGTGTTCATAGGACAAACCCATAGCCAATACTATGGGCGTCGATAACGCGTGATACGCGTAAGCAGTTGGTGCGGATGAGAGTATCATTGCATGTATGTGCATGTGGAATTTCAAGGCGGTGCTGGGATTCAGGGAATGGGTAGATTTCGGATTACATCGTACACCCCCTCCCCTCAGCCATGGACTACGATGAGCAAGGGTGGGGGTACCTGGGAAACGTGTGGGAGAAATTCGGAGAGTAGACGTGGTTCTACCGTGCTTGGTACTGTAGTTATCAACGTTGTGTTCGGCATCATGCGGTTGGGATTTTCACCACCACTATAGTGTTCAGCTTTGTAGAGTATCTGGTATGAGTTATTTTCTCTCGGTTTGGTCGCAACACGTGGGACACAGTACAGTAGGGTAGAGTAGTCACAGGATCATGGAAGCATGATGATACGCTTGGAGCCCGGTACACGTACGTCTGGTACCAGACACGTTGCCGTTGGCGCGATGCTTGGCGCTGCGTGGGTGGACTGTACAACTTACATACTTGGTTCGAACGCGAGGGAGAGTTCGGGACGACACGTGGTTGTTCGTCGTCCAGAACATGCCGACTACATTTTCTCCCTCGTTGGTGGTCTACTTGTAGTACATTGTACACCGCTCCGCTGCCAGTTGCATTCGTGTGTTCTTCACAAGCAGCAGAACAGGCGTAGCAGCAGCACTGTATGATAAATTTTGCTTGTCTCCTTCAGTCCAGGAGATGCTTCACAAAGATACCTTGCGTGCGTTTACTCCCACATGGGAACTCACGAACATCGGGAGGAGATTTTTGGGAGGGGGTTTGGGCATGGACATGGTAATGCCTACGTGTATAGGTGGCGGAATTCCACAACTTGATTCAGGAACACTTTATTACCTTCTGCGTATAACATGATTAGCATTTGTATGACGTGCTCACTGCATACCCTGTGTCGCACGCAGGCTGTAGTACAGTTGATAGAAGGGTGAATGTCTACGCTTATATTGCTTAGATGGGCCCACCACTGTAGTTTTTTCATGTTTGATCAGCTTTTCAGTATAGTCTCGGGTTAGTAGAAGATATCAATTAGCAGAGAAAGCCCCTTCGCCGGGAGGTCCCCACCTAGATGGCACAATGAGCATCATACATGGTCATGGATGAAGCAAAAGACTGGTCTTCCAGAAGTCCCAGCCGACTGTCGGTGATACCTTTCTTTGTGATTCACTCTACCTGAAAGGATGATGTTGATTGTGTTAGTATCGCAATCGAATGAGTAACATTCGCGTTGCTAGTCTCCGGTCTTCCCCTTAACTAAAAAAAAAGGTGTTGAGAAAGGGCCGCATTATTATCGACCAAGTAGTAAGTGTTGTCCAATGTGTTACCAGTAGTATCGCAATCGATTGAGTATCATCCGCGTTGCTTGTCTCCAGTCTCAATCTATCGTAAGAGAAGATTGTTGTTAATCAGAGTGTTGGAGGTGCTGATCGCGGTTCAAGCGGGAGCTGTATGATATGGAGGATGTCCCGTTTACTCTAAATGTGCGCATGCTAAAGGCCGCGAGGTGATGGAGACACTGCTGTACAGGTGTGTGACGTGGACCCTTGTCCAGGAGCACTTTGCTGAGCTCCGAACGGCACACCACAACTTCCTCATACGTACGGACCATTAGTTTCCATCGCCGACAACGCATCGACCATCTTATCATGTCGTCCGCCAAGGCTCTCAAGAAGGCACAATGCGTGAGCGTTGAGATGACCATCCGCAAACGACGCCTCCTCTTTGCGGTGTTCGTCAGCTCCAAGCAAGATAGTCAAAACACACCCAGAGACAAGCGATGGTTTGATGATTCAAGTCGTTTATTAGGGGTACGAATAGCAGGAAGTGACAGTGTGCGTCGTCACATATATATGCACCCAGTCGTCAAGATCCACATAATCCTCAACACATAAAATCCTGAATCGTCATGTAACTGTTAAACTGAAGAGGCATCACGAACATGAGAAGGCCGTACAGCGCACGACCAATGAGCGGCTGGGGAGGGTGTGAAAATGATAGTTGGGAAATGAAATCACTTGCATTTTGGGTGGGCGGTCCGGACCGTATGATCCGAAAAAAATAATACGTGCAATCAAAGTGATCCGCACGCACAATGAACAAACATACGTACGCACCTGGAAAATCTGCCAAAAACGTAAAATAATCTCTCGGATACGCTGTACGCAGATACGGTACGCAGATAGATGCAGTGCGATAAAATACCAGGTGCGTATAAAGTAGCGGTGCCATCATCAGGCATGAGCTTTGCTCGTCAGATAGGCTCTCTCGGAGGGTGGATGTCACATGCACGCGGGAGGAGAGAACACTCAGCACAGCGACTGACTTCTTGACGTGGGTCGAGCTTTTGTGTTTTTATCGGGGGAGGTGTGGTTATTACCGCAGCCATTCCTACTAATATGCACGTTGTATTTGGAGGTGATGCGGTGTCTGATTCTTCCTTGTCTCTACGCTCTTCTTGGTACCACTCCGTCCCGAAATATAAGAAATGTATTGAAATTAATACGTAACTACATTAAAAAGTTCCTATATTACGGGACAGAGCTGTATGTGCAATGCAGCAGCTATGATACCGAGCGGTCTGGATACCTGCCCTCTACCTGCCTCTACTGCTCATTGTTGTTGGCATAAAATAAGCAGCGTTTGAACTGCCTCAGGTATTGGTATGCTCTGCCTGTGTCTGTGTGCTATACGCCAGCGCCAAACTACAGCCGGTATAACCCAAGCGTCGGAAGCCACGCTGGCTGCCTCTGGTCTGGCGGTGACGCGCCGAGTGCGCTCGAGTCGACCTGTCTTGGTATTATTTTGAAATTTGACACAACGAAGCATCCGAGCGTTGACGTACAGCAGTACAGGAGGACACCTAATAAGAAACAGGCTAATGAGGATTTAGAGGAAAATAAGAAATTCGGGAGTCGTTATCTTGAAATCAGTGTAGAAAGCACCCTCTCGCAAATACCAAATCGAGCCTGGACCATATTCCTTGTTTCTTATTAGGTGTCCTGTACTGTACTACTGCTGTTGTGCTGCTGCTGCTGTGATATGTACTCATACACGTGGCGAGGCGTTGCATGTACTCATACCCGCGCCAGCGCGACCTTCGCAGCTCCCAGATCATCACAACCCCCCTTCCCTCTGCGCAAACAATATTCATCACAGATGTGGAACTCCTCAAGGTCACTCAGTGCTCGGCGTGTTTGCGTGCTGATCTGCTCTGTTCGCGCTGTTGTCCTCGGCGTGTCGCGCACACCCCACCTCTGTTGCTGATACTCCGCCGAGGCCCATGGTGTGTGCTTGGCTGTCGAGGCGTGCAAAAACTGTCGCGACGCCGCTGCTGTAAGCCAAGAACGGGCTTTGAGGGTCGAGGGGACAAGGGGGTACCCGTGGTATGATGAGAGGGGGTCACTTTTCTGTCACGCTGATTGACTTGAAAACTGGGGCCACTTTTGTCACGCTGATTGATTTGAAAACTGGGGCCACTTTTGTCACGCCTATTATCTTGAAAATCGGGAACACTTTTGGAACTATGCTTTCTGAGTCTCCGGTCCAAGGACCGGAGAATAATGTACGATGATAACGCTGTACGGTTTGATCTCGTGTTTCAGCGTGATGGCTATCAGTTGGTATTCAGCAATATTTGAATTATCCCGGCCATGTATGAACGAGCCGCAGGGCAATGAGCGTTGCTTGATTCTGCATCAATACGGGTATGGCCCGAACAAAAGAGAGAAGAGTCACAAGTCGGAGATAATATATATATTCGTATCCATTCGATTTTGTAAGATCTGTGATGGTGATCGTAGACAGGCACGAGCCACAACAGAAACTGTGTATTCAGCTGACAACACAGCCGGAATCCGCTCGTTGCACGCAAGCGGGACGGGGCACATCGGTTTGGTTGTCTGTTGCGGTGTTCGATCGGTTGCGCATGAGTGGGCTGAAAATTGGCAATTCCATCGACACACATGTTTTGTCTCCGGTTTTCAACCGACTACCTTACCCTCCAAGCGTCGGAGTGCCGCAAGGAGCCGTACGAAGAACACGGGCGAGCCTAACCGTGAAAGGCCTGAACGCAACGTGCCGCATGCCAACAATCATGGAAATAACCTCCCTGTAAGCGGGCTTTCTGAAGCGATTGAACACAAATATATATTGCAAAACGGTGTCGCCACCCGAAGCTGAGACGCAACCGCCCCGCCACAAAGCACGGGGCGCAGTCATGAAACATCCAGAAGTCCGCTTGCATACCCAGCATACTCGACAGAGGGTACGTGCGTCGGGTGTGCATACCCATGCCAATACATACATGTGGAATAAACCGGATCAAAATATCTTCCTTGCGCTTTGTAGCACAAATACCATCTACGCGCTACGACAAGGTATTTGTGGATTCTTAACGAACGCACCCACCGTTCACCCGTGTATACACTATTAATAACTTAACGTGATCCTCCAGCTGCAGAAACGTAGGACAGGTACCATCTAAGCGCTACGTTACTGAAAATGTGAATTCCTGACGAATGCACCCGCCATTCCCCCATGTATAGGATAAGCTTATTGCAGGAACCATGGAAGATGTCCATCTCTCCACGCCAGTACAACCTGTAGGCCTCAAAACCATCGATCAAGGGTGTCAACATAAAATGTCATATCTCCTGGCTACACTACCAACAAAATCACGAACACTTGCCTACGAAACCGCCCTACAGTACCTACATCCGGTCATGGATTGTAGGCCTAACATTAGTCATGATGTAGCCCAGAATACACATACATTCCGTATACATGTGCGTCCCATGATGCCCCCTAGTACAACCTTCCTATGCCAAGTACCTGGTGAGCACATTGTCTCTTTATCCACACGGCGTGGCCCCGGCTCCACACTGCTTTCACCCTTACCGTACTCGAGACGTCTTACCCTTATGAAACCTCCGAAACACGAGCGATATCGAAACTTGCTCCTTTCACGTCGTACGAACTCTTGCCGTCAGCACAATACACCGGGGACGTTCAGGATTCGAGCGTTCTCAGAACATGTCTACATAAAACCCGCGCCCTTGGGCAAAAAGGCCCACAACGCATTACTTGTGTTTCAACAATCTCGGCAGTGCTTGTCAAGCATACACATATACATTGCCCGTATCCACTAACCCCTTATAGTTATCCACGTTGCCATCGTCACCGAAAATACCCACTATCACCCTGAAGCTCCTGCAATATGGAGCTTGCAACATTTCCATTAGATGCCTTTGACTACGGTAGCAGTATTTCAACGCTACGCTATATGTATAGCTTTTTTATGGCGCATGCAGACTATTTGGCCACAAAGCATCGCACCAGTCCCCCCCCCCCATCTCTTGGTGTACATGTCGTACAAATTGTTGTGTTGCGTTTCATGGAGGATACGGGAAGTGCCGGCATTCCACAAGATGCAAAGCCAAAAATTCGCCGTGCACTAAACCCGCCCCCCCCCCTTCCCCTCCTATCTATCGGCGCCAATTCCCAACGTGTGCGCGGGCGAGCCCGTAACTGTACCGACGCGGCAATTGGTTAACCTGGTGTCGCCCTACGACCCGCGCCTAAACTGTGAAATGTGGAGCAACCTCAAGGTATGTGACCAAGCCCTCCCTTTTCACGCTATGCTGCCCGCGTGTAATCGCTTGGAGCAGCCGTAAGCACGTCCAGTACACACGGTGTCGAACGTGCTTGTTTGTGACACATGCCTCAAAGTTAGCCCAATCTGTGACCACAGCCACACGAGTCTGGGGCGCTCCCCGGTGGCTGTTTAAATTTTAATACGGAACCATCTTCGTACCTGCTCGTGTTTTCCCTCAACTACATACATCAAGATTTAGGATGGAAAAAAATGGGTAAGACTGTCTGCGGTGATGATGTACATCCCTAAGTGGTGGCCCCATCGCTTCTGCCATAATCAGTTGACGTAGCTTTGCGTGTTGCTCACCTCCGAGTTGTATTTAGAACAATAGAGTCCCAGAAACATAAACATCATTGACATCCTGGTCTGGTCGGCAAACACCTGCCCTACGCATTCTCAGACGCACGCAGCAGTCTGCGCCTAGCTAAATACGCAAGCGGCCACACTAATTGTGGTGCTGCAAGCTCGTGAGAGTCCTAGTAGGTGGCCAACTTTTTGTATCGAAGTTAGTATCTGAAGCGCCGCTCCAACAGCAGTGGGCTGCCATTCTCGTCAAAATGCCCGGCGGAGTACATGGTGCGTGTCTCAGTGAGAGAGGTGTCGACCAACGAGCCGACACGAGAGTACCCTGGCGCGACAACGTAAAAAGCGACAGATACATCAAACAATATTTAGGGGTTTGAAGGGCACAGCGCGGGATCAGTACGGTATTTTGGAAGCTGCTGCTATTCGTCAGCAAAACGAGTACGGCGTTGGCCAGATTCGAAGCCTGGCGTTAGTTTATTACACAGACGGGTACTTGTATGCGTTCGCGTTTTGATACCGCGCAGACTCCTCGAGCAGAGAGTTCGACGACACACCGGGCGGCAACTTCAAATCACCCACACATATATCACCGGAAAACGCCGGCAGGTGCTGGTGTCGCCGCACGACGTACCCACGTGGGGTCACTTCCGAGCGCATGGTAGTGCTCAAGCCGTCCTCTCTCATCCCACCTTGAGCTGTCACCGCGCCCGCCGCTCGGCGAACGATCTCGATGGGCTGGAGAGTCGGTAAGGCGGGCGATGCTGAGACTAGCTGGTAGTCTGACGATGAGGTGTTCATGACGGCCGCAGTTGCAGGAAAGCCGTGGTGGGGTTTCGGCATGTTGTAGTAGAGGCTGGGGGCGACAGGGAGGACAGCGTGCGTAGCAGAGGGAGTTCCCAACAATGGCGTCAGCATATTTCTGCCGGTAGGACGGTTGCTGAGGGAACGGCAAGCTAAGGGAGCGTTTAAAGCGTTGAGAGTGGTAGCTGTGGGCACAACGAACGTTTGCGCGCATCAAACCACAAACAACACAACCCAAAGACACCGAAATAATCGCGGAAATCGACGAGTGATTGTACCTTCCATTGTTCGCGTTGTTAGGTGGTGAAATCGATCGCTGGCGATAAGGAGAGATGCCAACATCGGTGCAGAGGTTGGGCTCGTAGATGTAGTCCGAGGGAGGGGTTAGGCCTGCCCGCTGCGTCATGTCCCAGTGCGAAGCAGTACAGTGGCGAAGAGTGAAGGGGCGTGCTCCCCCCAAAGGGGATCCTGCTTGTGTGGTGTGTTCCATCGGCACGAAGTGGGGAATGGGTTGATATGTGGGATGTTATCCTCGCCGATCAATCGGGTATGATGCTCGTCCGAGCGTGTGTAATACTCAAATGATTGCGTCGTAACCGTGAATGCCTCAACATTATGCTTCAACTCCCAAGATGCATGCCTAGTTTGGTCGCGCCAAACATCCGACCCGCCTTGGACGAGGCGACTACCACACGCATAGATCTGAGCTGGCTACAGTAGCAACTGCCACACACCCGGTAAAGCCAACTCTGTACACACCTTCACTATCCGTACTACGAGAACAGCGTTTCACGGGGGGCGCCCGATCTCCCTTGCCAAGTTTCAGGAACACCGGTAGGCGGTTGATGCGAGTGTCGAAACGACGAGGCTCTGCGACAAAGAGCTGCTCTTCGTCCAGCGATGCGACTGGCGGTGGGTCGATCGTGTATTCTTTCTTCGCCGGTTCGAAGGCGACGTTGTCCGCAGCTGAGGGGGGGCTCGGCGAAGATCCCACCGAAGGCGCTTCACTGCTGTCGCTGCCGGAATAAACACTAATGCCTTCGGTCGATTGGCTAATGTCTCGGGTCAGCACGGGCTTGATGAACCCAGGGAAGGGGGTGGTAGTGGCCATGGCGGGGGTATCGTCGTCCCCATCGGCCTCAGCGAAGGTGGAGACAAATGAGTACCACAGGTGGTATACCGCCCTGCGGGTACGACAACAGACAGGTATTGCTTTAGACGCCGTGTGTAAGCACATATATCATGGAAGGAGTCCATCGTTTCAAACATCACACGGTTGGAGGTGCAACGGTTTTCGCTGAAGTCAGTATCGATTTAAGTATTATGTGTTGTACAGGTCAGTACAACTAGTAGGAGTACCAACATACGAACACCACCCATATCTGCTCGGGAGGCAGGCATCTGTAGGTTGCGAAGATGTGTCGGAACGCGTTTCCACTGTCTCATTACATCGAGGGCAATCGCGGCAACGCCCACCTGTCCGCCCGGTGTTCGGCGGTGGCCATACTGCGGTCCAGCTCGTACAGCGACGGGCTTGGTTGAAGCTGAACATTCCAAACGCAGACAGCACGGAAATAGGAAGCTGTACATGAAAGGCGGCGATGTAATAATCCATTGATTTACTCGATGGTTGCGCTGCATAAAGGGAGCGCACGCCGATACTAAACTGGAAACTGCTGTGCAACGCAGACCCATCACACTAGTGACATGCAAAGTTGGAAGCTCGCGGATGACACCGACAACATGCTGCTGTGAAACGCATAGCCTTCACAATAGCGACCGGTTTCCAATGGAGCTCACTGAGGTTACTCAAGATATATCTGCGCGACGAAAAGTTTCTTCGGCAGTGAAAGCATTTGGTTTGTGCGTTCACGGTTCAGCAGATATTCAATGTGGCGAACGATTTTACAGATACGTACCAGTTATCAAATAAGCACGTCTGGCTGTCAAGCCTAGGGGGCTACGATAGCGCAGAGTACACTGGCGCGTGTGTTAGCCTCCACAAACCATTGCTGATCGTTGCCAAGGTCCATAAACACAAGCATCTTGAAAATACGGGAAACCTGGTACACTGAAAGAGTGTAGGGTGTACCAGACAACGCATCTCATAAGGTACGGGCACGTCGCACGCTTTCACTGGCTGTACTGCCAGATATTAATACCAGGTATTATCCATGCCCAACGTACAGCCCGGGAACAGTCTCCACAACTCAACTTCCCACCAGCCTGAAACGTGGTGGAGCTGTCGATACAAGGTTGGGACCACGTCTGTACAGCAGTAGTATTGCCAGAACCCGGGTAAAGAGCCCGGGAATCGCAAGACTCTGGTGGAATGAAAACTGAAAAATGATCATTACGGGAAACCTGGTACACTGGAAGAGTGTAGGGTGTACCAGACAACGCATGTCATAAGGTACGGGCACGTCGCACGCTTTCACTGGCTGTACTGCCAGATATTAATACAAGTTAGTATCCATGCCCAACGTACAGCCCGGGAATAGTCTCCACAACTCAACTTCCCACCAGCCTGAAACGTGGTGGAGCACTGCTGTCGATACAAGGTTGGGACCACGTCTATACAGCAGTAGTATTCCCAAAACTCGGGTGAAGAGCCCTGGGATCGCAAGACTCTGGTGGAATGAAAACTGAAAAAAATGATAGGCCTCCATGTTTGTGAGCTTTACCGATGACATTTTCAGCTGCAACACATACAACACAGTGTCGAAGCATGGGTTTGCTGGTTCGGTACTTTGTCCTCTCAAACAAACCAATTTTGTAGTCTTACCATGTACATGATGTACCAATCTGGTCGATAAAATAATACCCGTTAAATGTTCGCATCAGAAACACGTGCTGCGGTAGACGTGCATCTAGTTTTTTCTGAGCTTGGTCCCTTAAGGAGCTCTTTCTCGCCCAAAAAATGAATATATTAAGATACAATAAAAGCGCAACTCGATTAACAATCTCATGGCCCAGGTGTACACGAAAGCTAATTCGCAAAAAAACAAATGGCATTCTGACGATTTTAGGTTAAGGGAGCAGGAGCACCGTCGTTCAGAAAATAATTTTAACCAAAAATTGCTACGCACATCTACCCTAGCACGTGTCCAGACTGAACGAATGGACTACTACAGGGGACCATAGTAAACAGGACCTTCGGTGCAGACAAAAACCTACTTCCTATACATTTAACTATTTTTACTATCAATATTTGGTCCTATTTACTATGGTCCCCCGTACCATGTTGTCGGCCAAAGTGTTCCATATTTTCAGTACGGGCGGTCGGTGTGGATCATTTCAATATTTCAATAGCGTTGGTGTGGATTCTTCACGTTTTGCCATAGTGTGTACGCATCGACATACACCACCTTCCGCGTCCGTGCCGATTCTTCACCCCAGAGAGATAGACTACGCGCCCTGTGATTACAAACTGCAAGGCACAAAATAATTTGGCGCAAGTGCTGTAAGGATATTACTGTAGACAAATCAATCCCATGCCAACGTACTTATTCTCTTTCTCTTTAATGCAGATGGATTGCTAGCAGGGCAGGTCTGGCCTGTCGTGTCCTACACTGCATATTCTGCTCCGCGCACTGCATGGTTTCAGTGTACGAATATCTCTGCTGTGTCGTAGTTTTTTTACCACATAATAAAAGGTATTTCTCTAGTATGAAGAATCGGCACAGACACTGGGTGTGCTGGATGTCGACGGGTAGAAAGGGATGTTTAACTACTGTTTAATGTGAAGAACACACAAAACACACTGGATCAGACCACGCGTACCGTACACATTTCAGCACACATTGTAGAAGACATACATCATATATGAAAAACGAATATACGCACTCACGGCGAGGCTGTCCGGGTCCCGCGGCAGGTCGGGGAAAAAAAAGGAGCTATCGATAGCGTAGTGAGTTGACGACGGGCGGGTCCCGGCATACAACATTTTCACGTTGAAGCCTTGAACCCTTGGGTCATGGATGAAGACGCATCTGTTCTTGCGAGTAATCACGGGAAGTATCGAGCGACGGGTACACAAGTAGGCAGAGCAGCAGCAAGTAGACACGGCGCGCAATGGAGGTACTACTGTACTTTATACAAATATATGTTATTGTTCTGAGCGCCTCCCCAATTCAGGACTCATCACCAGGCTTCCAGGACAGCCCGATATACGCAGCACGCCAGTAAAAGCACAAGCAGCCCAGCCGGGCGTCCGCTGCCCAAGCATTGGCACGGGCGCCCATTGTTAATACCGTATAATACTAGAAGACGAACGGGGCACCACACACCAGGTATTCCAGCTGTTTTCGTGGATCCTTGGAGCCATTGAATTGTGCTGTAGTTTGATTCCCACATAAATCCTTCCATGTTCAGTTGAACCATGGGCCGACGCGTCAGAACGTCGATACCTTACCGAGAGTATTCAGGCATAGTTGTTACACCCTTGACAGATGGTCGCACATGCGGGCACGGGCAGCAGCATGCTGCCATGTTGGTGTTGGACAGATGATAATCCACCGATAATTAGAACCGAGAAGATTGATGTTTCGTAGAGGGCCCTCTCATTGGGCAATTAAACTTGCAGAACAATAGATATCTGAGTTTAGAGGTGGTGGTGAGAGGAGTAAGAGAGTGGGGTAGGCCCATGCCCTCTCTCCAGCTACCCAGGCTATGTTCCGTTCGCTACAGAGATGTAGGTGTTCACGCCCTAATATCTTTAATAGAGAGGAACCGCGAGGGGACGTTGAATATTAACCAAGAGGCGTGCACTCACCGGGCGTCGTAGGGGCAGCTGCCGGTGGCCAACCACGTCTAGTCAAGAACCAAACAGATAGCCGGCGGCGAGGGTCGGAGAGCTCGGCTTGTTAGCTGCTAGCTGTACTAGCAAGCACGAATAAGCCAACCATAATGCCAAAGCCACCACAGAAAAACATTCAACCATTCAACCATACCTTCGCCAACGAATACACCACTGCCTGGTACATTCTACAGCCACAGAGTGATATTAATAGTGCTTATGTAATATAAATAGACATACTATAATATGAAAGGGGAGAGCTCTCAAATGAAACATGTCCATGCTTCCACGGCATTGCAAAAAAAGGCTGTTATTACGTACCAGTATGTGCCAGAGTTTACGTGTCTGAGGAGCTGCAGCTGTAGCTTCACATCTCCAGCACCCGCATATCACTGAACCTTTCGGCAATTAGCACTACGCGGCGAATAACACTACGGGTAAAGCCGACTGAGCTACAGCTATATCGCTGGTGTACGATCACACAGTGACTGTATCCTCGTGGTCAAGTACGCGTGAATACTACGGACAGTTGACCGCATGCTTTATATTAATACCGTTGAAAACCGTCAAAATAGAAGAAGGGTCATCACGTATACACGCCCCCCCCGTACAACTGGGTGCACGAATACTGGGACGAACTGCTTGGAGTAAGAATAGGGCGGCTTTGGCAGTATCAAACTAGATCGTCTTCCAAGAGGCGAGGGTACAGCCGGACCATTTTTACACAAAGCAATAGCAACGTGCCCAAGGCTTAATGGACGACGCACGCACGACCGGTCAATATAGCAGCGGCATGCGGTGTGCAACATCAGCAATATTTGACGATGCCTAACGCGCTGCCGCCGAGAGCAATCAATCGATACACGCGCACCGACGGAACAAGTTCACGCTCATCCTTAGTTTGTATCCCGCTTGCTACTCTTACAACCCCCATGCCCGGAGTACCATGCACCTCCCCCCCCCCAATGGTCAAATGACTAAGGCAAGCAACGAATGAGCCCCCCCCCCCCCCCCCTACACGCACTATCCCCCGTCCGCCCCGTTTCTCAGGCTCGTACCATGCATGGGAAGCAGCGATACTTGGCAGCGTCGGGAATGCGGCCAGCGTTTTGCCTGAGGGCCGAAACGGTGACATCGAGCGACGTGTACGCAAGACAACACGGGCGGGGTTCGAAGTCAGAGTGTATGTGAACAGATACTCAAATTGCGTGTAAATCACACCCTCCAGCGTTCGCTTGAATACAATGAAGATGTGTGACACTGCTGCTGCTGCTGCTGCTGCAGCTGTGTGATATTAACATTAAACCGCCCATGTTTATCTCAGCCCGGGGCAAAGCAAACCTAATACGTATTAACTTCGTGTATTATTTATTTTCTAGGTACGAAAACGTTTTGAAGTAAATAATACAATATTTATATATATTTTATGTAACTGATACTGCTGTACCTTTTGTGAAGCAGGAGACGGAGCTGGAGAAAAACAACCCTGAACTCTACATCGACAAAACTAATGGCACTCGCCGTTGCACTGTCCAATAGTGTTGCCTTCTTTTATGTTTTCTTTATTTTCTTTCGTTTTTCCTATCTTTCAACGCATCTGGATTGCTAGCATGTGTAGGTTTTGTCTGTCGTACATGCCATTTTATGGTTTACTCTGCTTACTGCATTGCACAAGTATATCTGAACCGTGGTTTTATGAATACATACCTTGTATCTCTCTAAGATAAAGAACCAGCACGGACACTACAGCAGTATGCGATAGTTAATAATCTATTATTTCCGCCCAGGCTTGAATTCTTATGTAAGGTAGGATGTGTTTTACACTATTTTCAGTACAGAAGAGGCCACGTTCTTGTTTTCGTCTAAAATCTGAGCCTTGAATCATTAACTGCCTAATTCTTAAGTGCTGTCGCGTACTGTACTGGGTGTGCTGGATGTCGACGGGTACCTGGTACCTGTTTTTGGCCGCAAACGGACCAGGTATACCTGTTTTTGGCCGCTGTAATGGTATGGGCTAGGAAGACCGGTAATTACCTCTGCATAGGTAATTGGTCCGTTTACGTATAACTTGGATGGCATTCGTATTCGGTATTCGGGGTATTTATAATATCTGTGGGCCATACTTGAAGCCCACCGAGACAGATGTCATCTGGCTCGGGGATTAATA